>JBAMMX010000016.1:18979974-19315730 GCA_037126225.1 Dillenia turbinata | reverse complement strand
CAGATTCTTTCGACTAGCTCTATGTTATACGGGATTTTTAAATGGATGCATATATGTGTGACATCGTAGATCAAGATAAATGAGTTCATTATATTGAACATATCATGATTTATTGCGAAACTTGACTTATTGTTTACGAATGATATTATTTGGACATCTAATTTTACCTACACTATTAGTAATTTCTGAGATTATCCCCCCTCTCACCGAGTATTTTCCGAGTACTCACCCCTCCTCTTTACCCTCCTGCACAAGAATTTTGGTGCCGAGCGACGCTTCATAGTAAAGAGTTTGGATGTACTTGTTGTTCAAAGAAGGTGAGATTAAGTTTTTAAATTGAAAATAAGAATTTCGCATTTCTTATGTCGAAATTTCGCGTGGTCTTGATATTAAGGTCTCAGAGTTGGACCGTGGGTACATAATTTGGGATGACCGGTATAATTTTTAGATTCTTAGTTAAGTAAACTCTCATATTTCACTTGCATTGAGGCATTTGTAAATATTTAGAGTGTTAACTTGGGAATTTGTAATATATTTGTATAAATTTAGGCCCGTCAGTGGCTACTGCTCATGCTCTAGTTGGGCATGACAAATAGAGGTCTTGGCGAGGACCTGTCAATTTGTTAGTCTTGCGTTGTCCGGATGCTCAGTCAGGGAGATTTGGTGGATTGTTTTGGAGAGAGACCGTGGCCATTGGTTTAATTTACGTGATGATTTTCATTTATATAGGTATACAAAGTTTATCAGAGTATGGGAGACTCTCCGATTTATAGGAGAATTTCACCGATTTTCCGTAAATACACCGACATCCGTGGCAACGGGTGGTCGTTCACGATTCGCGGTTCTGGGACAGTGACAACCTTGGCGTTAACTCGCAGCCTCTTTCGGAGGTGTAGCCGAATAGCCCCGAATGGGACAAGAGGTGTCTCTGGGTCCGACCACCTCCCCCCCCCGCTCTAACAACAAGAACAATGCCCCTCACCATGCTGCCTCGTCGGCCTACACCGTGTGGAATGACCGTAGCCATTTGGCGATTCAGGCTCATACCCAAGCCAATGCATACACCATGGGAGTTCGTGCTCATACCCAAAACCAATACATAAAACCATGGGGGTTCGGAATTGTATTTCTAACCTTATTTTCCATGCAAAGTACTTTTTACTTCAACTTTCCTTGCTCATCGGTAAATACCACAATCTCAAGAAATACAATCAGTAAAGCACTTGAACTTATTGGATGATAATCCCATTGATCCAAGGGGACAAATTGGGCATGGGTGCAATTTAAGAGTATAAGAGGACCACTAAGCAATTATTAAAAATGACCAACCAGGTGCATGACCGATCGGGGGGATTAACAATTTGCAAGCATGACTGACTGTATTTAAATGTTGGGTGAAAGGTGTAAATCAACGTCCAATGCAAGTGGAGAAATGAAAACGCTCTAATGAGAGGTGGCAAATGCTAGAAGCTCATGTGGAAAATGAAAATGCAACAAACAAGAAAAGCTCTCAATAGTGGAAAGTTGTTCTTGTTTATCGTTCATCGACAGAAGAAAAATTGTAGACCGTAGTGATGTGTGGAATCGATAGATAAATGTGCCGATAAGTTATATTGAATTCTTTCACTTGTAAGGGTTCAAGTCTTCTTCAAGTTTAAGTGACGTGAGGGAATTGAAAAAGTTGTGTAAACAAGCCAAGAAAATTAAATTCACAAGTCTCACATTACAGATGGTGTACTTTCACAAGTCTCACTTTATTGATGGGTAACAAGATAACTAACTAGAAGTTGGGAATTTTATACCAACAAAGAGATAGTGCACCGATGAATTTACTTTGATTGCCCTAATATTGAGGGGAATATGGAAATTTGTAGAACATAATTGATATAACTACCTTTATTTACAAAGTAATGTGCATAATAACCTATATCGAGAGGTGGACGTGGGTATACGTGGAAAAATGTACCGAAAAAGGGCAAATCATCGAATGCACCTGATAGATTATGAGTTCCACAAAGATAACGACACTATCACTTTACAGTACACCGACAGGATTTTCACATGTAAAATAGCATATGGTCACTCGACTACCTACTAGAAAACTGCAATTTGAAGATTAAGCTATCGACAACAACCTTTGCCAAACGCCTAAATCCTCTACTACATCGAACACCAAACACTCAAGCAACTAATGACTGATGATCGGGAACTTAAAATTTTAAGAATCTATTGACTAAGTGTCTAAAAGATTTCTAGTCGTACTAAATAGTAAAATTCACATTTTATTCAAAATAATTATTCTTCATATTTTTCATAAATATAAAATTTTAAATAACCTCTTTTGTGTAAACATTACAATCCCATTTGTCTTGTCTTACACAGACTCCTAATTTCTAAAAGAAAATTTTGTTCTCAAAATTTCAAAGATAAAAATCATTCTTCACATAGTCGAGGTTAGTTAACTCATAACTACTTTAATTTCCAAGTCATTTCTCCCGTATAGTTATTCTCGCATCTTAACAATTTGAATTTGTTTATTTTTCAAGTTCTTCTACTTACTAGCCTTCGATGACTATTAGTCAAACTCCAAAATTTAAATTTTTCTTCAATTCAATTGGAGACTCCGGGCGATCAAAACTATCTCAATTTTATATCTCATTTGGTGTAAGATTTCCCAAGTACCCAAAAATTTTCCTATAATACCAAGTGCCTGGAAACGGCAAAATATGTTCAAATCATGGGCTAGAAAATAAAAATCTTTTAATTATTCAATCATTTCTCTTATTTGTTTCTAAAATATCCTCAATTGGTTGCCAACTAATTGGATTTATTAAAGAAAATAATTACCTGGAATGAATAACTATTATAATTTGGGTATTTTGTTAGTCCTTGTTATTTCGTCTAAATGTTTACAACTTCTAGCCACATTATACTATGCAATCCTATTCATCGCATCTTCTTCAACTACCTATATATTACAATTTCTATACTTCTATTTAGCTACTTACCGAAGGGTAAAGGGGCAATCAGCATATCTAGCAAAGTTTACATGTATTAATTACCAAAGATTTTTATCATACCTATTAATATAACCCATAAGTGATTTATTAGCCAAACCTTTTAATACACCTTCATACATACTCATATAATATGGCATCCAATCACGGACATCAACCAAATCTGATTATTCTCCTAGAAAAGTCATCAATACCTTAACATCATGCAACTTGCTCAACAACATTCACATTTTCATCACATAGCAACACTATCAACTACCACAATTCATTATATAAAGTCTATGCTCAAGTTTCATTCATTAATTTATCTCTACCGCATAATGATTCAATGCTACTAGCAAAACTCAAAGATCGTAACACCAATAACATGCTTTTCCAATCAATAACTTATACTTAATCAAATTTACCTATGGCAATATCGAGTTGTTCAATGCCTCTTCATTGGTCATTACATGGACGCTAGTTTGGATTCATGATCGGGAACATTGGGGATTGGTAGCCATGGTGTTGCTACCGGTCCTCATCCTTAGAGTATTGTGGGATGTGTTGGTTGGTCCATACCTGGGAGCCACTAGGAAAACCTAGGTCTTGTTGACTCCCTTGCCCTTTCAAATCCAATTTGGGATAAATATTTCTGAGATGACCCTCCTTCCTACAATGGTATCACCTTTTAGGCTTATTGGAAGGTTTGAGGTGAAATTTCTTATAGTTTCAACAATGATTCTTCTTGCTGTCCAACGTCCCCTTCGGACATGGCACTAGTATTTGGGTGACGCTACATTCAAAAATTTTTGGCCATGCGAAAACCAACAAATCCCCGTGTCGAGATACCACCATGAGAACCTAGAATCCTTACTTTCTTAAAACTTTGATCCGAGGTGTATTTGGATCTCCTTTTTTCCTATAACTCTTTCCCAACCTTTTCTCTTCTTCAATTATCTTCTTAGCCCTCAAGGCTAGACCGAAAACATCCTTAAAAGTGTGGACTCGGGTAACCGACATCTTTCATTAATGTTCAAGTTCAGTCCTTCCTCAAATTTGGAGCACAAATATTCTTCGGGGGTCTTCACAACTCCGGAACAAATAATGATAACTCCCTCAACTCAATCTTATATTCTCCTACCACCGATGTGTCTCTTGTCTAAGGTGGAAGAATTCCTTTTCTTTAAATCCCAATAAAATTTAGTATAATAAGTCTCATCAAATTCTCTAAGGAATCACTCTGGGAGATAGGAGTAGAGAAACTCCTCTTCAAGTTCTCCCACCACGTCCGAGCACTCTTGTCAAGCAACCCTACAGCTACTATAAGCTCGTTTCATCTTCCAACCCATGTCGTCATAGTTTCTCGAACCCTACTAATCCAATCTTTTGCTAACGTAGCATCATTAGTATCTAACAAAGTCTTACAACCTAGTTGTCTTGGTTTCCTTGATCAACTTGGATAGCTCTATGGTTGGACAGTAAATGATACAACTACCGGTAGAGGAGGAGCTTGCATTTGAGTTTGGGTTTGAGTTCTGGAATTGAATGCCAAACTTGCTCCAAAGATTCCATACACCGTTGGAACGCAACAAGTCTTAGTGGAGAAGTCTCGTATAGCGCAACCGGCGGTCCGGTGCACTAACGAGCATGGAAGACGATGACCCGTGTCGAGATCAAGAAAATCCCCGTTTTCCCGATGGGAAGCCATGATTCTACAAGAAAGTAAACTAACCTTAACTCACTAAATTAGACATAAACTAATAATCGTGCTCATGCCTAACGTGACTCCATTTCCTAGGACCCAAGGGGCTTTTGAATCATTTCCAAAACATTTAAAAACACGGAATCCTTTAACAACATTTGTAAATATTGAAAACATTTAAAATTATTTGGAACATTTGGAAATATTCGAAAACATTTAACAACTCCAAAACCTTTGCTCGAGTATAACTATATCCGTCACGCCCCGATCCTTGGTCCGAGCATGTAATAATTGTCGCGTGCTACTATGTAGTCACAAACATGAACCCCAAGATCCCCGCAAGACTATGATACTAACACTTCCAAGTTAAGAAAATCTCGGTATATAAAATACTTAAACCTCAAAATATTTAAAAACAAGTAAACATTTATCATTTCAAAATATAACTTACAAAATATAAATTTAGATTTTTAATAAATATGTATATAAAATATTGTATAAAAAGAGTTTAGAATGCCCTTCGATAAATCCATCTACAGCCTCCAAAAATTTCATAACTAAGATGGATCAATACTAACAGTTGGTCCTAGATAGCTCTTCTCTTTGGTAGATCTACCTATCGATAAGATAGCTTTTTATCTCTACACTTCCTCCGAAAAGAGTAAGAGGATGGAGGGTGAGTATACAAATATTCTGTGAGTGGAGTACAATAGCATAGTTGTATAAGTGAGTGAGTGGTGAGTAAGGAAATGTCAAACAATAATTTAAAAACATATTTATGCTCCAATAAAATATCAAGTAGTCATCCAAACAATTTACATCGAGAACCATGATTTTCTAACACAAATGAGTATTCAGTGTACACTTTTCCAAATCCAAGAAATTTGCCTAAAAAATCTTTCCACAAAAATTTTGGCCCAAACCGACGGTGGAACCAGGGTCTTTTTTTTCCATTATCATCGGTCATAAAACATTAATCTCAACCTTGGTGTTAGCTCATGCCTCTTTGTAGATCCAACCGAATAGCTTTGAATGGGACAAAAAGAGGTGTCTCCGCTCCGACAACCTCTCTGTCTAACAACAACAACAATGCCCTCACCATGTTGCCCCGTTGGGCCATACCGTGTAGGGAATGACTATAGCCATTTGGGGGTTTAAACTTATACCCCTAGCCAATACATGTACCATGGGGGCTCGTACTCATACCCTAAAGACAATACATAAACTATGGAAGTTCAGAGTCATACCCCAAAGCCAATATATAAACCATTTTACAAATATTATATTATGTGCCATATAAATCATCAAAGTTTTCGGTTCAAGAGTAAAGCAAAACAACATTCTCAAAAATTTTAGCATGGCACAAAAATAATACTAGCAGGTGCATAAAATCTCATGACTCAAATTAAAACATTTTTAGCAACATTCCACAATTACAAAACATTTCACAAATCAAGTAAGAAAAAACATTTTTTAGAAAATAATGAAAACGATTTCTCATTCACAAATACAACAAACCATCAACTCATAATTTTTAGGGAGGATAGTCACTTGTAGATCTATCCATGATAAATGGTCTAACTTTGATCAGCCTCGTCGAGTCCCTAATAAATATCATCAAGTAACTAATAACATCAATATCCATCAATCCATGTACACCGAGAACCCTAACATTAAAAACCTATTTTTCTCTTACTTTGTGTGACTTTAAATCTCCCCAATCCAAATAGACAAAGAGGAAGTCAGAGTCAAGATCTGAATAGAAAAATCACAATATCTTAATCGTCTCCAAAGATTTCTTTTGATTCGGGTTACACTAAAACCCTTGATTCTCCCCTTTTTGTGACAACACTATATTCTCAAACATTTCCTAAATCAACACTATATTCGACTTTGAGGAGTCAAATAAGTAGTTTGGAACCTTAGACTTTTGAGTTTTATTGATGGATCGATCAAATTTAGAAGAGGAGAGAATAGTCTGGAAAGAGAAATAAGATATAGGTTTCATAGGTTCTGGAACTCTACTTCTCCTTTTATTATCAAACTCATTTTCAATAATTGCTTAGTGGTCCTCTTATATTCTTAAATTTCACAAATGGCTAATATGTCCCCTTGGGTCAATGTGATGGTCATCCAAATGAATTTAACTGTTTGAAGTTACATTTTACTGAGACTGTGATATTTTGTCAATAAGCAAGAAAAGTTGAAGTAAAAGTATAATGTATGGAAAATAAGATAGAAATATAAAAGATTTAAAATATTTAGGAATATAGAATATAATATAAATTTAACATAATATAATTGAAAAGTTTGGATGACTTGGTGATAATATGTCTTTTGGAAGAACTTAAGTACATGGGTTCAAATCTCTACAAGAACAAATGCAACGACAAGAGTTGGAAAGAACTTTGCAATTCAAGGCTATGTATGTGTACCAAAGAGAAATGCAAGCGACCAACAAGAATTGGAGAAGAAATTAGAAGAATACAAGTGAAACGTTCAATGGCAAGTGACAACAAGAATTTGAAGAAGTTGCAAGTCATGACCAACGGATGAATTTGCAACATGACCGACCAGGTGCATGACCGATCAAGAAGAATAACAATTTGCAAGCATGACCAACCAGATGAAATGTTATGAGAGGTGACAAATCAACGTCTAATGCAAGTGGAGAAATGAAAACGTCCAATGAGTTGTGGCAAATCCGTGAAGCTCAAGTGGAAAAATGAAAATGTACCAAATAGTAAAAGTTCTCAATAGTGCAAGGTTGTTCTCATTCGGTGGTTCACCGAAGCGGAAGAAATAGAGACCGAATAGGTATGTGAGGTACCGATAGACAAATGTGTCGGCGAGTTATATAATATCTTCAAATAGAGTATAGGGAGACTTGTGTAAGAAGAAATTCTTGATTCTTTTGATTTCACAAATTTTTTATTTTTGTGTTACTTGTAAAAAGGGAAAACAAACAAACAAAATGTGATTGAAGCCAATAGGACTTCAGACATTTTAAAACTGATATATACAGACTTTTATGGATCATTCCTTTTGGTTCTTGGAATGGTTAAAAATGTTTTATTATGTTTATAGACAATTATTCATGATATGACTCAATCAAGATTGCAGCATACATCTTGAATAAGATTTCCCACTAAGACAACTACCGAAACCTCGTACGAACTTTGGACAAGCACATGTCTTAATCTAAAGTATCTATGGGGTTGTCCAGTTGAAGTTAGTTCTATTAGGCCTAATGAAAGAAAATTGAACATTAGGATGGTAAGTTGTTATTTGATAGGGTACTCTAAAAGGTCCAAGGGGTATAAATTTTAGTCAGAAAATGTAGAATCTTTGAAAACGTTGAGTTTGCAGGGAGAGATATGGTTAGAGACATTGTCTTTCAAGAGAAATATATAGATATTCCCATTGGTGTTATTGAATAATGTTGGAAAACCCTCCATTTAGAAAGAACAAACTCAACAACCTCTAAAACCGATGTTGTAAAAGAAGAGTTTAAATTCATGCAAGTATCCCCATAGTGATACTACAAATTTAATCAAATCTTTATCTCATTAAGTTTTGAAATGGATTTAGTTGATGATTATATATATATCACAGGTTCTGTGAAAGCATGTATATTTTTCTAGTTTTATATGTCAAAATGAGTCTCAAAAGATATGATCTACGAAATTATAAATTAGGAGATACCACTATGATTAAAGGAGACAACTTTAGTCTCAACTAGTGGCTTAAGAATGATTTTAAATATAGGAAATACACAAGATTCCTAAAGCATCAGCAGTATGGAGTCTAATGCATGTTTAGGTTTATACACATTCAGATATTGCGTATATTACAAAAATATTAGATAAAAATTTAAACAACTTGGGAATAAAGTATTGGAAAGTAGTCAAATGAGTCTTGCAATAATTACAAAGAGCAAAATGACATATGCTCACGTATCGGAAGTCAAATTAGTTTGAGATCATTCGGTATATTGACTCCGATTTTATGAAATACCAAGTTAGCATGAAAGTTACAACATACTGTATGCTAGCAAGAGAAGTCATTTTTGGAAGTGTGTTAAACAATCTCATATAGTCTCTTCCATCATGGCGGCGGAATTCATAGCGTGTTATGAGATATTCAATTATAGAATATGACTATGAAATTTTGTTACAGAATTGCGGATGATGGATGGCATTGATAGGCTATTCAGATTATTATGTGACAATAGTTTGTGATTTTATATTCCAATGATTCAAAGTGGACGATTGTTTATAAAGTTCATTAGTACAAACTCTAAAATAACAGATCCATTTATTAAGAGATTATCACTCAAAGGTTCATATACACACTATTCATATGGGTGGTATATCATTTGAAAACATTCAATTTTAGTGAGAGTTTGTGATTTTAGATGCTGATCTAATATAGACATTTTCGATTATTTCAATTTAAAATATTTTGAGTTTATTTTCTGTGAAAATAAGGACTCAGTTTTGAATCACACTCTGATATTGAGTATGATTGGTCTTACTAAAGAGAATCAGTTGAAAATAGGCATGTTGAAGATCATATTGTATGGCATTTCTATATTACACATCTACATCATGATCCATATCATTCGGTTATATCAATTGACGTGACCGTTGAGGGTTGAATTACGAAAAAATGTAACAAAAACCATATTGATTCTAAGTTGATATGATTGATAGTCGGGATTGTTTGGAGATACATTTCAGTACTAATGAAAAGTTGAGTTCATTCGGTTATATTACAATTACATAATTGTAAGGTTTTTCACATATAGCCCAAATGAGACATTGTTGAATCATTAATCTAGCATTGGGTTTATATGTTAAAATAATTATGTAATGTATACTATCATTTAAGATGGGTGCATATGAAAGTAATCTGTTAAGTTTGAAAATTTGACATTTTGGATTTAAGTATTTCATAGGATATAAAAATAAATAAATATATAGATACCAATAGACATTTGTTATTAATGATGGGTTAAATAGAAAATGTCGAATGATAACTTAAGAATAATTGGAAAGTTATCTAAATTCATATGAATTCAGTAAGATAACTGGAATAAGCTAAACAGACAAGTTTTGTTATGAATTTAGAAGTAAAATCATCTCTACAGCTATAAATAGGGTTATGATCACCGCATCAATGCATCACTCTTCTTCCTAATACCCCCATCATATAGAAAAAATTTGTGAAGAAGCATTTGATCTGGAAGACCGTACCCAGGATTTTGCTCCGATGAAAGCCGAACTCAAGATTTTGTCCGAATTAAGATTTCACTCTATTCAATTTCCAACTATAGAATTAGATATATTTTGATCTGATCTAAGTTTACAATTTCAATTTATTAAGATTTTAAGTTTGATAATTTAACACGATATTTAGTATAATTTTGCATCAAGATATTTTTCCCAACATAGATCACATGGTCATCTATTCATAGGTGTTATTTGGGACAGTATGGATGTAAAACACAATAGGAATAATATTCTTGATGTTTGATCATTATTAGGATTTTCTGAATACTTAAAAGTTTAATTTTAACCATTTCAAATCAATTTCTCATCAATCTTGGCTAGCTGAAGTCTCGGATGCCACAACTTGTTATTTTGTGTATTTAAGGTCGGAGTATCAAATGTCTAGGATGCTCCAAGGTACCTTTCTGTTTTCTTATTATCCTTCTTTCACCCCAAATGTCTGCCATTGGTACAGTGAAAGAGATCACCACATATTTCCCAGAATACTGAAAAAGGGTAATCGGCCTAACAGGGGCAATTACCCATCTAAAATTTTGATTTCCCTTTTTCTTTGACTTCCAAAATTATCTACACTCCCCCCACCCACCTTCCCAAAATATAAAAAAATAAATAAACTTTGGAGCAGTTTCTTTTTTACTAACTTACCACCAGAGCTTGTTTTCCGAAACTAAGCTGGTTTTTACAGGGATCAAGTTTCAAGAAGCTTTCGGATTTGAGTGATCAGCTCGATTATTGATGTGGTTGACACAGCCAGTGATAGGGATCAAGTTTTAAGGGCAGAATGTGTTGAGTCAAAGTAGTTGTTTCTATTTAATATGATAGGAGATTACTGATCACTCCACTATTTTATTTAATACAGGAAATCTCACTACCTTTCTGTTCTGCTTTAGTGTCTGGTATTTAGGAAGTTGTTTCTATTTTTATTTAATACCATAGGAGTGAATCCGGGGAATATTTAGAAATTTCTAAATTTGAGTCCAAGTAATTGTTTCGATTTTCTTAAGGTTACTGGTCCATTCAAATGCTTTTAACTATTTACATGATTGAATAAGAATTTCAGTTTTCAAGCAAAACCCAGAGTTCTCTCAGATTTAGCAAATTGCGATGCTTTCTTGTCCTACGCATGATGCCTCCTCTTTTGTGGTTTTTCCGCTTCTCACAGCTGCTCTTTCCACACCTCCGGATATCTAGTAGGAATCGTCGCCCATTTTCTTATTTTTTGATTATACAGTTGAAACTACTAGAGTGATGCCAGTGAACCAATCCTCTTTCTTATAATCTATTGTTGTTTTTTCTTTCAATTTAAGTTATTGAATCTCTATTGCACTGAAACCCAATGATTAATTATTAAAATCAGCCTGTTAAACAGGCCAAAAACCCTAAAACCTTTTGCCATAAAATCGTCTACATCAGCCAGCCTTGTCATGTAGATCAACATTGGAGGGGCAAAATTGCACCCCCAGTGCCTGAACTATTACGGAATTCTAAATAAGCACTTGAACCATATTCTAAATAAGTACTTGAACCACAAATTGATGACTGCTGTCATATATCCATTTGGAGAAAGTGGGCAATAAATAAAGCACGACAAAGTATAATATTTGCATAGAAACAGGTGAATGAAAAGATTCGGTGCAAAAATCCTCAGCAACCAGTTAACAGACCATGGGCTAAATGAGCCATCTCGATGTGCAACAGTGCCATATCCGCCTCCATTAGTGCCACATTGGACAATCCAAACGAGTTCTAGATGGAAAGTGGTTGTAGATATTAATGTTTCCAAATTGAAGTTTAGGTACCCAAAGAGTTTGAAACAAAGTTCAGATATTTACCGGAAATCCAGACTAATAGATTAGGTAATGTGAGTGTAATTTTGCCTATTGGAGTTCATGACAGACAATTGTACTTTCATCAGAATGCTTTTGACAGCCGTCTAAAATATTTACTAGACTCTCCAATGGTACAGTGAGCTACAGAATACTCCATTTTCTTAATTATAATTTTTATATACGAGATATAAAAAAATCAATCCATTAACAAATTTTATAATATTTAAATTAAATTAATTAAAATAATACTCGATTATCAATTAATTATAAAAAAAAATCCACTTTATCATAAAAAAATATATATCTACCTATAGAAATTACCATAAACCATATATGTGTACATCCGGCATTCCCCTATCGTGGGGAAGAAGTTCTGCAGACACCAACCCTAGGCCCTAGACTTGTGATGACAAGACTGGAAGATAATATATGGGCTAGAAGCACATTTTTTTTTTTAATTTTTATTTCATGAGATTTGATCACTTTTTCTTGTAGGATGCAGCAAGTTCCTAGAGCTGCATCAAGTGCTGTCCAGCAGGATCACATTTAATGAATGAGATCCAAAAACTGTTCTTTAAGGGTAAACTTCAAGAATAGATAATCCACTAATTCTTGAATGCTAATATATGATTAGAGGTCAGATTTTCTAATTTAATAAATTCATATGTTAATCTCACTTTAATTTTTGAAAATGGGTACTTAATTAACTCAAAATTTAATTAATGCCCTTCACACACTTCTGAGGGAAATCCCAACTCTTAGGAGAAATTTGCTTGAAAATTAATAATCTCCGGCAATTATTAGATGATAAGAAATTGTTTTTATAAGAAGCATTATGGCAAATTCTCTGATTCATTAAACTAATAAATAATACTATTTTATCGATGAGAATCGGTTTAATAAATTAAGATTTTAAATTTCTTAATCAAATCTCGATTTCAAATTTTAAAAATAAAAAATCATCTTCTAAATAATATTTTTACAAATACTCTTATTAAATTAATTAAAATATAATTTTAAATACCTATAATAAAAAAATTAATACTATTTTAATTAATTGATAACCCTACTATGATGAGTTACTCGTCTAGGCGTAGAATGTAGATAAACTCTCTCTCTCTCCCTTCCTTGCTTGTACCAAAACTTCTTTGATTTAGTGTTTTGAAACTCGGACAAATTCGGCCGGATTGACCGGTCTGATGGGAACCGGTTCAGGTTTCTTAACAGATTAATCGTTCAAAATTAATCAAAATCTGAATTAAACCGAGAACCGTATTGAGCCGCCAACCCTTTTTTTGGTTTATTACCTGCTATTGTTCGTACGCCTGGAAAAATTGTCCCTACTTCAAATAAACCCAAAAAATCGAATTCACGCTCTGAGGTTAAATTGACCTCAGAGAGCAGAAAAGTAGGAGTTCTGAGCTTTAATTTGAAGCCTTGACAGTGTTCTGACGGAAAAGCTTATAGCCACCATCAATGGCGGAGAGAAGCTAACATTGTTGAAAATCAAAAACTGAGCCTCTATTATGTTCGAAAATGACGTTCAAAAACTTTGGGAAGACTCGGGGGCTTAAAAAAAGTTAGTAATCGTCCCTCAATTGAAGAAAATCGAAGCTTACCACCAACGTCAATGGCGGACTGCCGGCAGTTTTCCCTTTTTTTGTTTCATCTACTTTTTTGAAAATCATGAACCTTTTGTGTCGATTTGGGGCATATGGGTCATGTTGCTTGCTATTTTGACGCATTGTCTTGCAACTTCAAAGCGTAATATGGTATTACACCGCTAGTTGGTGCAAGTATTTTAAATCACCATGCAATCTCTGTTCCATTTCTAAATCGATTGTGCCATCTCTATTGACATTCTAATTAAATTATCTTTTTTATTGTTGTAAAAATTTGTAGTGTAATTTTTTAAAAATTGAAAATATTTTATTGTTGTTCCATTTCCAGGATTAATTTCTCTCCCTCGTGTACTCTCTCTCCCCCCTTTATCACTTATTATCCTCTTACACATTAAAGATGTGTATATGCATGAAGCCCAACCAATATAGCGAAACTGTACAAGAAAACTATAAAAAATTAAAGCAATATATAGACGATGGCTTTTATTATCGATGAATTTTAGTGACGGTTTTTTATGATTTTTAGAGACACTTTCGACGAAATCGTTAGTAAATGTATATATTTTCTAATGATATAAAATTGTCAGTCAGAAAAAATTTATCAACCGTTAGTAAAGTAATAAAACCGTCTATAAAAACTGATATTCAATTTTGACGACTATTAATTGTGGTCCTTAAATATAGCAGTGTATAGAGATAATTTAGAAACAATCACTGTATAACTCTTCTTTTCTATCACTTAATAATACCGTTTGTATAAATTCTTTATATATACTGACTAATATATTTTACCATTTGTAAATGTCATCTATCATTCAGACGGTTATCATTTGTCATTGGCAAATGTGACAATTTTTAGTGATGGTTTGGAAAAACTTACTGTATGAGTTTTTTTAGTAACGGTTAAATCATATCATTGATATAAGTCTATACTTATACTAACATAATTAATGCACCGTGAGTAAAAGGAATCTTCAATTAAAACAATTATTAATTATCGTCAACATTATAGGTAGAGGTAACATTGTAATTTTATAATAAATTATGTTCGTAACTAGTAGTAATACAGTGGTAATTAAAATTGTGATAAGTTTAAGATAACTAATAGTAATATAGTAGTAATTTAAATTGTATTAAGTTTATGTTAAATAATAGTAATATAATGATAACTAATAGTAATATAGTAGTAATTTTAATTGTGTTAAGTTTTTCATAATTAGTAATAATATAGTTGTAACTAATAGTAATCAGTGGTAAGTTAAATTGTGATATAATATAATCAGCAGTAATATAGTAATAATTAATAGTAATATAATGATAACTAATAGTAATATAATGGTAAATTAAATGTAATTAGTAGTAATATAATGATCAGTAATGATAACTATGGTAACTTAAATTGTGGATAAGTTTACGAAAATTAATATTAAAAATATAGTGATAATTAGTAGTAAAATGAAGTAAGTTTATAATAATTAATGTATAGTTGTAACTAGTAGTAAGTAGTAGTAATATATAGTGATAATTTAAATTGTTCTTATCCACCTTCAATTCCTGCTTCCCACCTTCGCTTCCCGCTTCCCGCCTTCGATTCTCGCTTCCCGCCTTCAATTTCCTCTTAAATTGTCACACAATTTTTTTTAAAAAAAAACATAACTTCCAGTTTCAATTCCCTATTCTCTTTCAAAACCTAACTTTCCTACATAATTTTTCGCTTTTCATAACTTCTCGCCTTTAATCCCCTCCAATTCTAATTCATCCTATTGTTTACCCTAAATATCCATTTAAGAGTTCGTTCTAATTACCTCCCAACCATTGGATAAAAAACAGAGAGTTTGTCCACCCATCGGTTGAAATGAGATTTATACAATTTAGAATTAATATCTGGACAGGAGAAATGAACTAATTTGAGTTGTTTTTGTAGTATACAAAAGCACCATTAACGTAATATGAATTTACATTACTACATTATTATATGTAATGCTATTTAAGATAAACTCAATAGTGCCGTACCATTGTGGAGCACTATTATAATATGAAATCATATAACTAATTAATACATAATATATAGCCTTACTTTGACAATTCTTACACAATTCATTAATAAATTGGATATTATTAATTTAAATAATAGTACATGATATTCAATATTAGTAATTAGATAAAATTAGTAATGAAAATTAATATAAGTAGTATTAGTAATTTAAATAATACTATATAATTATATAAATTAGTAATTATCAATATTATATAATCTAATAATCAATATCCAATATCCATCCATTTTAAAGTTTGGTTAAGGCAATAAAATGCGATTTATCCGATTGAAATTTATCAAACTAGTTAGCGTAGTTAGTTGGTATAAAATAGTTTACTTCTTCCTAGAGGTACATTATAATATCTGTTCACTTGGATTAATTTTTTAAATGATTAGTTATTGTTATGTTATATTATAAATTTTCTGATTTTATTTAATCAATTACATTATTATTAATCTTATGAATAATATTATATATGTTAAGAAATAAAAAAAGAAATTATTAGTGGTAATGCGGGTGCCTGTGCACCCTCACGAGCACCACGTGCTAATGGTAAGTAGTGATAATTTATGATAAGTAGTGGTAAGTAATGATAATTGGTGGTAAGTAATGGTAATACAGACATGTAGGTAGTAAATAGTGATAACTAGCAATACGTAGTGGTAATGCAGTGACCATGTGGTATTAATAAGTAATAACTATGGTGGTAAGTAGTGGTAAATGCTATCTCCACTACTCTTGTGTTTTTAATAATAATTAAAAATAAAAAAAAGTAAATTCTAATTTTTTTTAAATAAAAATTAATTATATGATATAATTTTATATAAATTTCAACAAAAATAACAAATAAAAAAATAAAAATATTATATAATTTTATATAAAATCCAAAACTAATCTATCAATATAATTAATTAAACTAATATAATTAAATAATATTAAATATCATGTAGTTAATTATACTCACATAATTAATTACACTATTACATTCTCATACCCGATCAAAAAGAAACAAAAGAAACAAATATATTAGTATAACTATTATATTAATATATATTTTTATATATTACTAATATATTAGTATAACTACATGTTATTATATTATATATTAATATATTTATTATAACAAATATTATTATTATATTAATATTATATACATAGTATTATATTTTATATTATTGTATTACATATTATTATATTATATTTTAACACATTAGTATTAGATTATATACTACTACTAAAAAAAATCAGCTCTATTTTGTTTTTGATCATTTTATCTTTATCTCAGTGAACAGATTAAATTCTGAATCTATTTATTTTTCTAGTGTCAAATCCGATTGGAATATAGAATATCATAATAATGGTAGAAATTGAATCACTTTAGTTTTGTAATATATTTTATAAATTACTTATTAAATTATAACATAATTTTAATTATATTATATGTTCTACAAAAATTTAATATTTTATTTTTTGTGATAAAACAATTAAAAAAATGAAATTAAAAAAAAAAAAAACAAAGTGGGCAGGCGTTGGCCACCCTGCTTTTTTTGCAAGGGTGGCGCCTACCATGTTGTTTTTTTTTTTTAAATCTAATTTAAACCACTAAATAATTTTATTTAATTACATAAATTAATTATTTTTAATTATTTTAACTTTAATTCATTTGTTAATAATTATTATATTTAAAAAATTATTGTATGACATAGTATTATATTTAAGCAATTATTATTATATAATTAACTAATAATTATTTATCTTTAATTATATATTATTTTATATATTATTTTTTTAAAATAAAAAATTAGAAATAATAAAAGAAAAAAAAAAGAGAGTGGGCCCCCGCCTTGGGCTGCCGGGCGCCCACCCTTCACTATATATATATATATATATATATTTTTTATATATTATTATACTATATATATATGTATAATTAATATATAATTTTAAAATATATATATTATTATATTATATATTGTTGTATTATATATTAGTATAATATTTAAAATAGGCAAGATTATCAATATTATGTAGTTTATATGAAAAAAATTTAATTCTAAAATTAATTATCATTATTATTTTATTTTGTATAAATTCTAAAAAATAACTAACAATAATAATTTTAATTCATAATTTTTCAACACAAAAATTGACGCCAAAAATATATTTTACTTTTTTAATTTTTATTTATATGCTATTAATTTTTTGGGAAAATATTTTACACAAATATTATAAATTTGATAAAATATTGTAACCAATAGTAACCAATGATATATTCTAGTGACTGAGCCTGGTGACCGTCCCAATACGCGGGCGCCAGCCTAATAAGGCACGGGCGCCGCCCTATAAGGGGCGCCATAGTGGGGTCCTGGCGCCCGCCTCCATACACGGGACTCACCTTTGTCATTTGCAAAACACAAAGGGCAGGCGCCAGGCAGCCCTTGCCTGGCGCCCGCCCTATTTGTTTTTTTTTTTGTTTTATTTTTTTTTTACATCTAATCTAATCACAAAATAAATAATTATTTAGTATTATTACTCTATAATATATATTAATTCAATATATTTTTAAAGGTAAAATAGTTAAGTAAATAATTATATTTAATTACATAAATTAATTATTTTTAATTGTTTTACCTTTAAAGATAATTATTATATTTAAACAATTATTATACAATATAGTATTACATAATTAACTAATAATTATTTACCAAAATAATCCATTTGCTATGGTAGATGAAAATAACCTAATTACAAATCTTAAATTCTAATATAGTAAAAATTGAAAAAATTATATGACTCGTAAAAGAAAGAATGGATAAAAAATGTGAAAAAATGGAAAAAAAAATGACGAGTTTTGAAATTGATAACTTCAAAACTTTTCTTTTTTATAAAACTTTTCTCTCAATACTCTTCTCAAAACCCTCAATTTAATATAAAATTTTCAAAACTCCGGGATAAACTTAATATTGAATGCGCATTGATATGAGTATTTATGAGTATTGTAGTAACAAGTGATAAAAGTATAGTAACAAATGATATGTGCCAAATACTAAAATTGTATTTTATGAAATATTATATGAAATGTAAAAATATATAATTTAGATAATGATATATTATTAATTTGAATATTATATAATATAATTTAGTTAATATTAATTATTAATGAAAAATTAAAAAAAAAATTCCACTAGTGCTATTATATATTGCATTATAACTATTACATAACATTAATATAGTATAATGTATATATTTAATTAAATTAGTATATTAAATACTATTATCATTATATCGATATTTGATAATTGAATCATTAAAAAAATGTGAATGAGAAAACATATTTTATGATATGAATCTTTCAAAAATATTGTATATTATATAATTCCTAGAAATATACAAGAGAAAAGATAAATGAGAATATATAGTAATTTTGTGTAATAAATGTAATAAGTTATAAGTTCGTGATAACATGCAATAATTTTATGATAAAAAGTAGTAAGTTCTGATAAATAGATTGATAATATGTAATAATTTTGCGATAAAAAGTTGTAAGTTATGATAATTAATGATAATTTGTAGTAACTTTGAAGAATGTAAATATAAATTATATTTAATTTTAAATCCAAATCTCTCGATGGTCTTATTGCAGAACTGGTAGTTTTTTTTTTTGTAACCACTCATCACCAACCTTACCTTCTCATATTGTACAAGCAAATATTGTTAATAGATATATATGTTTATAAACATTGAATTGTCAAATTCCTCTCTTCTCCCTCCCTTCCTCCTCTCTTCACAATAAAACCTTTCATAACAAAATTTTGAACTTGGTACACCTCCTAACCTTTAAATATTCACATACACACCTATGCCACCACAGTTCATTATTGGGCGAAACCACAAACCTTCCAATTCAGTTCATCTTCCCTCCCATTTCACCAAAGGAAATGTAATGTAGTAAGTGATATTTTTGAATAATCTAAATATATAGTATTGAGTAAAAATATGAAAAAAAAAAAAAAAACAAGTCAAGAACAACATAGTAAAAAAAAGCAGTAAAAGAGTAAAAATGTGAAAAAAAAGTGGGAAAAAAATGCGGAATTTTGAAATTTTATACGTGAAAGTGGCAGCTTCTGCTTCCCTCCAAAAACTCTCATCTCAAAATCTATAAAAAGTTGTAACTTGACTAAAGGTTTTCTTCCCTTAACCCATCTAAACCTCTCACTCAACCTTTCACTGCAACAAATCTACAATACCAACAACTTTGCAAAATTTTACAGAAAGGTAATCACCTTTTTTTTTTAAAAAAAAAAATATTATTCTGGGTTCTACTACATTTTACTATATTCTTCTTATAAAAAATTTTGAATTTTTCTAGTTATGATTATGGGATGAAATAAACGAAAGCAAGCTGACCATGAAGAATCACAACCATGAAGAATCACAATTATCCATTTTTAGGTTTCTTGAATACTTGGGAGTGCACATAAAAGGCAACCATCATCAACACCATCTGAATCTATCCAAAAGGTAATATTTTTATTTACAACCATTTCTTATAATAAACTACGTAATTATATTCATTTCACTATTAATTTTTACTAATTTTTATTAACAGATTGACATGAAGGATTAAGAATTGTGAATAAAGTTGGTCACCTGCATAGATTTGATGCTGCTGAGATTATGCCTTCAAATTGTGGGACATGCAATCTTTTTTTTTATCTTATATGTATCCCTCGTTCTACTTAATATATCAATCATTCTTGTATATCAATACACATTTATATTATTTTTGTAATTTTGTTATTTTATGGTCTCTATACTATTTCAAAAAAAAAAAACCTATTTTATTAAAATATTTCATATGTGGTGACATACAGAAACTGATATTTTTATAATTTTTGTTATTTTATGGTCTTTATACTATCTTTTTTAAAAAAAATATATTTTATTAAAATATTTCATATGTGGTGATATAGAGACTGAGCCATTTGATATGTGGTGATATACAAAGAGACTAGCCTAGCACGCGTTCCCATCGTGGGCACCCACCAAGGGGGGGCCTGGTGCCCGCCCCCATACGCGGGCGCCCGCCAAGGAGGGGTCCTAGCGCCCGCCCCCATATGCAGGCGCCCGCCCCCACACAGATCAACAGATTAACACGTAACCGACGATAAAATAGTAACATATCGTAATATATAGTAACCGATGATAAAATAAGTAATTTTTCCTAACTCAATAATAACCGATAATAAAAGTAGTAATATCTTGTAACACATGATAAGCGATGATAAAATCAGTGATATTTCCTGGTAATTGACCATAAAAGTAGTAACATTTCATAACATATAACATATGGTAAAATGATTTTTCCTAACACAATGATAACCGACAATGAAAGTACTAATATCTTGTAATACATGATAACCGATGATAATATTAGTGATATTTCCTAACTCAATCGTAACCGACGATAATAGTAACATATGATAATATATGATAACCGATGATAAATCAGTACATTTCCTAACTTAAGGGTAACTGACGATGGAAGTAGTGATTTTTCCTAACATAATGGTAACGATGATATAAATAGTCACTTATGATAACTGATGATAAAAGAATAACCTTTCCTAAATCAATATATCTGATGATAAAAATAGTAACATTTCGTAACATATGGTAACCGATAATAGAATGAGTGATTTTTCTTCACATTATGGTAATAGATGGTAAAAGTAGTAACATTTTGTAACATATGGTAATCGATAATAAAAATCTTATTATTTTTTAACAACCTATTACCTGACGATAAAAAAACTACTTTTACCAACACTTTTTAAAAATGTCACAATACATCCGGCATGCTACAATGGGTGTACAAACCATCAGAATACCCCTATCCCAACTGGTGCATACTCCACTAATATTTCATCCATTGGAGAAAGTATTAGCGACACTTTTTGAGTCTTTTGCTGACGGTTTTTGACCGTCAGCATAGTGCTCTTATTTTGTAGTGACAAAAAGAAGACCTAGCTATGAATATGATAGAAAACGCGATAATATATATATATAATCAATGTAAACGTAAAAGGGTGGGCTACCAACGCAGTTGTTTGCAACATAATGTTGAGTTTAATGGTTATGTGGACATAATACATAATACATAAACAAATCGGAGCCGTAGGAGATAGCTGATCCACCATCGTTGATCGGAGAGATCTGAAGGAATTGTTGTGATCGGATGCCAGATCCATGATCAGCAGCATCCGATGTCCCTTCACCGGAAATCGTCTTCATCTGACGGTGAGCTTGACGGATTGGACGGCGGAGGAGTGGCTGCGTTGGTACCGTAACTAATTAGGGTTTTTTTCCCAAAAAAAAAAAAAAAAAACTGGTTACTATTCACAGTAACCTTGGTTACTGTGCAGTAAGCAAAAAGAGCTTCCCTTTTGTTCTCTTATTTGCAGATGGAGGAAGGTATAGGTGCTGGGAGCCGTCCTCTTTCACCAAAGACTTATGCTTTAGCGTTGGGAGGAGGGGTGAAGGCTCCATTGGAGAAAAGAGACTTTTAAAAGCCTGTATTACTTGAGTGACTGAATTCGGATACTGAGAGTAGTAAGCTATCTGTTCCCTCACCTTTAGTTGCTGATGGGACTCGCCCTTACCACTTTTGCTTGATTGGGAATCTCATTGGGCGACGGTTGCCGTACAAAGAAGTAAAGTGCATTGTTATACTAATGTGGGGTAAATGAGGTCTATCTGACGTGGCTGTAGTTGGATCTGACTGTTTTATGTTGAGATTTAGCTCTGATGAATATTTTGAGGATATATTAGACAAGAGTCATTGGCAGATCTTTGTTATACCATTCATTATACGTAGATATACTATGGGTATGAGTATGATGGAATTTGAACCCCACGAGAATTCCTCTGTAGGTTAAGTTGCAAAATGTTCCATTCTACTTGTATAACAGGGCAGGGTTGAGTTTTGTTGCCTCTGCTTTTGGGAGGCCATTGACTATGGATGGTATTACGGCGTCGGGTACTAGACTTGGTTATGTCAGAGTATCCGTTGAGATTGAGGCAGGGAGTCTCATTAGGAGGGAGACAGTGTTTGTTTTTCTAGATGAAACTGAGACTACTGTGAAGGCAGAGTATTCATACAATCCTCCTCATTGTGATACTTGCACAGTTTTTGGGTATAGCCAGGCTAAGTGCCCGGAAAACCCTCCCGCACAGGATATCCCGTTGCCTTCTGTTTCGAGGACGAATGATGAGGGTTTCCAAATGGTTAGTAGGAAACAGAGACTTCGGGGGAAGAAATGGCAGAAAAGAAATGTAGAGAATGAGCAGCAGGTTGAGGACCCTGAGGAAGATGTAAAGCAGGACCCAATTACTCCATAGGAGGAGATGATCCGAGAGGATGTTGATAGGGTATCTGTGGCTCCTCAGATGGATAGTCTAGCATTAGTTATTTGGGAGGACACAACTCGATTACTGGTGATTGATGATTGTCGAGTTCCGAAGGTTGAGGCTAGTCGAGCTCTGACGATTAGAGAGAAGACCCCAGTGTGTTTGACGCCTATTCAGAAGCTACAGATCACATTAGTATTCTGAGTGTGAGTATGGGTCATGGTGCTTTGGATGACACTGCGGAGATTGGTCCTGTTCTCGACGATTGTTCTTTGTCTTCTTCCCCTCACGTTCTTCCTTCATACAGTCCTCCTCGGACTAGGAATAACAAGAAGGGGAGGAAGAGACATCTTTGAGCTGAGCAGTGTACCCCTCGTATTGCGTTCCAAATGATAGGATGTTAGAATGTAAGAGGTCTGAATGACCCTATTAATATCAGGGCTGCGAAGGATTTTGTGATATAGAATCGGTTGCAGCTGGCTGACTTTATTGAGACTCGGGTGAGAACTACTAATGAGGTACATATTTAGCAATCTTTATTACCTTACTAACACTTTACTGTAGTTTATGCACATAATTTTACTGGTCGTATTTGGTTGTGTTGGGATTCGATGAAAGTTAGGGTAAATGTTTTGGCCTGTGAGATGCAGTGGATTCATTGTAGGGTCTAGTCTGTCCATTTTGCTTTTCGATGACAGATTACTATCGTATATGGATCTAACATGGCAGGAGATCAGTGTATACTTTGGGATTTCTTGAGATCTGTGGGTAAGAGGATAGATACCCCATGGTGTGTTCTCGGAGATTTTAACGCGGTTAGATGTCCATCTGAGAGGAGTGGAGGTACAGTTAGATGGTCTGTTACTAATTGTGTACTGGATGAGTATACGAACTAGGCGGAATTGGAGGATTTGAGATTCACTTGGGCCTTTTTCACTTGGTGGAATAGACAGGCTACAAATCCGATCAGGAGAAAATTGGATAGGGTGTTGGTAAATGCTAATTGGTTGAGTTCTTATCCTTTTTCTGAGGTTGTTTTTCTTCTGCTTCGTGACTCTGATCATTCCCCGTGTGTGGTTAGAATTCAAAAGGAGGAGCAGCGTCGTCGGGTGCCCTTCAAGTTCTTTGAGTTCTGGATAGAGCATCCTCGTTATCGAGAGATAGTATCGGACGCTTGGGAGGATATGTATTATGGAATCCCGATGTATCGCCTCTATAGGAAGCTGAAGGGGTTGAGACGAAGATTGAAACAGCTAAACCGTTGGGAGTTTAGTGATTTGTCTGTCAGAACGTGGGAGGCCCGCGAGAAACTCCTTCAGATTCAAAGGGAGTTGTTAGTGGATGGTCAGGAGGATGGTTTAGGGGAGGAGGAGAGGTCTGCTGCTTCTCACTATCATAGGTTAGCTCGTATGGAGAAGAGTATGTTCAGACAGAAGGCTAGGATCCGATGGTTCCAGTTAGGAGATCGGAACACTGCATTCTTTTTTGGTATGGTTAGGTGCAGGCAAAATCAGAACTCCATTTGCTCCTTAGTCCGGGAGGATGGCACTTGGATTTCTGATTCGGGTTAAATTAGACGAGAGGCTGTCAGATATTTTAGGGGTTTGTTTACGAGTAGGCCTAGGGTGGGACAGTTGGATGCTGGACTTATTGCTTCCAGTAATATAGGTACTCTCTTTGAAGTACAGATTCAGGCTTTGGAGACTCTGGTTATGGTGGATGAGGTGAGGGAGGCATAAGGCTCCGGGTCTGGATGAGTATAGTGCGAAGTTCTTCTGAGATAGTTGGGACACAGTGGGACTGGATGTTTCGAGGGCAGTCATGGATTTCTTTACTCATGGGAGCCTTCTGAAGGAGGTAAATGGTACCATCATTTCACTTATCTTGAAGAAGGATGATCTAACCTTGTTGATAGATTTTATATCGATATCTTGCTGCAATACGATGTATAAGTGAATTTCCAGGGTTATTGCAGCGAGTGTGAGTCAAGTATTGCTGAGCATCATTGGTAGTGAGCAGTCTGCTTTTGTGAGAGGTAGGAGGATTGGGGACAATATTCTCCTGACTCACGAGCTTCTTCATGGTTATTACCTGGATCGTGGTTCTCCTCGTTGCGCGATCAAGGTTGACATCATGAAGGTGTATGATTCTGTTGAGTGAGATTTTCTAAGACTAGTTCTGAAGTGTATTGGCTTTCCTTCCTGGTTTGTTGATAGGATTATGATGTGTATCTACAATGAGTTTTGCTATATTTATTAATGGGGAGTTGTCAGAGTTTTTTCAGAGTTCGAGAGGGTTTCGGTAGGGGGATCCGTTGTCGCCCATGATTTTTGTGATAGTTATGGAGGTTTTCTCGGGTATGATGTGAAGGGCCACTGAGGGTCCGACTTTTGAGTATCACTGGAGATGCCAGGAGGTAACTTTATCCTATATTTGCTTTACAGATGATCTGATGTTATTCTCTTGAGGTAGTTTAGTCTCAGTGCAGTGTATTTTGGATGTCTTGACTAATTTTGGTTCTCTTTCTGGGCTACGAATGAACTCTCAGAAGAGTGAAATCTTCTTTGGAGCGGTTGATCAGAGTCTGCGGGAGGACATTTTGAGGGTGTCGGGGTTCTGTCAGGGTCATCTTCCTATGAGATACTTAGGCGCTCCCCTTTTGTCGACCAGGCTCTCTGCTGTGGAGTGTACTTAGCTTGTTCAGCAGGTGGTGGCTCGGATTTAATATTGAACGAGTCGTCATTTATCATACGCCGGTCGGCTGCAGTGGATTAGTTTTGTGCTCTTTTTCATTTAGACTTATTGGTCTTCCATGTTTCTCCTTCTGAAGGCGGTTTGCAAGGAGTTAGAACAAGTTATGTCTCGGTTTTTGTGAGCTGGTGCATCCCTAGACCGCCATAGAGCCAAGGTAGCCTGGTCCCTTATTTTTCGCACTAAGAAAAAGGGAGGTTTAGGGTTGAAAAGGGTAATCGTGTGGAACAGGGCAGCTCAGATCAAGCATATCTGGTAGCTTCTTTCAGACCCTGAGGATAATGTGTGGAGTCAATGGGTGAGAACTTATATTCTTCGAGGTCGCAGTTTCTGGTATGTTCAGATTCCGAATAGATGCTCTTGGATTTGGAGGAAACTCCTTTCTCTTCGTCACTTAGTTCGGGAGCTTGTGGCTTGGAGGATGGGTGATGATAGTCGTATTTCCTTTTGGGTACGACTCTTGGTTATCTATAGGGCCTTTGATAGAGGTTCCGAGGAGACAGGTTATGGAGAAGTTTGGGTTTATTGATACCTGCTCTATTTATGATGTATTTTTCAGCTCCTATTGGTTGCAGTATATTTAGGGGTAGCGGATTTCGAGATCAATGCGAGCCTTCTTTGATATTATCCGAGACTATACCTTGGAATCTGATATTCCTTCCATTGGTTATGACAGGATTGTGTGGGCAATCACTTATAGTTGGGAGTTTTCCATTGCTTCAGTATGGAGGCACCTCAGATGTTCCTATGCCGATATCTCTTGGTATGATTTAGTTTGGTTTCCAGGAGCGATTCCTCATTTTGCTTTCTTTATTTGGCTTGTTTTTATGGAGAGATTGCAGACGAGCGACCATTTATTCAGGATTGGAGTTGCGACTTCTTCAACTTGTCATTTATGCTCCTGTCGGAGAGAGACTCTTGATCATCTCTTCTTTCACTGTACGTTCTCGAGAGAGGTCTAGCGATTGATGATGACACAGTATGTGTCAAATAACTTTCCTATCTCTTGGTCTGGAATTCGTGGGATTCTGCTTTCCCCAGCGAGGCACTCCCTCCAAAGGAATAGGGTTTTCAAATGTCTCCTTAGCGCTTGCGTGTACTATATTTGAATGGAAAGGAATAAGAGAAGGGTAGGAGAGCACAGATTATCTCCACGTATTATTGCAGCCTTTGTTAGCATTATCCATTCGAGAGCTACGAATAGGACCTAGTTTATTGCTTGTAAGGCCATCTTGACCTGCTGTTCTTTCAGGTATCTCAAGACATATCTTGGAACCTGTGTAGTTTTTTCTTTTTTTAGTATATATTCTTTTCTTAAAAAAAAAGAAAAGAAAAAAAAACTCCTCATAAGGATCCTAGCAATATATTATTAGGAAACAAGGAGAAAGAATAAGTCTGAAAGAGGCTACGAAAATATTTGAAATTCATCATGATTGCACGGTAACCAAGGTGTTAACCAGACTGAAATTCATCATGATTTATCCTTCTTTTTTATCCAAAGATGATTGAACCATATAAAGGTGGTGGCTCAACAGTAAACTCCCAATCCATTCTAAAAGCAGGAACATGTCACATGTATCCATGGCATGAGAACAGAAGACTTTACCAACTGAACTCATTTGCACTTTCATACTTCTTTCAATTATGGGCATATCTATGAATTCAAACAACATTTGAAAGCACAATATAAAACTTCTGCAATAGAAAAGCTGAAAATGATCAACCGTATGTAGACTAAACAGGAGCAGTTTGGCATCGGAGCTGCATTCATTCACAGCATTCTTCCTCAGACCCCTCTAAGATACCGTGTTCCAGGAAACACAAGAAAAAGTGGAATCATGGGATAGAATAACGGGTAAAGTGTTAGATTTCTTAATCAATTTTTAAATATAAAATTTTTGAATATAAAAAATTATATTGAAAGAGTTTTTCTAAATTAAGTTCGACAATATTCAAATCAGATTAATTAAAATATAATTCTGGATACCGATTGATTTAAAAAAAAAAAACCTTGGGAGCTAAGAATCGCATGATAGGGAAGTTTAATGCGGGAAAGATAGAAGAAAAAAGTAACATGGTTTGAAAAGAGAAAACTCTAAACTCTCAAAAGAGAAATATCACTTTTAAAGAAAATATTATTAATCATGAATGTCAAAATAATGAAACACTATAAGTATTTATAGGGAATGCAAACCTTATAAATTAGGAAACTATAAAAATAAAAAAACTAAATAAATTAAGAAACTAGTAAAATTAAAAAACTAGAAACTAAAAAAATTAGAAAACTAGAAAAACTAAAAAACTTTAAATATTAGGAAATTATAAAAATTAGAAACTAACTAAATTAACGGATCCATTTCCCTTTTCTTAAGCCTCTCGGATACTTATTGGAAATTTTTCCCATATCAGTTTTTCCTTCCTGAAAAGAACTCGCCCTCGAGTGATACTTCCGATGACTTATAACCATATTCTCACTTCTCTCCTTTGGTTTTCTTACCCAAAACATTCGTTAAGCACAACAGATATTAAAATAACTGTAGTTGCAAGTTCACTCAATTTAAAAAAAAAAAAAATTGAGTCCCCAATAACTTTAAGAAAATCTAGACGCTTTTGGAAATCTAAAACAGTAACATCTTCACTATCAGTATAAATCCAATCTTATGCCTTAACTAACCTATCATTTAAATCAGTTTCATCAAATCTTTCGATGAGAGATTGCTTTTCCTGACTAATCAAAACCTTTACCAACACTTTGAATGGATCAAACTTGTCTTTAATAACATATATGTATCCTTCTAAATTGTTTTTTAACTCAATAGTTCTCTCTCTCTCTACATCCTTTCTATTCTGTGCTTCTGGTTTGCCTTTTGTTTCAACAAAGAAATCATCCGAAATAGGCATTCCTGGAACCACCGTCTTCTCAGCTGTCGCCAGAGTCTACACATTTTCACTTGAAAATTCATTCTCGTTGGTTTGAACCCTACGAGATTGTTGTGATAATATAGAAGTGACGTGTGGACCCTGAGCAATTCACCTGACGCCACCTTCAATTCCTCTATTACCTTGGCTTGACCGCAATATCTGCAATTCCGTTTCTACCTGCTCCGTTCGTGATTCTATCCGTTCTGTTCGTGATTCTACCCGCTCTATTTGATGCTCTATTCGAACATACAGAATTTGAAATGCAGTTTTCATGGCTCGCAACTGTCTGGACACGTCAGAAAGAGTAATATCTTCACCGGTTTGGTTGGCCATCGCAAGGGAAAGTCTTGACTTTGATACCACCTAACACGGAGAGATAGAAGAAAAAAAGTAACAGAGTTTGAAAAAAGAAAACTCTAAACTCTCAAAAAGAGAAATATCACTCTCAAAGAAAATATTATTAATCATGAATACCAAAATAATGAAATACTATAAGTATTTATAGGGAATGCAAATCTCATAAATTAGAAAACTATAAAAATAAAAAAAACTAAAGAAATTAAGAAACTAGAAAAATTAAAAAACTAGAAAAATTAAAAAATTAAAAAATTTTAAATATTAGAAAATTATAAAAATTAAAAACTAATTAAATTAATGTATATCTTTTTTTTTCTTGAATCATATGAATAATTATTGAAAATTTATCCCAAATCAAAATTCCCAAGAATAATAAAAACAAGGAGAATAAAAAAGTATGATAGAGGCCGGGAAAAAAGATCCGAAACTTATCATGATTGCCCGGTAATCAATGTGTCAACTTGGCTCAAGTCAATTCAGTTGCTAAGGTGATACTTGTCTCTGTTTTTTGTTTTCTTTTTTCTTTCTTCTTTTGAGGGGTAAATTCCTCGTTATATTTTTTGCAAGCAGGAACATATCCCATGCATCTGCGGTATGAGAACTCAAAACTTGACCATAGTGTCCACACGGCATTCGCACTCGTCGTCTCCCTCTCTCCAATATTCCTAAACAAAACCTTGTAAAATTCAGAAAACATAAATAAAAATATTGTCACTCCAAAACGTAACATTAACTCTATCGGCCGTCGAGGTCTAATCTGTCACTTCGCCTACATCACGCCTTTCATCCACGAGCTCCACTCTCCTCCGAAGGAAATCATGCATATCCTGTATGAAGACTGTAATGGCTTCTCCTTTGCAAGGCGAAGTTTTTCTAGGCCCTCGGGCCCTTTTTTTCCTTTCCTCCTCCACCTCAAAAAATCAAAAAAAAAAAAAAAAAAAAAAAAAAAAAGAAAAAATCCAAACAAACTAGGCCTTGCTTGGAAGCCTTCATTTTTATGGGGGCCGGTGAGAAGATTTGTTTAATATTCTTAATATGTTTGCATGTGAGTGGTATTTTTCAATTTAAGGTTCAGTACAATTATTGAGAGACACCTAACTATAAAAACAGAGGAAACAACGGGAACAGGGCTGATGATGACGAGAATAAGATAATGAGAAAGTACAAACACCCATATCTATCTCAATATGAAAGTATAAAATCATGAGAAAGTAGCAACAGTCTTGAAATGGATACTAATAAGACCACAAGAATCAATCAACCACCCCAAGATGATGACAAGCTGGCCAACAGACTCTCAACTTTGGAAACCCAACGTGCATGGTGCAATCAAATTGACATCAAATCACATGCAACAATTGAGACGACGGTGATTACAAAAATGGCCAAACTAGCACACCTGAGGAACGGTGGCAGCGGAATTGTGACAGTGAGACAGAAGGCCGTGGAGGCAAGCAAAACCCCCACATGTGCCAAAGCGCGTGACACTCGGGTATTTGCCACTAATGTAAGTAGCACCCGCAGTAGAAGCAAAAGCTGGAAAAATCGCGAAGAATAATAAATACAAGGTTGATGGATGTAGGTGTGCAATTTTATCAAGTTGAGTAGCTATTTGGATGGCTGAGGCTAAACAAAATGGAACGATTCCAATTGCCCTTTTCAAATTAGGTTCAAACTGAAACTCTGCCACCTCTGCCGCCACCTCCATATCCGCCACAAGAGGCAGCTCTAGGTTCAAACTCCGTCTCAGTTGAGATAGCAGAGCTATGATTGGTTTCAAAACCGAAATGCTCATTGCTTTTCCCTTGTTTCTTAATCCTGTTCACCGTATACCCCAATTTATGGTAACATTTGTAATTAAAGGTCACCAATTTCAAACATTGGCAGACAAGGGTAATTTCTAGCTTACTTCCCAGATTCCAAATTTGTTTCCCTTTGGCATCAACTTTTGCGATTTAATCGTCACAGAGTAAACTTTTTTATAGAAGGGTATAAGAAATTAATCACAGCATGATGTGTCCCAAAAGACCTCTAAAATTCAAGAAAAAGGGTATAAGAAAATGAGGAAACCGATTCATCATGGTCGGACACACCGTCCTGGCTGCCAAATCATCACGCGGTTGCCGATCAAGTAAAATCTTTGTATATTATCGACTCTAAACCTGACTACAAAATAATAAACTTTTCTAATCAAAATTTTAAATTTAAATTTTGAATATAAAAAAATAAATTTTAAAAGAGTCGACCTCTAAATTGAACTTTACTATTATTCGAACTAAATTGATCAAATTTTCAAGTAAAAAAAAAATTATAAATTTTTATACCATTTGTTGTATCAAAGATGAACAAGTTATATGTATTTCATTCATAATCAAAGCAAGCAATGAAATAATAATCATCAAATAAAAAATAATACATTTAAAAGAAAGATTATATGAAATAAAATAGAAATTACTGATCATAATGTAATCATTCATCTCCATGTTACATGTAAGTGCTTTAATTAGTTTTAAAGGCTAAACTAGAGATTTAATTGGTTTGAAAACAAACTAAATTAAATAATATAAATAAAAAACAAAATTCCTAGAGTATATACATTTTAAAATTATAAAACCAATTATCATACTTTTCAAAATTTACAAAACAACCCCAATAATTATTGTAATTATAAAATAGGATAAATAATTTTAAAAATTATAAAATAGAATAGACATATTTTTGAAATTACAAATCAGAATAACAAATTTTTGAAATTACAGACTGGATCTACAATTTTCTAAAAAATAAAACAGTCTTGCCATATACTTCTCTCTCTACGTTATTTTTTATTTTTAATTAACTTAATAAAAAAAGTAAATTCATACGAGTAAATAATAAATACTAATTGAGATTTTAGAGTAGGGGTATTAGTTTAAAATGCCCACGAGGGGCATTTTAGACATTTGCAATAGGGTTAGTGGGGTAACTCCCACTAACCACTTCCCATGATACTCTCCATGTAGGTAGCATCACATTTTGAGTGCGTACAAGAGACAAAATCTCTCTTTACTCTCTTATAGAATTCACCATTGATGACCTTGTTTTTGAGAGTATGTGAAAAGAGACAAAAATAGAATTCTCTAGAGAGAGAATTTTATTTGAGGGTTTGAGAAATTTTCGAGTAGGAAAAATTTCTCCCGTCACGATGATCGCCGGATTGAGGGTTGCGGCGTTGTGACATTGCGGTGGTGATTCGATTAACATCGTGATCACCATCCCGACCGCGAGATCCGATTGAGGGACGCACGGTCGATTTTTGGGCTCTGCATATTCGAGGTATTTATATCCTATACCCAATCTTTATTTATTTTTCCTGAAAATTATTTATGAATGCTTCCGCTGCATGTTGAATCAATTAATTCCAACATTGGTATCAGAGCGATACATTGGATTAAAAATAATTTTTCGGGTTAATTTTTTGGGTATAAAAAATATTGGGTTTAAAATTTGGGGTTCGGATCACGGATGAGTTTCGTGAATCCGAGAAAACCACTGCGTTCCTCATGATCCCTAGAACACGAAAATAATTTTTTCGTAATTTTCTGAGCACGATTAGGCGAAGAAAATTCCGGTTGAATGTTTCGGCCGTGAATAGTGACCGACCACTTCAACCTTAGATTTGTCGAGTTTTAGGGCAAATCAATGCATGAAATTTATAGATCTGTAAACCTTGTTTCATGCTCTTCAATTTGCTATATATATTGCATATGATTGTGGCCGGAAAATTGGGTTTCAAATTTGATCGCGGAGGGTCGGATTTTTGGATCCAAAATACGCCGAGTTTAGGGCGCAAAAATTCCAAAAATCGAGTCAAGGATGCTTAGAATAAATGGAATTAGAGATTCCATGAAAAATCCGGTCAAAATGATACCGGAAATGGGGTTTTCCGGCAACCGGGTCGAAAGACCCGGTTACAGAAACCATCGGGCGAAGACGAAGACATCCAGACCCGCGGGCGCGTGCGCTACACGCGCGAGGCAGGCGCGTGAGCAGCAGGGGAAGGGGAGCGTGTACTTCACGCGCGAACAGGGGCGTGAAACGCTGGGTCGTCCGGGTCGGGTTACGACCCGGACACGTGTCCCCGACCGCGTAACCACGGATCCGGACCGGATTCGGTTGCGACCCGCATCCGGATCCGGAACCGAACCCCGCCCGCGGGTCGCGCGCGTGAAGGCGCGTGACCTGCGCTCCTGCGCGTCAGGCGCGTGAGCCGACGCGCAGAACGCACGTGTGAGCGCGTGCAAGACGCGCAGCGCGTCTGGCACGCACCAGAATCTGTTCCTGGAGCGTGGAGGCGCGTGGGGACGCACCGCCGGTGCGTGGCGGCGCGTGGGACTGCCGGCGACGCGTCAGGTCGTCTAGAATTGAAATTTTTCCAATTTTGGATAGGGAGACAGCCTGACTTTAGCCATTTGAGATTATTAGGTTGTGTCGTGTATGTTCACTATTTCTCGAATTTACACGGCGAGTTAGGCCTGCGAGAAAAGATATATATTTTTATGTAACTCAGAACACTCCAGGGGGTTGTGTTCTAATGAGCATTCAGACGACACCCTTATTGAGATTGAGTCTCATGATGCCGAGATTCTTGAAAGTGATTTCCCTATTAGAGGTGAAATCAATTGGGACTTTGTCTTTCATGAGATGGATGAGCCTAGTGATTGGCTAATCCCAGTGGCAGGATCCAAGAATCCATTACGGATCTGGGTTCTAGTGGGAGCGATCCATCTAGAGGTAAAAAGGTTTCCCATCCTCTTAAGAGTAGTCGAGGATGCGTACCTAACCGTCGCTTCCCGATTGAGGGAGAGGCTCTCAGTATGACTCTTGAGGATTACGAGAAACCTTTAACTGTCCTAGAGTTTCTTGAGGGTTCCATGGAGGACCATTGATTATAGGCCATGGGTGAGAGAAGTTGACGAGAATCAACGGGATCTGGGATCTAGTTGATTTACCTGAGGGTAATAGGGCCGTTGAGAATATGTGACTTCTCAACATCAAGAAAAAGGCCGACGGATCGGTGTAGAGGTATAAGGCCTATCTGATAACCAGGGATTACTCAGACTGAGGGCAAGATTACCTCGATCCGTTTACTTTTAGCGATTGTCGTGGACATGATATGGATCCAGAGCGAGGCCAGATGAACGTTAAGACTGTTCTCCTGAGTGGAAGTTTGGATGAGGATCTATAAGGAATGACCATCTGGCTTTATTCTTGTAGATCAGGATGACAAGGTCCATTGACTTCGGAAGTCGACATGCGACCTTAATCATCAATCCAGACAGTGGCGCTTGAGATTTCACGAGGAGGTGACATCTCATGGTTTCGTGATGATCGATGAGGATCATCACGTATACTTTTTACGTTCTTGTGATCATGTCCTCATGTGAATGACATTCTGTTGACTGGGAATAACAGAGAGTATCTAATGACCACGATGACGTGGACATTGTCGAGTCTTGATGTGAAGAACATGGGTGAGACTCAGTTCTTCCTCGAAGTTAAGATCCAGAGGGATCGCTCGAGACAGGTATTGACCCTTCCACAGGAGTCAAACATCAAGAGAGTTCTCGAGTACTTTGAGAAGATCGACTACGACCTTAAAGATACTCTTATCGTTAAAAGGTTAAAGCCTAATTCTTGACATATGCCCTAAGACTCAGAAAATGACAAGGGAAATGAGTAGAATCCCTTGTTCCAGTGCACTGAGTGATCTGATGTACGCAGTGTCGTGTACACGTTCAGACATTTGATTTGCAGTCACTATGGTAATTAGGTATCGATCGAATCCTAGAGGGGATCACTGGAGAGCAGTGAAAGGATTCCGAGATATCTCGAGAGAACTGCGGACCTCCTCTAGTGTTACGGAGGAGGTGATTTACATCTTATTGGGTATTCAGATACCAACTGGGTTGGTGATCTGAACGTATGCAAATCGATATTAGGTTTTACTGTCTTGGAGTAGCAAGAAGTAAACCTGTATATCTCTATCTACGATAGAGACTGAGCTTATGAGATGCTCAGCGGCAGTTCAGGAGAGTGTTTGGCTCCGGAGATTTCCGGATCACTTAGGGGTTGTGTCAAATAGTGGGAGGTCAGTGATGATTTATTGAGAAAATCAGGCCGCCTTTGACCACACTTGAGACCCTAAGTATCAGTAAGTCCAAACATATTGATACCTAATACTATGTTATGAGAGACATCACCGAGAAGGGTGAAGTGACAAATTAAGTACATTACTATACAGCATGTTGGCTGATCCCTTCAATAAACCCATTGTAATAGATTCCTGTATGAGATATTGGAATCATTGGGTTTGGATACATATTGACATTTCTCATTTTGTACTGATGTTTATTATGTTATATATATGACATGTGTGCATGATTGGGTCACTTATTTATTGCACTATTTTAATTGTCATATATTTTGTGATATGTTGTGATAAATGATATGTCAGGCAGGCGTGGTTGACTCTCTCACACGAGTGACCACCTCCAGCTCTGAGTGAGCGGAGATGAGACGGTTTCTAGTTGTAAGAGGCTTTGAGAGTGGCCCTACTAGAACATAAGTCGCCCTGATATGTGTTCAGGATGAGGTCATATGCGATATGACCGGCATGGACGTACCCACATCCATGTTGCCTGTAAGTAGCCAGGTTTGAGATCTCAGATATCACCTGCGACTAGTGATATTGTCTCTGAGATACTCTCTCTGAGATCTCTGGGTAAAGTCTTATGTATAGACTGAGTCCCATACCTGCACAGTGTTAGAGAAATCTGACATATGCCCTTTGAGAGATGGGGGAATAACACTGTGGCACGCGTTTCATACCACGTGTGATATGTCGACCAGGGATAGTGGGAGCATTATTTGAGACATTGATATGATTTTGATCCCCGTTCCCACTGTGTGAGACCCGAGATCCATTGGGTGGGATCTCTAGTACCCTTATCACTTTCGGCTGTTTCTAGAAGTCTTGGCTCAGTGTTGCTACTTTAGTCTGTTTACCGATGGCCCGGAAGATAAATTGAGGTCTGAGGGACAGGTCTAGGAAAGCAGCTGAATTGAGGCTAATAGATTCAAGTTTGGGAAAAGGAAGACCGATTGACATTACATCATTGTGTTGTATTCACCGGCTAGCCTATTATGTCTGTCCATATTGGGATGTAAGCATAATAGTGGATACACAGTCGAGCATTTATTGGGGATTACTTTCGTTGAGGAAAGTAGCTCGATGGATGTAATTAGTCTTGGATCTGGGGTGCAACGAGTTCTTTTGATACTAACGATGACTTCTCGATCATCCTAACAGGTGTTTCGAGATGTCTTTGCTTGCAGGTGTACTCGCAGGTCGCACGACGCCCAATCCTGTATGAAAGTCCAGTAGGGTGATGTGATCGCATGAGTTGTGATTTTGTAACAAATATTAAAATACCCTCGCGTGCAAGTAGGAGATATTAGTTTAAAATGCCCACGAAGGGCATTTTAGACATTTGCAATAGGGTTAGTGGGGTAACTCCCACTAACCACTTCCCATGATACTCTCCATGTAGGTAGCATCACATTTTGAGTGCGTACAGGAGACAAAATCTCTCTTTACTCTCTTATGGAATTCACCATTGATGACCTTGTTTTTGAGAGTATGTGAAAAGAGACAAAAATAGAATTCTCTAGAGAGAGAATTTTATTTGAGGGTTTGAGAAATTTTCGAGTAGAAAAAATTTCTCCCATCACGATGATCGCCGGATTGAGGGTTGCGGCGTTGTGACATTGCGGTGGTGATTCGATTAACATCGTGATCACCATCCCGACCGCGAGATCCGATTGAGGGACGCACGGTCGATTTTTGGGCTCTGCATATTCGAGGTATTTATATCCTATACCCAATCTTTATTTATTTTTCCTGAAAATTATTTATGAATGCTTCCGCTGCATGTTGAATCAATTAATTCCAACAAGGGGAAAGGATAATATATTTATTTTGATTCCAAATAATTATAATGTAATATATTAATCTAATAGTTATATTAAAATTATTTTAATTATAATTAATTCTATTAAATAATTAAAATTGCATTCCAAAATAAATATCGAATTATCTATAGATCTCAATAAATAAATATCTATTATTTTTGTCATTAACTTGTATATTTTTTATATGTTGTCTCTCTATATAACGCTCGTAACTAAGGGCTTACAAATTTTATAAATAAATGTAGTATTGCTTTCTCAATTACTTAATACTCTTAAGTCTCTCATTCAAAATAGATGATATTCAAGATTTTTAATTTGTTTTTCATTGACCGATAGAGTTCGACAAATTTTAAAAACATCCAATATAATACAAAATCTAATCCTCGGATCCAGATCCAAAATAGTTGACTATGGTGATTAAAGAGAACGACTTTTTGTATAGTTGGTATAAATTCTCTATTTTGCATGCATGTTTTAATAAACAAACATCGTATACTCAACATACAAATCTCTTGATCTATAAGAAATTTCACTCATAATATATCAAAATACATAAACCTAACTTCATGTATTCATCCATGTACACACAAGATTAAAAGCGTCTAAATTATATATGTTACAAGGTACTAATTTCTATTTATAGGACAATATACGAAATAACTCTGTAAGTCGTATTCAGTATTAGCAATCTGCACTAATTATTATTGAGTTGAGATCGTATCCAATAATCAACGTAAATCATCCCTAATAGTTAAAAAATTTGCAAACTATAACTTAAATTTTGATGAAATATCCGGTTTTATCAATCATTTATAAACTATTTATTTTAACTTAATATAGCCATGACTTGTACCTTCTATATGGCGGGAAGAAATAGGAATGTAAGAGTTTTTCAACATCAACTGGTATAAAACAAAACTTTACTAACCTGGGGTCAAGGCTAGGCGCTTGTGCTCACCTTTAGTAAAGGCACCGAGGGAAATATTTGGCTCGTTGAAATATACTAGAAAAGACTAAAAAGAAAACTTAAAGACAACCTTCAGCAGTATGTTTGGCAATTAACAATGGCCATGAATTTTTAATCACTTTCAAAAGTCGTTGATCATGCACTGCTTGGGTTGAACGTCAAAATGGGCAAGGTATATGATGGGACATAGTCCTAAACCGAATTTAAAAGGATCGGTATCAACAGGGCCCATACACGAAGCCCACATCTAATGTTTTGTATGACTATCTACCGAAAGATTTTAGTCGCTCAAATCTCCTAAACGATAGGCTTTCAGTCACCCCGCCTACCGAACGAGATTTATCAAGCGAGAGTGACCTCCCCGATCGGGTACTCAATTATTGGTCCATTGAATGAACGAACCCTGAAAACCTTTCATCGGCCAAATGACCGATTGATAGCCAATGGCTCTAACAATTCTAAAGGAAGTCAAAACACTCTATGGTTTAGGTTTTCTGCCTAAGAATGACATTTTTAGGTTCTTCCAGTTGAGGAAAGGATCTCCCCCAGAAACGAAAGTTCCCATATGTTAAAGATCACGATCAATTTGTAATATTAAACTCCTGAGATTTTCGAATCAACTCGATAAGGAAGGTATGGTTGAAACACCCCAAGGGCATACGACTCTCACAGGTATAAGATATCCTAAAACCCTCCAAGACAGGTACGCTCCCTGAAGCTAACACATTGGGTACTCTAATCACAGGAAATCTCTCCCTCTTTGAGCTCTCAGTCTGTTTATTTTATATTCGAAAATCACTATTTATGACTTGAGCGTCGAAACCTCCCCCGTAGGAGCACCCACTGACGGTTTTTTCAGGTTTCACATCCCGTCGACGGAAACCATTCGAGTCAACAAGAAGTTGGTGTCTGTGGAGCCGTAACCCACCTCTAACAGATTAGCGCCGTCTATGAGAACAGACTAGAGCAACTTTCGCGAGTCTAACAATTATGTCTCCAAGAACCAAAGCACCCTCGAGGGCCGCCCCTACTGTAGAAGGGTGCAACCTTATACCCACCGAATCTATTTTTCTTCTGGCTCCCGATCACTCAATTCATGATCATGTGTTTTCTCCTCGACCATCCCATTAAGAGCAAGTTTTACAACCTGCGGCTCAAGAACAGCCGATTGTGGCCCCAGCGCCAGAATAGGCGAACTAGCCCCAGATGGAAAGATTGATGTCAAAACTCCAAAAAATGAGCAAACAACTGGAGGGACTCAGCCGAGCCCTCGAGCCAGATGGCCACTCATCCGCAGAGGAGTCCGAATATGAACGACCACCGAGACGGGTACTTCCTATGAATTATAAGCCATCGGTGACTTCCCGACACAATCCTGAGGATCTAAAAAAGCAAATCAAACAGTTTGTAGCCTCCGAACTTAGAAGGGCAAGTATGAAAAAGGGGGAAGACCCCCTCCACCCTTCGGGAGAATCGCCCTTCGATCTGAAGATTTCCTCAGAACCAATGTCAAGAGACGTCCTTCTGCCTCCCATGGAGCGATATGATGGAATAACTGGCCCCCGTGACCACGCTACCTATTTCATAATAGTTATGGTCTCCAGAGACCTGTCAGATGTAGCGATGTGCAAACACTTCCTCACTGCTCTCAAGGACAATGACCTGACATGGTTTAACTCTCTCCTGTCATTCAGTCTCAAGAGTTTCACCCAACTCCGATAATAGTTTGAGACTCATTTTATAATCAGCTGAGGAGCCAAATGAAAGTCTAATTCCTTGCTATAGTTGCGGCAACAAGAACACGAGTCTCTGAGAGATTTCCTAGAGAGATTTAAGATAGAGATGTTAAAGGTCCCCGCTTTGGACCATTCCATCGCATTAGCTGCTCTCTTAACGGGTTTGGGCTCATATGACATGAAGGTCTCCATTACGAAGAAACCCCCTACAACCATTCAAGAATTTTACTTTCGAGCCGAGAAGTATATTGCGACAGAAGAAGCAGAGGCGTTCGATCAACAAAGAAATCGTCCTAACAAAAAGGAACGTAGTCGATCGTCTCGCTAGCCTTCTCCGAGTAAGCCAGGGGCTCTGCCCTCTCGAAGGTTCAATGTCTACACTCCGCTGAACGATTATATCAAATCAAAAACAAATCGTACGTCAGATGGCTTCCTCATCTTATAGAGGAAGATCTGAAGAAAGATAAGTTCAAGTACTATCACTTCCATCGGAACCACGATCACATGATTGATGAGTGCAAGAGCTAAGAGAAGAGTTGGAATTTCTGATTCACAGTGGTAAATTACAGAGATTCATCAGTACGGAAGGAAGGAATCTACCTTCCCCTAATAGACATAGTGCACCATGGGAGAATGAGCCATCTAACCTACCGGATCCGAGGCCGTCACATAATAAATAGGAGGGGTGATCCTCCAGATCTGAGGCGAGGACATCTGGCATGAGCCCTATATTCCCACTAGCGTTTGTCCGGCATATGATTAGGAGTTTCCCGCGCTTTTTCCTTGAAAGAGATTTCGGCACTCTTCCATTACTTAGTAATTATTCTCGTGGTGGTTCGCAACATGAGATCCTCAGTGGTTTACAGAGAAATCACCTCATAACATCAAAAGTTTCCCATCGTATGTCGAACCTTAAATGCCCTGATCCAACCGAACGAACGTGTCATCAAAATGGGATGGAACTCTCCGAACGGGTAGACACGACCCTAACCTCAAAAGTTTCCCATCGTATGTCGGGCCTTAGATGCCCTGGTCCTACTGATCGAACGTATCATCAAAACAAAATGAAACTCCTCGAACGGGTGGACACGGCCCTAACCTCTAAAGTTCCCCATCGTATGTCGGGCTTTAGATGTCTTGATCCTTCCGATCGAACGTGTCATCAAAATGGGATAAAACTCTCTGAACGGGTGGACTCGACCCTAACTCAAAAGTTTCTCATCGTATGTCGGGCCTTAAATGCACTAGTCCTTCTGATCGAACGTGTCATCAAAACGGGGTGGAACTCCCCGAATGGGTGGACACGGTCCTAACCTCTAAAGTTTCTTATCGTATGTCGGGCCTTAGATACCCTGGTCTTACCGATCGAATGTGTCATCAAAATGGGATGGAACTCCCCGAACGGGTGGATGTGGCCCTAACCTCTAAAGTTTCTCATCATATGTCAGGCCTTAAATGCCCTGGTCCTTCCGATCGAACATGTCATCAAAATGGGATGAAACTCCCCGAACCGGTGAATACGGCCCTAACCTCTAAAGTTTCCCATCGTATGTCGGGCCTTAGACGCCCTGATCCTTCTGATCGAACGTGTCATCAAAATGGGATGGAACTCTCCGAACGGGTGGACACGGCCCTAACATCTAAAGTTTCCAATTGTACGCCGAGCCTTAGACACTCTGGTCCTACCGATCGAACGTGTCATCAAAATAGGGTAGAATTCCCCGAACGGCTAGATACGACCTTAGTATCTAAAGTTCCTTACTATATGATGGGTCTAAGTCACCTGACCTTATCAAGCGAATGGGATAAAGCATTCTAAAGGTTTTCTTTTACCGAGAATCATTACACCTCGGTGGAGCATGGGACAAATGGCTCGACACACTCAATGGAGAAAACCTTTTCATTATCAGAACAATATGAGATTACAAGGGGGTGGAAGGAACAATAGAGGTCACTAGGGCGGAATCCTGATCCGCTATCACTCTCTCAATTGACCCCTCAAGAAGAGGCAGAGCCTCATATCGGCCAACTTGTCTAAAAATCTCCTCGGCGCATCTCAAACGCTCGAGCAACCTGTGCTAAAAAAGCTGGAGGTTAGCAGTATCTTTGACAACAGACGCCTTGAGGTCAGTCATCTCCCGCTCAACATTTTGAAGGGATTCCCCCCGAAGATCAGCTAACATCTCAGCAGCTACTAATCTCGCTTCTCACATGTGCACCTCAGCTTCTAACTTTTCACAACACTTTCGGGCCAGAGTCAAGTCCACCTGAAGATGTTCGATCTGCTTGTCTTTCCCCTATTCAGTGTCTTTTTCTTTATTCTCCAGAGCGTCCTTCAGAGCTAGCACTTGGTTACTCAAACGGACGAATTGCCCATCACGCTCTTTTCTCCATTACTTTTGGAGTTCGGTCAAGACCGCAGTCTGGAATGGAATACTTTTGACAGTCAGAGTTATATAATAACAAATGTGGACAAAACCCGGGCAAGGAGAATGCTTACCGTAAGGCAAAGAGAGTGGATAACCTTATCAATGTGATCAGGAGGCATCATCCAATATGCGAGCTTTGGGGGAAATTTGAACTGTTTTCCCAGCTGTAGTGCTTCTCATGAATCAATGAAGTTATACTGGCGGCCCCCCACACAGACTGCTACTAATCCTTCTTCAAAATCTTCCTCTTCTCTGTTGAGTGTCTCAACCAAAATAGGAGGTGGAATGCAAACCTCATCATTTACATCTTGTAGGAGACATTGGGATGTCTGAGGAGATCGTTCGGGTGTTTCACCCAAAACAGGAGCAAAAACGTGTGTCAGTGGAGTCTCTGCTTGCCGCTGTGGATCCGAAACCAGAGTGCTCCTAGTCGTCTCGAGGACTTCCTCATTCGGAATGTCCCCCTCCCCGTCTCTAAGGGGTGCACCAACGCTCATCAGATGAGCGATCGATTGGCCCTCTTTCGTTTCGACATGTTCTTAAGGAGACCCATGTTCTCCCATTTCTGCTAGTCCCTCCTCGCTAACGAGCTAGCCAGACGATCGAATCCTTGATCTTTTCGATTAGATCTTAGGGGAAATATCAGCCGCCTTCCTCTTTGCATTCGGTCGTACTTCTCGCTTAATGGAGACATCCCCAAGAAGGGAAGTATTTACAAATGGCAGAGAATCAACCAACTTCTTTTGTTGCTTCAGTAAGAGAGGCTTTGTGATCTGCCTTGTCTTGTCTACTAGCAAGCCAAACAATAGCAACTTTTGTTCCTCTATTAAAAAATCTACCCAAATGCTCCGATAGGTAGACTCACAATAGCGGCCGACAAACCGCAAAAGACGAGAATGGCGAAGAAGGTTCGGGATCTTCATGTTTAAGAAGGGTACTTGGATAGCATTTGGAAGTATTGGGAGAAGATCCTGGTTCAGAAATCTCACATAGAAGAACTTCTGCCTCCAACGCTTGTCCTGAGATTCATTGTAAAAGAATTTCCAGCGAGACTCCTGACGGGTTTGGAGTTTATACCAACCATGAGTAGAACCTTTGGTACTACACCGCATCAAGGAAAAGAGGGCCCCAAAAATCTCCAAGTTGAAGTGAACACGAAAAAACCCTAGCAGGGAAATCAGGGTAATCATGAAATGCCAAGCACTCAGGATAAGCAGGGAAGGGTGGATATTCCAATATCTCAAAACCTCCGCCAGTGGACCTATGTATGGGATTCTCAAACCGTACTTTACACACTGTTTGTATATTGGAACGCAACCTTCGGGGGCATGATTCGCTCTGTCCCCTTCACCAGGCAACACTAGTTCAAAGTCACTTCCGAGTGACATATCCCTTCGGACTTTCACTAGTTCCTCTTCAGTCATTGTACTTCGTATACTGCCTACACCTCATGATGAAGAATAATCCTTCGACATTTTGTCTACAAAAAAAAGTTTTTCGAAGAAGGATTAAAAGAGCAGCAGGCAAGAGTGCTAGGGTATGCGATCCCCTGACGAACGCCAATCCTTATAAGTGTATAGAAGAAGATTCTCAAAAATCGAATCGACAAAAGTCATGCTAAAAAGCTCTGTGCCTTTTACGATAGTCATAACTATTGCCGCCTTTCCCGAGAAAAAGCGCCATGAGTCGGTAACAAATGATGAGACATAGTTCTAGGCCCAATTTGAAGGGGCCAGTGCCAACAGCTCCCACACACAAGGCCCACATCCAATGTTCTCCGTTACTATCTATCGAAGGGCCTTAACCGCCCAGATCTCCCGAACGATAGGGTTTCAGTCACCCCACCTACCGAACGAGATTCATCAAGTGAGAGTAACCTCCCCGATCGGATACTCAATTATTAGTCTATCGAATGAACAAATCCCGAAGACCTTTCATCGGCCAAATGACCGATCGATAGCCAGCGGCTCTAACAATTCTAAAGAAAGATCAAAACACCCTACGGCTTTGATTTCCTACCTAAGAAAGACATCTTTAGGATCTTTCAGTTAAGAAAATGATCTCCCCCGAAAATGAAAGTTCCCATATGATAAAGATCACGATCAATTCAGAATATTGAACTCCTAAGATTTCCGGATCAGCTCGATAAGGAAGGTAGGGTTGAAACGCCCCAAGGGCATATGACTCTCATAAGTATAAGATATCCTAAAACCCTCCAAACTGGATACGCTCCCTGAGCCTAACACATTGGATACTCTAATCACAGGAAACCTTTCCCTCTTTGAGCTCTCAGTCTATTTCTTTTATATTCAAAAACCGCTCTTTCTAACTTTAACGTCGAAGCCTCCCCCATCGGAGCACCCTTCGGTGGTTTTTGCTGGTTTCACATCCCATCGACAACAACCATTCGAGTCAACAAGGAGTCGATATCTGTGGAATCGTAATCCACCTCCAACAGCATAGATTAGTCATGGTCAGATATATCGCAGGCAGAAATGAGAGTGGTTATGCCCCAGAAGAAGTGACTTGGAGTTAACAAAGGAGGAAAAAAAAAACAGATTCTGGCTCGGCACTTCCTGTTGGGTGATAAGCCAAGAAAAATTACAAGCGACTTTTGGAGTAACTCATAATTTATTGATTTATTTTTCTCAGATATTCATTCTTCTTTGAATTTATAAGACTCATTTATGATTGAATTGTATTATTCTAGATTTATTTGGATATGAAAAAACAACTCACTTACCGATATGACTTTCTAACTAATATATTTAAAATCAAATCAGTAAACAATTTGATCAACCTATTAATTCATTGGTTCATTGATCAGACTAGTCATACCGTTTTATGAATTAGATGACATCATCATGATATTGTATATATAATTTATATATTATATACTTTAAAATAAAATAAAATTCAAATATCTCTTTTGATTGGTTTGAATTGTTTAACAGTTTTGATTGGATTTGATTTCATCCGATTTAACAGTGAAAATCACATCGGACTATAAAACGATTCTCGATTTAACTAGTGAATCAGCCAGTTCGGTCTGATTTTAAAATATTATTTTTGACTTATTCATAGTTATTAAGCACATTCCTCAATATTTTCTCCCTTAATGTGCCATTCTTGATTTCCTAGCATCTCTAAAAAATAGTTAAACTTGTCTCTTGGAAGTATTTTGGTAAAAAGGTCATCAACTTGTTCATCGCTCTTGTAGAATTTTAACTCAACTTCACCATCTCCAATTGCATCATGAATGAAGTGGTGTTTGATAGCAATGTGACGAATTCTACTATGATAGATTTTGATGGAGCATAGCTCAAAGGCCTATCATCATGAGATTCGAGATCCTTTGCTCCCATAGTTCAACAGGTCAAAGTACATGCATGCCTCCTGATCAGGCAAATATAACTCACCCTCTCAGTACCTATCGACCAAACCCTCCTCGGGCAGTCAGCTAACCAACTCGGCACCTTTTCGATGCTCAGTATTACTATTTGACTAACTAAAGTAATGTTCTCTTTTCCCTAAATTGCGGGAACAATCTCCCATAACTAAGAAGGAGATATCTAGTTGTTGCTGATAAGAAAATGAATCTCCATGACAATCCAAATTTTATAACTAGAAGAATTTTAAATCTTTGGAAATCCTTCACAACAATCCCTTGAGTCACGGGATGCTTTCACAAGAAAGTTAGAGTTTTTGAACCCTGATAGTATATGGGACTTACCGTGCATGCAGACTATATAAACATCATGAAGGCCGCCATCCAGGTATATTCTCTCAACTCAGCACTTTTAGCACACAAAAGCATAGCAAACTTCTCTCTTTTCAGTCTGTATTTACACTCAAAAATCGCTCGGGCTCCACGGCTCTATAGAAGACTAAACAGATGTCTCGCCCATAGGCATAATAGGAACGTGTGACCCTACTGATGGACCCTCTCTTATTAATGGGACAGTTGCATTCGTAGGTACCTCTGCTCCAGGAGCTTCTTCTACCAGGACACCCTCTTCGACACCCTCTGTTGAGGAAGACACACCAAGTGGCCAACTACTTGCCCCCTCCATCTCCACTCTCACGAACGTGGAGTGATTCCATACAGCAAGAGACCTATGCTCTTCTGCTCCCCCATGATCCCTTTCTTCTTCTGAACACCTCGATGAAACTGGGAAGTGTGCTCTTTGGCCTCTTCACGAAACTCCACCCTCTCGGGAGATTTAGGCACCTGGATTTTTCTTTTCTTTGATTTCGATGACCCCCGCTTAGGAGGCCTCTCAGCGTGCTCACGTTGCCTCTTAGAATTCGGCTGCACTTCCTTTTCGGTCGAGATCACATCCAAGAAGAAATGATCCATTAACTTCATATCATCGATAAGCTCTTTCTCCCTCTATTCCAGCAAGATGAGCCTAACGATTTTTCTTCTCTCATCAATTAGCAAGCCCGCCAAAAGTAACATCTGATCATCCACAAGTGAGTCCACCCAAATGTTCTGATGAATGGACTCACAATAGCGTCTGACAGATCTGAAGAATTGAGAACGATGAGTGGGAAGTGGAGGCTTCCCCTTCAACAGTGGTTCTTAATCGATATTCAGTAATACAGGCAAAAGATCCCTATTTAAGAACCACATGAAGAAATACTTTTACGCCTATAACTTGTCCTTTGATTCACTATAGTAGAACTTCCAGTTAGAATCCGGATGACTCTATAGTCAATTCCAACCATAGGTGGAACCTTGATCCTTACACCATGTTAGCGAAAACAGAATCGCTAAATTCTTCACGTCAAAATGAAGATGACAAAACCTTAATAGGGAAATTATCGCAACCATGAAACACCAAACGCTAGAAATAAGAAATGTGGGGAAAACCCTCTCGTACTGCATCACCTCAACCAGTGGATCCGTATATGGGATCTTTACGCTGTATTTCACAACTTGCCTATACATGGGGACACAATTGTTGGGCGCTCTGTTCGCCCTATCTCTGTCGGTGGGCAATACCAGTGCCAAATCATTCCCCAGAGTCATGTTAGATCGTATCTTGTTAAGTTCTTTCTTCGTCATTGTGTTTTGAATCTTGCTAATACTTTGGTGAGAAGAAGAAGAACCCTTTGACATTTTCCAACAAAAAAACTTACACCAGATGAGGGAACAATTCGTAGACAAAGATGCAAAATACACGATACTCCTAAACGCTTGGTTTTTAAAGGAGTACTAAAGACGGTTCACAGAAATCGAAAGGACACTCGTCGCATTAAAAGTTTGACCTTTTTCAATAAAATCATTACTCATGGCACCTTTCTCATGAAACGACACTATGAGTCGGGGGTAAATAATAGAACTCTATTCAAAAAGGTTCAACACAAAAGACGTCCAATAGTCAACATAAGGCCTATGATTCGATATATTTAAGCACAAATGGGTCTCTGTCACCCTACTCTACTGATGGGATGTAACTCTCTGTATGGGCCATGTCTCCCTGACCTGCTAAGAGGATCTGTCATTCGATGTTCAACTAACTCCCGACGAGGCCTACGCCATCGATCCATAAGTGCCTTCGGTTAGATCAAACGGTAGTCCCCTTCCATCCGACCAATAACTACCGAATACTCAGGGAACCAACCACTTCGACTCCTGAATGGTAATACTTAATCGAATATCACCTTGATCAGGTTTCTTATCTCAGCAGGAAACATATCTCCTGAATAAGGAAGGAAATGCTGGAGAATCTAATCGATCAAGAAAAGAATCACATCGTATAATCAAACTTTCTAAATGATAACGATTTCAAATCTCTGACATTTGAAATCTGAAATCTTCGGACTTCCTTATAAGGAAACTAGGGTTGTGACACCCCGAATGCACATGGCCTTCATAATATTCCCTATAAAAAGCTTTCGGTACATCGCAATTAGGTAAGTCCCCTGGAACTCTTCACAGGCCACATGAATCACAGGGAGATCTATCATCCCTCCTTTTTCTCTTAGTCTGTTTTTTATTTCTATTGAAAACTGTTCTTTTTGACTTAAGCGTCGAAATCTCTCCAGCCGGAGCACCATCCGGTGGTCTTTTACAGGTTTCAAACCTCTTCATCAAGTACCCGTTTGAGTCACAAAGGGCCGGATCGTGGAGTTAAAACCCACCTCTAACAAGTATAAATATAAAAAAACAAATAGATAAACATGGTTGTGTTACCATATTAGAGATGAAGAGTAATATAATAATATAAAATCTAATACTCAATTATTTTAATAAATTATTATAACAAATTGGATTTATTAAAAAAAAAAATCATTGCTACAAATATGGAAACAGTTGTTACAAGTATAAAAAATCAAATATGTATTCAAATCAAATCAATTATTGTTTTGATTTTTGTATATAATATATTTTCTAATAAATAAATTCACATTTTCTCTTTTTAAAAACATTTTCTCTCTAAAAAAATCAAATTTATTTTTCCCTCGTCGAAGCTAAAAATTAAATTATTTTAAATCCTGTCTCTCTAAATACATTAATTTTAGATTTTTTTTCTCTCGCTAAAATATTCAAATTTTCACAATTATTTTTCTTTCTTTAAAAGAATCAATTTAGTTAAATTTATTCTCTGTATGTATTTGTTTTGAGAAAGGACCAAATTTAGTTTTTTTTTTTCCGCTAAAACTATTCATTTCATTTTGTTTATTATTTTAATTTTGAAAGAGAGCAAAATACTTTTAACAAGTTAGAGAATGTGAACGCTTTAACCTCTCATTTTTTAGCATGTAATTTGAAGGTATTATTGTTCCCTCTATATCATCTCATCAAAAACTTAAATATAGAAGATATAGTAAAATGTAAAAATAGATCGTTGAAAACTTGGATGCAAGTGATCCGTAAAGATATGGTAATTAAGGGTTTAGACGAAAAGATGGTCTTAGATAGGATATAATAGAGAAGGAGAATACGCACAAATTAAACTAATTTTTTTTTTTAAAAAAAAATTATTTTTATTTATATTTTTTATTATTTATTTATTTATTTATTTATTTATTATTATTATTATTATTATTATTATTATTATTATTATTATTATTATTTAAATATTTTCCATATTTGTCTCTCAAAGGCCGACCCCAAGTAATGGAATTAAGGATTAGGTTGTCATTGTAGTATTCCAAAAATAAGAGACAATGGTAAAAGGTTAATCAGATAACCTTTAGATCCTTGTTGTATACCAAATGCTATCCTAATGCTTAATATTTCATATAATTCTTAATCATTCGCTGGTCGCTAAACTTGTTTTCTACTGACTAGAAGGCATATTTAGTCCAAATAAATAAAGACATAAATGAAGATAGAGATAAGCCTTAATATTTTTGTACTATTCCTTTTAAAAAATATAAAGAAAAAAAAGCAGGGGCAATTGAAACCTTATCAACCTCAACAATATATTTAAGATTGGCAAGAGGAGAAACTTGGTGGTCAGAACCAAAATCAGCACCATTTTCACCAAATCCCAAATGTGGAGGAACTAGTACCCTTCTCTTGCCTCCACTCTACATAGACCTCAACACATACTCTATTCCTTTACACATTCCCTTAGTATATGGCCTAGACCCCATCACCAGTGCCAATGGCTTCTTGTCACCTTCAAATGTATCTACAAACACTTCACCACTGCCCTCCACGGTCCCTTTCAGATCGATAACAATCAAGTCTCCCGTCCTTGGAGATGGGCCTTCTCCGACTCTCGGTTCATAGTACCTTTATCCAAAATTTTAACTAATTGTAAGCATATATTGATCAAAAGAAATATAGTTTGGGAAAAGAAATGTTAGGATGTTGAGACATTGTACCTTATGCGATTAGGCAACACCACCTCTTCTAGTTTTCCAACATCCCTGTGGAGGAAAGACGTTGTGCCTTATGCTATTGATACAAGGTAGAGAGTTCTGGGATTTAATTAATACAAAAACTTTGAAACGAAATTACAACAAAATAGAACCGTAAAAAATGGTCTAGTGCAGACCTTGTATTTCCTTCTTCTCGGGAGACTTCAAGGCGGGTTTGATTTGTTCAGAGACTACACCAGTAGCAAGAAAGGCAGCCCAGGCAAGACCAGCACCGAGTCCGAACCGTCTAGTCAAGAAGGAAGCAATCCAGTCAGTGGACTCAACTATGGTGGTTTCCTTAGTAGTCTTTTGTTGCTGTACTTGAACTGAGGCTGGACTTGGCTGCGAAGAAGTTGCCATTAGAGGTGGAGATGGACATTGTGGCTGTAGAGGCCGAGTTGGCTGCAGTGGGGGTGGAGGAGGGGTTTGTGAAGATGAAGAGAGGTGAGGAGTTCTTGTAATTGGGTGAGAAAGAAATGGTGGAGATCCAAAGAAAGTAGCCATATTTTGGGATAATATGTTGGTCAAGATATTTGCAGTGGTTGGATATTTTAGTAACTCAATCACAGCGGAAGCATACATAATAATTTTCGAAAAAATAAAATAGATTAGGTATAGGGTTACATCAAGTGTTGAGTCTCCAAAACAATTGATCCGTATGTCCCTCGATCGGATCTCACGGTCGGATGGTGATCACGATGTTAATCAAACTACCACCGCAATACCACGATGCCGCAACTTTCAGTCCGACGATCGTTATGACGGGAAAAATTCCCTATGCGAAATTTTTCTCATGCTCTCATTTTATTCTCTCTCTAGAGAATATTATTTCTCACTCATTCATCATGAAGATACAGTCGGCCATGGACAATTCCATCAGTATCCGGTGGAGAAGATTACCATTATTCTCTCAATAGAAGTCATATCTATTCTCTCGAGAGAGAAGGAGTTATTGGGGTGCTTATCGGGGTTAGCGGTGGTTATCCCACTAACCCATTAATTTAAATTTCAAAATTTAAAATGTCACGTGGGTATCACCCATAACCAACATCTCCAACTTGCACACGAGGGCATTTTGCGTCCGTCACAAGATCACAACTCATGTGATCTTTCACACATCACCCTGCTGGACTTTCATACAAAATTGGGTATCGTGCGACCTGTGAGTATACCTGCAAGTAAAAACCTATCGATGCACCTGTTAGGATAATCGAGAAGCTATCGTTAATATCAAAAGAACTCGTTGCACCCCAGATCCAAGACTAATTACATCCATCGAGCTACTTTCCTCATCGAAAGTAATCCCCAATAAATGCTCGACTGTGTATTTACTATTATGCTTACATCCCAACATGGATAGGCATAATAGACATGCCGGTGAATACAACACAATGATGTAATGTCAATTGTTCTTCCTTTTCCCAAACTCGAATCTATTAGCCTCAATTCAGCTGCTTTCCTAGACCGTCCCTCAAATCTCAATTTATCTTCCGAGCCATCGGTAAACAAACTAAAGTAACAACACTGAGCCAAGACTTCTAGAAACAGCCGAAAGTGATAAGGGTATAAGAGATCTCACCCAATGGATTTCGGGTCTCACACAGTGGGAACGATGATCTAAATAATATCAATGTCTCAAATAATGCTCCCATCATCCCTTGTCGTCATATCACACGCGGTATAAAACGCGTGTCATAGTGTTATTCCCTCATCTCTCAAAGGGCATATGTCAGATTTCTCTAATACTGTGCAGGTATGGGACTTAGTCTACACATAAGATTTTACCCAGAGATCTCAAATATAATATCTCAGAGATAATATCACTAGTTGCAGGTGATATCTGAGATCTCAAACCTAGTTACTTACAAGCAAAATGGATGTGGGTACGTCCATGCCGATCATATCGCATATGACCTCATCCTGAACACATATCAGGGTGACTTATGTTCTAGTAGGGTCACTCTCAAAGCTTCTTACAACTAGAAACCGTCTCATCTCCGCTCACTCAAAGCTAAAGGTGGTCACTCGTGTGAGAGAGTCGACTACATCTGTCTGACATATCATTTATCACAACAAATCACAAAATATATGACAATTAAAATAGTGCAATAAATAAGTGACACAATCATGCACATATATCATATATATAACACAATAAGCATCAGTACAAGGTGAGAAATGTCAATATACATGCAAACCCAATGATTCATATATCTCATACAGGAATATCTCACAATGGGTTTATTGAAGGGATCAGCCAACACGCTGTATAATAATATACTTAATTTGTCACTTCACCCTTCTCGGTGTTATTTCTCATAATGTAGTATTAGGTATCAATGTGTTTAGACTTCTGATACTTAGGATCTCAAGTGTGGTCAAGGGCGACATGATTTTCTCAATAAATCATCACTGGTCTCCCACTGTTTGCCACAACCCCTAAGTGATCCAGAAATCTCCGAAACTAAACACTCTCCTGAACTGCCACTGAGCATCTCATAAGCTCAATCTCTATCGTAGATAGAGATATATAGGTTTGCTTCTTGCTACTTCAAAACAACAAAACCTGATATCGATTTGTATACATTCAGATCGCCAACCCAGTCGGTATCTGAATACCCATCAAAATGCAAATCATCTCCTCCGTAACACAAGGAGAGGTCTACAGTTCTCTCGAAATATCTCGAAATCCTTTCACTGCTCTCCAGTAATCCCCTCTAGGATTCAATCGATACCTAATTACCACAGTGACTGTAAAGCAAACGTTTGATCGTGTACGTAATACTGCATACATCAAATTATTCAACATGCTGGAACAAAGGATTCTACTCATTTTCCTTGTCCTTTTCTGAGTCTTAGGACATATGTCAAGAATTAGGTTTTAACCTTTTAGCGATAAGAGTATCTTTAGGGTCGTAGTCGATTTTCTCGAAATGCTCGAGAACTCCCTTGATGTTGGATTCCTGTGAAAGAGTCAACACCTGTCTCGAGCGATCCCTCTGGATCTTAACTTTGAGGAAGAATTGAGTCTCACCCATGTCCTTTACATCAAGACTCGACAATGTCCACGTCATCGTGGTCATCAGATACTCTCTGTTATTCCCAGTCAACAGAATATCATTCACATAAGGACATTATCACAAAAGAATCAAAAGAACGTAAAAGGTATACACGATGATCCTCCTTGATCATCACGAAACCGTGAGATATCACCTCCTCGTGAAATCTCAAACGCCACTGTCTGGATTGATGATTAAGGTTGTATGTCAACTTCCAAAGTTGATAGACCTTATCATCCAGATCTACAAGAATAAAGCCAGATGGTCGTTCTTTGTAGATCTTCTTATCCAAAACTCCTACTCAGGATAATAGTCTCAACGTTCATCTGGTCTCACTCCAGATCCATATCATGTCCATAACAATCACTAAAAGTAAACGGATTGAGGTAATCTCACCCTCAGTCTGAGTAACCCCTGGTTATTAGATGGGCCTTATACCTCTACACCGATCCGTCGGCCTTTTTCTTTATGTTAAGAACCCACATGTTCCCAAACGGCCCTACTACCCTTAGACAAATCAACTAGATCCTAGATCTCGTTGATTCTCATCAACTCCTCTTACATATGGCCTTTAATCCATGGTCCTCCACAGAACCCTCAAGAACCTCTAGAATAGTTAAAAGGTTTCTCATAATCCTCAAGAGTCACACTGAGAGCCTCTCTCTCAATCGGGAAGCAACGGTTAGGTACGCGTCCTCGACTACTCTTAAGAGGAGGGGAAACCTTTTTACCTCTAGATGGATTGCTCCCACTAAGACAAAGATCCGTAATGAATTCTTGGGTCCTACCACTAGGATCAGTTAAAACACTATGCTCACCCATCTGATAGAAGGTAAAGTCCAAATTGATTTAACCTCTCATAGGGAAATCATTTTCAAGAAACTCGGCATCATGAGACTCAATCTCAGTAAGAGTGTCATCTATATGCTCATTAAAACACAACCCCTGGAGTGTTTTGAGTATCGCATAGAGATACATCTATTTTCTTGCAGGCCTAACTCGCCGTGTAAATGCGAGAAATAGTGAACATACGCGACACAACCTCATAATCTCAAATGGCTAAGGTCAGGTTGCCTCCCTGTCAAAAGCTCGTATGGAGTACTGACTGCGGATTTCAATAGAACACGATTGAGGACGTAGGCTGTAGCCAATAACGCATCCCCCTAATGGGAAACAAATAAATTGGCTTACGCCATCATCGACCTTACCGTCTCAAACAAAGTCCTATTCCTCTTTCACAGCTACTCCACTCCACTGAGTAGCAAGAAATAGTCAGTTTCTCGCAATACCCTTCTTAAAACAGAGCTCTTCAGATAAATATTCGCGCCCTTAATCGGTTCTGAGAATCTCCACTCTCAAGTCTAACTGATTCTCAATCATTTCTAATAACCTCCTGAGGCATCTCAATACTTCAGACTTGCGCGAGATCAGATAGATGTAACCGAAACGCATGTAATTGTCTATGAACGTAATAGAGTACCCAACACCATTTCAAGTTCTCACGTTCATAAGGCCATAGAAGTTGGAGTGAACCGACTGCAATGTAGTCCTAGCCTTCATTACATTGTCGAATGGTTTTCTTGTAAGTTTGTCGTCTAGGCAAGACTGGTTAGCGGGCCCTACAGACCACTCACTGCCAACCGGTTCATCCTCTCTCACACTAAGAGGATAACAAGAAATACCATTGAAAAGAATCACTTCCAGTGTATTTAGTCCCTCACGGACCAAAATAGAATCAATCAAAGAATTGTCGTAATAAATGAAAATTATAAAATTTTCAAATTCCAAATTAACAGAGCATATCTTAAGCTAAAATAAAGTTCCGTCGAATATTCGGAGCGTAAAGAGCATACAGAGTCTAGCATATTTGCAACTCCAACTTGCAAGTGTTACTCCCTCTGATGTCGACAAACGCTCTGTTTCTCTTTGTAAATCCTCCTACTTGAGGACTCACTGGGCGAAACTATATAAGCGCGCTCCTATCCCGAGCTACGTGATCGGTTGCTCCCGTATTCATAACCCACGAAGGAGAGAAAACAATGAGGATCTCAAACCACGTAAAGAATGAAGAGATAATTTCCACTCGTCGCACTCACGAGCGAAATGATCAAGTCTATTACAGATGTAGCACTACACCTTGGTCGTATCCAACTCCTTCTCGCTGCGCATTATTATTATCGGTTTTCGCGGATGTTTTCTTCTTACCTAAATCTCGAGTCCCACAGGAGTCCTTGCTCGACTCCACCGCATAAGTATGATTCGAGTATGGCCTACTCGCCTCTAAATACTTCTACTCGAGCTAATTGTGCCTATTTACATTAGTGAAAGTACGAATACTTTTGTCGTATGTGAAATGGACTTTCATGATTTTTCATTAATCAGGTGAAGAACTGGATCGTATCCAACACTAGAAAACATATCCGAAATGGGCTCAGTCATATTCCCCAACTCGGTGACCATACTCGACATTTTTATCAAATGTTACATCATCGTATGATTAACTCATTTCTTATAAGTTATTAAATTTATAAGATAGCATCCTCATCTTAGGATTTGTAAGCGCACCACAATGCTCTTTATAAGGTGAGCCAAACCGATAAAACTGTAGGATATTGCTTATAGGCTGGGATCACATCATTGTGTATGCTACTCAGGAGAATTACCCTAACTCGGCCATCATTCCTCTTCCATGCACGTGATGTCCCCTAATCCCATCTGTCTAAGGTGTGGTACCCTCCCCGAAGTCCACCATCTCACGCCTCAGAATTTTAATTAGATCTTGCCCCTCGAGAATAAATTAAATCTACCGGTGAAAAATCACGTAATTATCATCATTCAATTTTATCCCCCTTACAAAAATCTAATACGACAATTTTAGAAGCAGTTACAGAGATAATCGTGACTTGTGATGCTTATTCTCACATTTTGTGCATCCTTTAAATCAACAAGACACAAATGATTTGAATACAAACCCCAAGATGAGCGTATAAATCAACAGACACCATATACCATAATCCGGGATTATATCTCACCATTCGGATTAGGATTCGGTATATAAAAACCCACAAAAAGTTACTTTTATATCATAGAACCCTAAAAAAATTGAAAAAATCCAATTTTAGGCGAGCCTATGAGCCGTCGGGAGGGTCCACACGCCGCCAGACCCCCAGTGGCGCATCCCACGCGCCGGGGAGGCTCCAGGGCTCATGCAGGACACACAGTGCGTCAGGCACGCGCCTGCACGCGCCCTCTACGCGTCGGCGCATGAGCCTGACACGCGGGCACACGGGCGATGCGGCTGCACTCGCACTACCCACGTCCCTAGGTCAGATCCGGACGCGGGCGCGGGTCGGAACCAAGAACCCAGTCCAAATCCCGGGTGCGGGTCGGTTCTGACCCGGTTCGGTCCAGACCCGATCTGGAACCTGACATCTCACGCGCCTCCGCGCTCGTGAGAGCCACGCGCCCGCTGCTCCTGCACAGACACTCCTTTGCGCGCGTGTTGTGCACGCGCCACACTGTTTGGGCTTTGTCTTCGCCTAAATCTGTCTGTAACTGGGTTTTTTCACCCGTTTCCGGAAACCTCACATTCCACTATCAATAACATGCAATATATATATATATATATATATATATATATCAAAATGTGGATCTAACAGAGACAAACACGGATCTACCAATTTCATGCACTGATTTAACCTAAAACTCGTCAAATCTGGGGTTGAAGGATTCAGTCACTATTCACGACCGAATGTTTCAATCGGAATTTTCTTGGTCTAAACGTACTCAGAAAATTACGAAAAAAATTATTTTCGTGTTCTGCGGATCATGGGTAACACAGTGGTGTTTTCAAATTCATAAAACTCATCCGTGATCCGAACTCTAAATTTTTATACCCTATATTTTTGTACCTGAAAATAAATCCAAAAATTATTTTTAATAATTCAACGTTGCTCTAATACCAAAATTGGATATTTTAGTGACTTAATCACAGCGGAAGCATACACAATAATTTTCGAAAAAATAAAATAGATCAGGAATAGGGTTACCTCAAATGTAGAGTCTCCAAAACAATCGATCCGTATATCCCTCGATTGGATTTCACGGTCGGGATGATGATCACGATGTTAATCGAACCACCACCGCAATACCACAACGCCGCAACCGTCAGTCCGGCGATCGTTATGACAGGAAAATTTCCTACGTGGAATTTTTCTCATGCTCTCATTTTATTCTCTCTAGAGGATATTATCTCTCTCTCATTCATCATGAAGATGTAATCGGCCATGGACAATTCCATCAGTATCCGGTGGAGAAGATTACCATTATTCTCTCAATAGAAGTCATATCATTCTCTCAAGAGAGGAGTTAATGGGGTGCTTATTAGGGTTAGTGGTGATTATCCCACTAACCCATTAATTCAAATTTCAAAATTTAAAATGACAGTGTGCATCACTCATAACCTTATATAGCAAAAGGTAAGAGATTGATCCCCTGCCTTATCCTCCTCACAAGAAAGGTTTTCAACTGTGGGCTCTCACTATTATTTATTTTATTTTATTATTTTTTTGGTCATCTAAACTAACACCATTAATTGTGGGCTCTCACTTTCTTGTGAGTCTGGCACAAGTACCTGTCTGAGAATCGGTGGGTAAATTTCTTTTCATACATCAGCAAGAAACTCGGGAGCATTATCAATTTCCCAAATGTAGAAGAGCTAATAGTAAATAGTGCAAATGTATTCCACTCCAAGATTTTGCACTTCTTTCTCTAAGTATGAAAATCCTAACTTGAGAGAGAGAGAGAGAGAGACTTGGGGTTTTGACAATCTCAAGAATTTGTGTTAGGAAAACTTAAAAGCCTCTGGATATTGATAATTTCAGACCCACTTGTGATAACAAACTTATTTTTAATCATCTTTGTGCACTTCTCAAAACAAGAATGATCAATGAAAAAGGAAAAGGAAAAAGTACATCAAATTCAAAATGTAATTTACAAATAAATACACAACATTGGGGATGGCTGCATCAGCAAGCCAAAACGAAAAAGGAGAACCACAATCATCCCAAATCCGAAGTATGTGTTGGACACAATCTTCAACAATCTTTTTTTCACAGTTTTTTCTCCTACTTAAATCAGGACTTGCCTCCACTTCTCGCATGCATCATCTAGATTCAGGTTCAGTTTTTCCTTACCAGCGGGCTTAAGTCTAATCCTCAGTTTCAATTTTAGCCTGCATTGTCTTGAGCTGCTTGTGACCTGGATTGGCCCCTCTCTTGACCCCTGCTTATTGATATTGTTGGTCTCGGCACTTGAGAACTGGTTATCGGCTTTTGTAATGGCTTTAGAGCTGCCATGATCTCTGCAAATGATGGCCTCAATTTTGGATCTCTACAATTTAACATTCAGACAAGCATTAGTGTCTAATGGCGTTAACAATCACTCAAACCCAAGGGATGCACAATGCTGACATGCAACAAAACCAAGCACTTAAGAATAAATCTGGCAAATCTTTTGCCCTAATAAATTGTCAGAATATAAGGCGATACAAAAGATAGTCCTTAAAGAAAGTATTAGTTTATTGTGCCCTAGAGGGCAATTTTAGGTAATTAATAGGGGTTAGTGGGATAACTCCCACTAACCCATACCTACCCACTCACCCTTGATTCTCTCAAACGTTGAGTCACAATTAGATTGGGAGACTAACCTCTCCTTTATTCTTATGTTTTTTATGACTTTGCTTGTGAGAAGACAAACATAATATTGAGAGAAAAAATAGAATTCTCTAGAGAGAGAATTTTATTTGAGGATTTGAGAAATTTTCGTGTAAGAAAATTTCTCCAGTCACGATGATCGCCGGACTGAGGGTTGCGACGTCGTGACATTGCGGTGGTGGTTCGATTAACATCATGATCACCATCCCGATCGTGAGATCCGATTGAGAGACGCACGGTCGATTTTTGAAAACTGCATACTCGAGGTATTTATACCTTATACCCAATCCATATTTATTTTTCCCGAAAAATTATTTATGAATGTTTTCGCTGCATGTGACTCAATTAATTCCAACATTGGTATCAGAGCAATACGTTGAATTAAAAATAATTTTTGGGTTAATTTTTGGGTATAAAAAATTTAAGGTTTAAAATTTGAGATTCGGATCACGGATGAGTTTCGTAAATCCGAGAACACCACTGTGTTCCCCATGATCCCTAGAACACGAAAATAATTTTTTCGTAATTTTCTGAGCACGTTTAGGCGAAGAAAATTCCGATTGAAAGTTTCGATCGTGAATAGTGACCGACCCTTTCAACCTTAGATTTGTCGAGTTTTAGAGCATATCAATGCATGAAATTTATAGATCTATAATCCTCATTTCATGCTCTTCAATTTGATATATATATATTGTATATGATTGTGGCCGGAAAATTGGGTTTCAAAATTCATCGCGGAGGGTCGGATTTTTGGATCCAAAATACGCCGAGTTTATGGCACAATTATTCCAAAAATCGAGTCAATGATGTTTGGAATAAATGGAATTAGAGATTTCATAAAAAATCCGGTCAAAATGGTGCCGGAAATGGGCTTTTCCGGCAACCGGGTCGAAAGACCTGGTTACAGAAACCATCGGGTGAAGACGAAGAGCTCCAAACCCGCGGGCGCGTGAGATACACGCGGAGACAGGTGCGTGAAGCGTCAGGGAAGGGGAGCGCGAGATTCACGCGCGCGAGAGGCGCGTGAATCGGCCTGGGGCGTCCGGGTCGGTGCGACCCGGACACGTGTCACCCCGAACCGCGCCCGACCCACTACCGGATTCGGACCGGTTTTCGGGTTCCGACCCGCGCACGCGGGTCGCGCGCGTGCAGGCGCGTGAGCCGACGAGTAGAGCGCGCAGGTAAGCGTGTGCCAGACGCGCAGCGCGTCTGGCACGCGCCAGAAGCTGTTCCCGGCGCGTGGAGGCGCGTGGCGGCGCGTGGGACCGCCGGCGGCGCGTCAGGTCATCTAGAATTGAAATTTTTTCAATTTTTGAGAGTCTCACATCCATAAAAGTGACTTTTTGTGAGTTTTTGTGCATCGAATCCTAGTCCAAATGGTGAGGTGCTATCCCGGATTGTGGTATATGATATCTGTTGATTCATACGCTCGTTTTGGGGTATGTATTCGAATTATTTTGGTCTTGTTGATTCGTAGGGTGCACAAAATATGAGAATAAGCATCACAAGTCACGACTATCTCATTGACTGCTTGTAAAATTATCGTATTAGATTTTTGCAAGGGGGATAAAATTGAATGGTGATAAATACGAGATTTTTCACTAGTAGATTCAATTTATCCTCGAGAAGCAAGATCTAATTAAAATTCTGAGGCATAGGATGATGGACTCCAGGGAGGGTTCCACACCTCAGAGAGACGGGACTAGGAGACATTACGTGCATGGAAGAGGAATGATAGCCGAGTCAGGGCAATCCTCCTGAGTAGCATGCATGATGATGTAATCTCAGTCTATAAGTAATATCCTACAACTTTATCAATTTGGCTCACCTTATAAAGAGTATTGTAGTGCTTTTACAGATCCTGAAATGAGGATACTGACTTATAAGTGTAATAACTCATAAGAAAATGGTTGATCATATGATGATGCAACATTTGATAAAAATGTCGAGTATGATCGCCGAGTTGGGGAATGTGACCAAGCCCATTTCGGATATGTTTTCTTGTACTGGATGTGATCCAGTTCTTTACCTGATTCATGAGAAATCATGAAAGTCTATTTTACATACGATGAAAGTATTCGTACTTTTACTAATGTAAATAGGCACAGTGACCTCGAGTAGGAGCATCTAGAGGCGAGTAGGCCATACTTGGGTCATGCTTATGCGGTGGAGTCGAGCAAGGACTCCTGTGAGACTCGAGATTCAGGTAAGAAGAAAACATCCGAAAAAACCGATAATAATAATGCGCAGCGAGAAGGAGTTGGATACGATCAAGGTGTAGTGCTACATTAGTAGTAGACTTGGTCATTTCGCTCGTGAGTATGATGGGTGGAAATTAACTCTTTCTTCTTTACTTAGTTTGTGTTACTCTCTGTTTTCTCTCCTTTGTGGATTGTAAACACAGGATCAACCGTCTACGTAGCTCGAGATAGGAGCGCGCTTATAAAGTTCCGTCCAGTGAGTCCTCAAGTAGGAGGATTTACGTACATAAACGGAGCGTTTGTCGACATCAGAAGGAGTAGCACTTACAACTTGGAGTTACAAAGTTGCTAAACTCTGTACGTCTTTTACGCTCCGAATGTTCGACAGAACTTAATTTCAGCCTAGGATATGCTCTGTTAATTTGAAAATTTTATAATTTCCATTTATTGCGACAATCCTTTGATCGGTTCTATTTTGGTCCGTGAGGGACTGAATGCACTGGAAATGATTTCTTTTCAATGGTATTTCTTGTTGTCCTCTTAGTGTGAGAGAGGATGAACCGGTTAGCAATGAGTGGTTTTGTAGAACCCGCTAATCAGTCTTGCCTAGACAAATTTACAAGAAAACCATTCGACAATGCAATGAGGGCTGGGACTCCATTGCAGTCGGTTCACTCCAACATCTGTGGCCTTATGAACGTGAGAACCTGAAATGGCGTTGGATACTCGATTACGTTCATAGACAATTACAAGTGTTTCGGTTACATCTATCTGATCTCGCGCAAGTCTAAGGCATTGAGGTGCCTCAGGAGGTTACTAGCGAGGTTGAGAATCAGTTAGACTTGAGAGTTGAGATACTCAGAACCAATTGAGAGCGCAAGTATTTGTCTAAAGAGCTCTATTTCAAGAAGGGCATTACGAGAAACTGACTATTCATCGCTACTCAGTGGAATAGAGTAGCCGCGAGAGAGGAATATGACTTTGTTTGAGACGGTGAGGCCGATGATAGTGCAAACCAATTTACTCGTTTCCCATTTGGGAGATGCGTTATTGGCTGCAGCCTATATTCTCAATCGTATTCTAATGAAGTCCGCAGTCAGTACTTCATATGAGCTTTGGACAGGGAGGCAGCCTGACCTTAGCCATTTGAGATTATGAGGTTATGCAATGTATGTTCACTATTTCTCGTATTTACACAGCGAGTTAGGCTTGCGAGAAAAGAGATGTATTTCTAATGAGCATGCAGACGACACTCTTATTGAGATTGAATCTCATGATGCCGAGTTTCTTGAAAATAATTTTCCTATGAGAGGTGAGATCAATTGGGACTTTACCTTCTAAAAGATGGATGAGCCTAGTGTTCAGCTGATCCCAGTGGCAGGACCCAAGAATCCATTACGGATCTCGGTTCTAGTGGGAGCAATCCATCTAGAGGTAAAAAGGTTTCCTCTCCTCTTAAGAGTAGTCGAGGACGCGTACCTAACCGTCACTTCCCGATTGAGGGAGAGGCTCTCAATGTGACTCTTAAAGATTACGAGAAACCTTTTACTGTCCTAGAGGCTCTTGAGGGATCTGTGAAGGACCATTAGTTATAGGCCATGGGTGAGAGGAATTGATAAGAATCAACAGGATCTGGGATCTAGTTGATTTACCTGAGGGAAGTAGGGCCGTTGAGAACATGTGAGTTCGCAACATCAAGAAAAAGGCCGACGGATCGGTGTAGAGGTATAAGACCTATCTGATAACCAGGGGTTACTCAAACTGAGGGCAAGATTACCTCGATCCATTTACTTTTAGCAATTGTCGTGGATATGATATGGATCTAGAGTGAGACCAGATGAACGTTGAGACTGTTCTCCTGAGTGGGAGTTTGGATGAGGATCTATAAGGAATGGTCATCTGGCTTTATTCTTATAGATCTGGATGATAAAGTCTGTCGACTTCGAAAATTTACATATGACCTTAATCATCAATCCAGGCAGTGGCGTTTGAGATTTCACGAGGAGGTGATATCTCACGGTTTCGTGATAATCGGGAGGATCATCGCGTATACCTTTTACGTTCTTTTGTGATTATGTCCTTATGTGAATGATATTCTGTTAACTGGGAATAACAGAGAGTATCTGATGATCACGATGACGTGGACATTGTCGAGTCTTGAAGTGAAGGACATGAGTGAGACTCAGTTCTTCCTCGAAGTTAAGATCCATAGGGATCGCTCGAGACAAGTGTTGAACCTTTCACAGGAGTCAAACATCAAGGGAGTTCTCGAGTACTTCGAGAAGATCGACTACGACCTTAAAGATACTCTTATCGCTAAAAGGTTAAAAGCCTAATTCTTGACATATGCCCTAAGACTCAGAAAAGGACAAGAGAAATGAGTAGAATCCATTGTTCCAGTGCATTGAGTAGTCTGATGTACGCAGTGTCACGTACACATTCAGACGTTTGCTTTGCAATCAGTATGGTAATTAGGTATTGATCGAATCCTAGAGGAGATCACTGGAGAGCAGTGAAAGGATTTCGAGATATCTCGAGAGAACTGCGGACCTCTCCTTGTATAACGGAGGAGGTGATTTGCATTTTGTTGGGTATTCAGATACCAACTAAGTTGGCAATCTGAATGTATGTAAATCGATATTAGGTTTTACTGTATTGGAATAGCAAAAAGTAAACCTGTATATCTCTATCTACGATAGAGACTGAGCTTATGAGATGCTCAGCGGCAGTTCAGGAGAGTGTTTGGCTCCGTAGATTTCCGGATCACTTAGGGGTTGTGGCAAACAGTGGGAGGCCAATGATGATTTATTGAGGAAATCAGGCCACCATTGACCACACTTGAGACCCTAAGTATCAATAAGTCCAAACACATTGATACCTAATACTACGTTATGAGATACATCACCGAGAAGGGTGAAGTGACAAATTAAGTACATTACTATACAGCGCGTTGGCTGATCCCTTCAATAAACCCATTGTGATAGATTCCTATATGAGATATTTAAATCATTGGGTTTACATGTACATTCATATTTCTCACCTTGTACTGATACTTATTGTGTTATATATATGGCATGTGTGTATGATTGGGTCACTTATTTATTGCACTATTTTAACTGTCATATGTTTTGTGATATGTTGTGATAAATGATATGTCAAGCAGGCGTGGTCGACTCTCTCACACGAGTGACCACCTCCAGCTCTGAGTGAGCGGAGATGTGACAGTTTCTAGTTGTAAGAGGTTTTGAGAGTGACCCTACTAGAACATAAGTCGTCCTGATATGTGTTCAGGATGAAGTCATATGCGATATGACCGACATGGACGTACCCACATCCATGTTGCCTGTAAATAATCAGGTTTGAGATCTCAGATATCACCTGTGACTAGTGATATTGTCTCTGAGATACTCTCTCTGAGATTTCTGGGTAAAGTCTTATGTGTAGACTGAGTCCCATATCTGCACAATATTAGAGAAATATGACATATGCCCTTTGAAAGATGGGGGAATAACACTGTGGCACGCGTTTCATACCGCGTGTGATATGTCGACCAGGGATAGTGGGAGCATTATTTGAGACACTGATATGATTTTGATCCTCGTTCCCACTGTGTGAGACCTGAGCTCTATTGGGTGGGATCTCTTGTACTCTTATCACTTTCGGCTGTTTCTAGAAGTCTTGACTCAGTGTTGCTACTTTAGTCTGTTTACCGATAGCCCGAAAGATAAATTGAGGTCTGAGGGACAGGTCTAGGAAAGCAGTTGATTTAAGGCTAATAGATTCGGTTTTGGGAAAAGGAAGACCAATTGACATTACATCATTGTGTTGTATTCACCGGCTATCCTATTATGTCTGTCCATGTTGGGATGTAAGCATAATAATGGATACACAGTTGAGCATTTATTGGGGATTACTTTCGTTGAGGAAAGTAGCTCGATGGATGTAATTAGTCTTGGATCTGGGGTGCAGCGAGTTATTTTGATACTAGCGATGGTTTCTCGATCATCCTAACAGGTGCATCGAGAGGTCTTTGCTTGCAGGTGTACTCGCAGGTCGCACGACGCCCAATTCTGTATGAAAGTCCAATGGGGCGATGTGATCGCATGAGTTTTGATCTTGTGACGGACGTATAATGCCCTCCAGTGCAAGTGGGAGATATTAGTTTGTGCCCTAGAGGGGCATTTTAGGTAATTGATAGGGGTTAGTGGGATAACTCTCACTAACCCATACCTACCCACTCACCCTTGATTCTCTCAAACGTTGAGTCACAATTAGATTGGGAGACTAACCTCTCCTTTATTCTTATGTTTTTGATGACTTTGCTTGTGAGAAGACAAAAACATAATATTGAGAGAAAAATAGAATTCTCTAAAGAGAGAATTTTATTTGAGGGTTTCAGAAATTTTCGCGTAGGAAAATTTCTCCCGTCACGATGATCGCCGGACTGAGGGTTGCGACGTCGTGACATTACGGTGGTGGTTCGATTAACATCGTGATCACTATCCCGACAGCGAGATCTGATCGAGGGACGCACAGTCGATTTTTGAGAACTGCATACTCGAGGAATTTATTATTATACCCGAAACTATTTATTTTTTTCAAAAATTATTTAAATATTTTCGCTGCATGTTATTCGATTAATTCCAACAGAAAGAAAACTTTTGTACACAACAATTTGCAAATTCCTACAAACACCGCTTTTTCTTTATTAGATTCAAACTCTTTTCCTTGTCATGACTTAACATGCAAATTCTGACAACCCAATTTACACAAAGATAACCTAATTTCCTCAATTTATTCATAAACTCAAAACATGGTAAAGGAAAATAAGTAACCCTGAAATCGAAAACATGTACGACAACAAAAGTGAAAAGGACCACTCTGTAAATGTCCCAAAATCTCGAATCTCAAATCCACAACAGAGACATTTCTAGAACACCAGGCCTGAGAGCATCACTGGTAGTAGTATATTTTCAAAAGAGAACATTGCTTGCCTGGGATCAGGGCTAGGCGCTTGTGCTCACCTTTAGTAAAGGCACCAAAGGAATATTTGGCTCATTAAGATATACTAGAAAAGACTAAAAAAGAAAAGTAAAAAAAAAAAAAACACACAAGCTTTAGCAGCATCTTTAACAATTAACAATGGCCATGAATTTTTTATCACTTCCAAAAGTCATGGGTCTAGGAAGTTTATATCATGATTACCTTCCACCCCAAAAGCGAGTAAATTTCTTTTGAACAAAGGAAAAAAAAAAGATTATATGCAAAGGCCGAGATTGTCCAAAACTTAAGTTATATTACAGCTGTGTCCTGAGTTCAGTTCAACAGATCTCAATCTCTTATGGCAGTTTGAAGCTCTTATAGGGGCATTGCACTAGATTGGAATCGGAATAGATTATGCATTAAGAAAATGAAACGGCAACCAAGTTCCTAAATATCAAAGTGAGGACACCCGGATGAAGAATTTTAGAATACCTAGATACAGATTTTAATTGTCACCCACACAGCAAAATTTCTATATCTGTCATGCCATCGCATGTGCTTCCTTGATTTCTGATTTACTTCTCCTTCTCATATGTGAATTTAATAATTAATCATCTCACCCGGAAATGACGATTTAGGTAATGTATTTCGAATTTATCATGTGTCATGAGCAGTAGCAAGGGTGCAACAAGGGCAGTGCGTGCAGCTGCCACCACTGAAACTTTGGGATAAACATTTAATATGTATACTTTAAGAAGTATTTCAGAAATTTGCCACTAAAAGTTTCAGAAATGCCACTAAAAGTCACAATGACACTAAGATCTTAGAAATGCCACCAAAAGCCTTTAGAATGCTCTTATTTCCCAGAAAATCATAACGCCTGCCCCTTCACCTGCTGCAAAATAAATTTCTGGCTTTGCCCACAAGCATAAGTATGAGCTACCATCTTAATTCTTCTCATTGTTATGCAGTCCAATTGTTGTGTCTCTGCTTTTGATTACATTGACCATGTACTACTAGGGTTGAACGTTAAAAGGGGCATAACATAGACTAGTCATGAAGTAGCAGGCAGAAATGAGACTGGATATGCCCCCCCCCCCAAAAAAAAAAAGGTGATTTGGAGTAGACAACGGAGAAAAAAAATGAGATTCTGGATAAACTCACGTTTGCCAGCACTTCCGAATAATCTCTGCTACTACAGGATCAACATCATCTGGGATGTCGAGACGTCGATGCTGAAATCCAACTGCACCAACAACTTGCATTGGGTTCATTCCTCCCCATGGTTGTTGCATCGTAGACAGCTCCCATAGTATGACACCAAAACTAAAAACATCACACCTGCATGTTTTATCCACTTTGTAATAAATTATTGTCCAATGTAAACGAGGAAGCCAAACCATTTGCCCAAAATAAATTGATAATGCATGGGGCAAAGAAAAAATACATACTTTTCATCTGAAGGTTCATTCCTTAACACTTCGGGAGCCATCCACTCAGCCTATAGAAGAGCCAATGGATAGGAAATAACATAACTGTGTGCTTATGATATGAATACTCAAGATTATAAACATTGGAAGAAAAATTGACAAGAAAAATAGTCAAGAGAGTGACTGGCAGAAGCATGTGTAAGTGACATGGAGGAGCGTTTTGGTTTTTAAAAATAAACAGCATCCTGAAATGCATCATGAGACAGAGTAGATGAAGCAAATGCCAGAAATATACGAATGTGTCAACCAAGCATATGCATCAAGGGTGATGTCTGAAACTCATTACAAGAACATGCAGCCAACACTGATGTTATACTCGGCCAAAACACACACACACACACACACACAAAAAACAAAGATGCTATGTCCCTCTGCAAGAATGTTATTCAAAAAGCCAGATTCTAAAGCAATGGAAAATTGACAATGAGATTAGAATTAGAAATAAACAACCTTCATCATCCAAAGGTTGCATAAAAAATGGCAAGTACTGAAAAGGATATAAGCTCCATCAATAACTTAGATTATAGATTAGCCAATTACAAAAGGAGTTACATGAAGATATACTATTGGAGCATCTTGCTTATGTTTCAGATTGGAGCATATTGAATGCAAAGAAACACCGAGTGATAAGAATGTGACAAGACATGTTACAAATGTCTATTCTACTTGTTATTTGACTGAACATAATCATGATATAAATATGATGATTTACAGGAAGCCTGTCCTTGTGATGCCAACAAAGCCACTATTTCTTTTTTAGGGAATTAATAATAATGAACAATGAAAGAGTATTAGCATGCATTAAAGTTTCCATAGATAATCAAAGAGTAGAGGCACGATAAATACAGTAAGTATTAGCATTGCTGGATGATTACTCAAATCCTAGTTGAAGAACAAAAACAAGGTGCTGTAACCGGTACCAAGAATTAAGATAAACAACTTAATCAAAGAAGCCTGATTATATTTTCAGTAGCTACAACCACAGGAAGGAAAGTGAGGTTCTGTCAGTACTCCTTACCGTCCCAGCAGTTGATCTTGAAGAAAGAAAAGTGCTGTTCTTCATTCGTGATAACCCGAAATCACATACCTAGATTACAGGCAGAAAATCATGACAAGGCTATTTTTCACAAACCATAAAATTATGACATTCAAGAATTATTGAAGACAAGATTTAAAAAAAAAAAAAAAAAAAAAAAAAAAAAAAAAAAAAAACCCACCTTCACAACCCAATTTTTATCAACAAGAAGATTTGGTGACTTCAGGTCACGATGAACTATGACTGGGGTGCAGTTGTGCAAATAATTCATTCCCCGAGCCTGAAAGTTTAGTAACACTAGCAGACATCATTCCCAGTTCAATTAGCATGCAAAAAACAGAAAATTTTAATGGTTAGAGGGATTTACCGCATCAAGGGCCATCCTTAAACGACGTCTTTCATCCAAATGATTGTTAGGTCGATGAAGTAATCTGTACAAACTACCCCTGCAAAATATGTCATCTTTATGTTTTAAATTACAATTTATCAAGGCACAACTGTGATAAATTCCTAACCTTAGATCACATGGTCATCTATTCATAGGTGTTATTTAGGACAGTATTGATGTAAAACACAATAGGAATAATATTCTTGTTGTTTGATTATTATTAGGATTTTCTGAATATTTAAGTTTAATTTTAACCATTTCAAACCAATTTCTCATCAATCTTGGCTAGCTGAAGTCTCGGATGCCACAGCTTGTTATTTTGTGCATTTAAGGTCACAGTATCAAATGTCTAGGCTGTTCCAAGGTACCTTTCTGTTTTCTTATTATCCTTCTTTCACCCCAAATGTCTATGATTGGTATAGTGAGAGATCACCACATATTTCCCAGAATACTGAAAAAGGGTAATCGGCCTAACAGGGGCAATTACCCATCTAAAATTTTGATTTCCCTTTATCTTTGACTTCCAAAATTATTCTACACTCCCCCCACACACCCTCCCAAAATGTAAATAAATAAATAAACTTTGGAGCAGTTTCTTTTTTACTAACTTACCACCAGAGCTTGTTTTCCGAAACTAAGCTGGTTTTTACAGGGATCAAGTTTCAAGGAGCTTTTGGATTTGAGTGATCAGCTCGATTATTGATGTGGTTGACACAGCCAGTGATAGAGATCGAGTTTTAAAGGCAGAATAAGTTGAGTCAAAGTAGTTGTTTCTATTTAATATGATAGGAGATTGCTGATTACTCCCCTATTTTATTTAATTCAGGAAATCTCACTACCTTTCTGTTCTGCTTTAGTGTCTGGTATTTAGGAAGTTGTTTCTATTTTATTTAATGCTAGAGGAGTGAATCTTGGGAATATTTAGAAATTTCTAAATTTGAGTCCAAGCAATTGTTTCTATTTTCTTAAGGTTACTGGTCCATTCAAATGCTTTTAACTATTTACATGATTGAATAAGAATTTCAGTTTTCAAGCAAAACCCAAAGTTCTCTCATATTTAGCAAATTGCGATGCTTTCTTGTCCTACGCATTATGCCTCTTTTTTGTGGTTTTTCCACTTTTCACAGCTGCTCTTTCCACACCTCAAGATATCTAGTGGGAATCATCGCCCATTTTCTTATTTTTTGATAATAGAGTTGAAACTACTAGTGTGATGCTAGTGAACCAATCCTTTTTCTTCTAATTTATTGTTGTTTTTTCTTTCAATTTTAGTTATTGAATATTTATTGCACTGAAACCCATTGATTAATTACTAAAATCAGCCTGTTAAACAGGCAAAAAACCCTAAATCCTTTTGCCATAAAATCGTCCTACATCAGCCAGCCTTGTCATGTATTTCAATATTGGAGAGGCAAAATTGCACCCCCAATGCCTGAACTATTACGAAATTCTAAATAAGTACTTGAACCATATTCTAAATGAGTACTTGAACCACAAATTGATAAACTGCTGTCGCATATAAATTTGGAGAAAGTGGCCAATAAATAAAGCATGACAAAGTATAATATTCGCATACAAAAAGTTAAATGAAAAGATTTGGTGCAAAAATCTTCAGCAACCAGTAAACACATCATGGGCTAAATGAGTCATCTAAATGTGCAACAGTGACATATCAGCCTCCATTAGTGCCACATAGGACAATACAGATGAGTTCTTGATGGAAAGTGGAGGTAGATATTAATTGTCCAAATTGAAGTTTAGGAACCCAAAGAGTTTGAAACAAATTTCAGATAATTACTGGAAATCCAGAATAATAGATTAGGTAATGCGAGTGTAATTTTGCCTATTGGAGTTCATGACAACCAATAGTAGTTTCAGCAAAATGCTTTTGACAGCCGTCTAAATTATTTACTAGACTCCTTTCTACGTGCTATAAAAATTGCCATAAACCATATATGTGTATATCCTGGTATTGCCTATTGTGGGGAAGAAGTTCTGCAAACACCAACCCTAAGCCCAAGACTTGTGGTGACAAGACTGGAAGATAATATATGGACTAGAGGCGCACTTTTTCTAGTAGGACGCAGCAAGTTTCTAGAGCTGCATCAAGTGCTGTCCAGCAGGATCACATTGTAAGCATCTACGTGCCAAACAACTAGAAGAAAAAGGATATAAGCTACCCACATACCTAGGAAGAAACTCTGTAATTATTGAAAGATTTGGAGTACGGGTCACAGCTCCCATAAAGAGAACCACATTTGGATGCCTTAGTCTTTTCATGATCCGAACCTTGAAATGCAACAAGTAACATGATTAATTCATATCGATACATTCAAAATTTTCATGGAAAGGAAAAAACTAAAATTTCCAAAAGTTCAAAATAGAAGAAAAGAAAAAACACAAAAAATTACAAGAAGAAAGATATAGGCTTCTGAGGGCTGCGCCAAATAAACAAGTGAAAACAAGGTAAGACAATCATATCCTTACTGTTATGTATAGGAACTTTCATCATGACAAGCCAACAAATGACTGCTAGGAGGAATCTCTTATAAAATCTATTACTACTATAAGTGTCTTAGATGACCTTCCATGCTTATTATCAGCAAGAAAATGAACGTAAAGGGAACCATGAAACAAGAAGATTAGCTTTTGTACCTCACTTTTGAACTCTTCCAGTGATTCACCAGATATGTCCTGGTCTAAGAACCTTTTGACTGCAACTTCCTGAAACATCAAATAGCAGAAGTTAGGTCCACATATTCACAGAAAAAGATGCTACATCTTTGATTCCAAGGCTACAAATTAACCATCATATTTTATCTCCATTAAGACGGAAAGCATGTTGGGTAAAGTAAAGAGTTGTATAAAGAGTGAATGGCAAATCCTAAAAGTAGGAAAAAGAAAAAGTTGTAGTTGCATGTTTTTGACGGAACTCTTAAGCATAACTCAACAACAAAGTTAGCTGAAGTACGTATTTAGTTTTGTTTCTGACCCAGGTTGTTAAGTATTTGTTAGCCCTGTACCCTAATGTCTAAAAATCACAGGTTCTAGCTTTGGTCTCATTCCTGACTTAATTTCAAGTTGTAGAAAGTAGCTGCTCCTGAAAACCATATGCCTATTATTACAGTATACATTCTTGATAAAAACCAATTAACCACACGTTCAGATCATCAAGCAAATATATGAGCTCAGAAAAGACTGAACCACCAGTACGAAGAAAGAAATATACAAACTTAGAAGAAACTTACAGTTCCATGCCACTCTCCATGATACACTTCTCCATAGGATCCTGATACACAAGATAACTCAATGGAGAAATTAAATTAAACATAAAATATATCAAGATTACAAATTACTTTCACTTCTATTTTATGTCTTCAATATATGTAAATTAGTCAGCAATGAGATCATTACCAAGTCCGATACGCTCGCCCAAATTGATCTCGTCCCATTGAATCTCTGCAACATCCTCAAGAGCCACATCAGATTTCGTGCTATCAGCACCAGCTGATCCATCAGATATTTTCTCACCTTCAGAATTGGACCCTGTAGCATTCTCCCTGTCAGCACTTCCCTGTGGCTCACATCCAGAAGTATCTGCTCCTCCACTATGCATGCAGTCCATTTTGTTCAAACACAGAGAAGCAGCAGGAGAAACTGGAATAGGAGCACAAGTTTCCTGATGCTCATACTGCCTGTTTACGGCTGCAGTTGTTGCAACCACAGCTGCAGCAGTTGCGGTGGCAGCAGCAGCTACAGGAAGGTTAGAGTCAGCACTTGACTTTGCTGCAGCAACTACCATTGAGGAGGCAACAACAGCTGCAGCTGCAGCAGCTGCAGCTGCTACAGGAACATTCTTAGCAAACTTTACAGGAGCTAACTCAGGCTGTGAATTTACAGGTGGTCCGGCTACTTCCCTTAGGTCCAGTCCTAATCCTTCTACAGGCTTAAGATGGTCTGCCTGTACATGACTAGCTTTTGAGTGCATCCCGTGAGAAGGCAGAGGCGGCAACATTTTAGCCACACTCACGTCATCATGAACCATGCCTCTATGCATTTCTCTCTTTTTCCCTTTTTTATCCTTATCGTCAGATGGAGACTTTGACTCAACCCTTGAAACATCTATCTGCTCAGAATACATTTCAGTAAACAGATTAGGAGGTGCAACCACACCACTCTCAAGTAACACATCATGAAGTTTCTGAGCTAGCTGTGGATTTTCTTTTGCAGCATCAATCATGTACTCTGATACATCCTTAACTTTCATTCTACGTACAGCCGGAGAGCTCACACCTTCAGTCCAGGAAGGAGATCTTGCATGCATGTAAGGATAATTGAGCCTGCTTGGGAGCTCCTCAACCGATGTCCTCACTACATTGCAGGGATCTTTGAAATTAGCCAAGGAGATCTTGGAATCTTCAACACCTTTAGTTGGCCTAGTTAAATCCACAGAACCCATAAATTCACCTCTTTCATCAGATTCCTTACCTGTGGCTGCAAGATTTCTAGGTTTGGACTGCTTATCAAAAGGCCCAGACTCAAATTGTTCTTCAAATGAGCTTGTAGGACCACTACTTGAGGAAGCTATGTTTGTTGACTCCGTGTCCCTAGGAAAAGGACTGGCAGCAAGGAGTAATCCTTCACCTTCTGAATGTGATCCTGCTGCATCAGATGGGATAAGCGTGCCTGGATCTGACATAAGATCCACAATGTACTCCCTGAAGTTGAAATAAACACAAGACTGAGCAGGTAACATTTTAAGAACCCCAGGTGAATTTATTGCCCAGACAAATGAGACATGCTCATAATAATCATTCCCAAAATGAACAAGAAGTAGAGGAGATTTTGACAAGTTAGGAACCACATAACTAAATTTTGGTCAAAAATAAAAAGAAGAAACAGAGGATAACTTCAAAATGGAGAAGGCATGGTCACACAGAGTGTGCTAACTCTTAACTTCATGGCCTGATGAGATATAATAAGCTTTTTAGTCTCATGTACCATTTGCTGGACTAGCATTATTTCCTTGACATCCATAAGAAGTAATACATTAGGGCAGGCCATTATTGGTATACCAGATATATACTGTTCTCATGTGGTGGAGTGAAACAAAAATCCAAAACAAGATGAATAATTTTCTTAGATCTGGGAAAGTACAAACACCTGCCATCATCAATTTTTATGAAGTTCATTGCCACTTCATTTGAACCTGTGTATTGTTGTCCTTTGACCAACCGACAACGAATGCCCACACAATCGGCCAAAACCTTCATAAGAATGATAATGAGGCAAAATAAATTATATTCATACAGAACATACTAAAACAAACATTTAAAATATTCAGGAAAAAAGGAATTTATACATTTGAAGTTTCAAAGATGATAAATGGCAGAAAAATGAGCTCCAAACAACAGGCATGAAATTTAAAAGAGAAACACAGGCAAAAGAATTGTTTTTATTTGAAGAATACTGGATCATAAAGCCAGTATACTTCAATAAGAGCAAAGAGAAAGGCACATGCCTAAGAACTATGGAGCCAAAAAGTCGATATCAAGAAATAATTTCTGATTAGAGGAAAGCTAAAAGAATTTGATCAGTTATCACTCTTCACATCTTTTGTCAACCCAGAATCATCATCTTAATAATTATATTTCTTTGCTTTTGACTTCCTGTCAGCTATAGAAATTATTTCATATCAGTGTGCCTTGCTCCAATCTAAGCTCCAAACTATGTGCAATTTCTGTGCCCTTCAATATTTATTTGTTCAACATGACAATGTTTAGTAGAATAAAGAGCCTCCTGTTTGGTAAGCTGATATAAACTTCTTAAAACTAGAAAGAATGATCTTTAATAAAACAAGGCAAAGCTAGTTTCCTAAAAGTTTTGTTGAAGTCATTTGTAGAAAACAGACAATACAGGCAAAGATTGGTGCCAAGAAGAATGACCTCACGCTACCCAAAGAAAAAGGTGAAGTTACTTGTAAAGAACATAGTAATTGGTAGAAGCGAGGGCAGATCAATGATCAACATGATAATTGAAAGCTCTAATGAGATTTTCAAAACCCACCTTGACAGTTTGTAACCTAAGACAGATGCCAGTTTAAAATTTCTATCTCCTTCACAGCTGTTTGATATTTCTTTGACCATCACCGCATGCCTCCCATCTCCTTACTCTACGATTATTTCTCAACACTCTGTACAAGTAATTATAATCACTCAACACTTTGAAAGCACTTCTTCTTGCATCCACTGTAATCTAATTCCATGGACCCTTCATTATCAATGTTTATAGTTTTACACATTATTAAACCAAAATGTAAAGATAAATACCGGTAATTGTTTCTTCTCCATCAAATTCACAAAGCGATCATTTCATGCCTACTTTTACAAAAGCAGCATGTTCCACTTACTCGAAAACCTTTTCATTCCCAAAACATTTTCAATTCACTTCTCTGTTTTCTCCAATATAGTGTCAAATGCTGCAAATACATAATATCACAAACTTTCCCTTATGTAATTTCATTTGTATATCTGTAGTCCAAACAATGATTAGAAATTCATCTGTTTACTAAGTCAAACTTGTCGTTTTCTTCTTTATTATCCACCATATTACTTAATTATGTGATGCAATGTGATAAAACTATTGAGATATTTTTAATAAGGTCTTAAATTAAATAAATTTCCATCATGCATCCATTTCATTAAATATTTAGCTTTTAATTTCTCCCCATGATTCTCAACAGTGTGATAAATTTGACCCCATGATGGTGGAACTTCAGGTATATTTTTGTATAGATTTCATCCAAAAAAGCGATCAACCATATTCAAATATTAATCCTTGTGATCGACAACATCAACTCCTAGAACTTTCTCATATTTGTTTTATTAATGCCACCAATCTCAGAAATCAGTTCTCAAATCTTTTTTCATTTCACTAAAATCTTCTGTATACAACCCATCAAAGCCTCTAGTTGCTCTCTCTTACAAGCAACTTGCAACATGAGTCATCATAAATTTCTTAGCATCGAAACAGCATTTTTATCTTCGTTGCTTAGTATTTCTATAAAGGCCTCCATCTGTTACAAGTTCATGTCATTTATGATCTCCACTACATTGTATTAGTTCTTCTCTGTAAAAGCCATTTTCCTCTACCCTGTAATAGGCATTTCTTACACTCATATTCCACCACCAGAAATTTCCAATCAATATTTCTCCTTATCTTACTATTTTACCTTCTGATAAATCTCTACAACAGTATCACCCCATAATTCTTACAAAATGATTCCCCTTCTTAAGGGAAAAAATATAATAACAATGAAAAGTAAATAACAATAACAATAACAATAATAATAATAATAAACCCACACTGCTTGATGCATCCCCTTATGATATATATAGTTCTCCCATTTCATTCTGATAGAAGCATTTTCTCTGTTTTTCATGAAATTCACTTTGATTAAATCTTAGGCACTTAATCTTGTGTTACTTTGTTTGTCGTGTTCTCCTACCCGATATTTACAAATGCTTGCCAAGTAATTCATCATTAACCATACAAGCTGTTCCTATTTGACCATCCAGACAGCATCTGATCGTGATCTTTTATCCATTAGATATAAAGAACAAAAGAGAATGATAAGCATTCTCCTCTATTCCTCTATCATGGACAATGGCATAGTGTAAAGAATAGGAAGATTCTTCAGTCAACAATGACATTGAATCATCTTGGGACCATTGTTGATCTCCCAGAAGAACAATATCATTGGGAATCAAGTGGAAGGATTTGCCAACAAGCAGCAGAAGAGCAGGTTACTAATATCCAAATTTCACTGGAACTAAAAAGTACCAAATCACTGCCTCCATTACAATCACAATTGCTTTCCGAAATTTTTAAATTGGCTCATCAATAATTTTTCCGATCTCCTTGAGCATACTCATTACTCATCTAAAAGGCATTATAAGATACACTGCTTGCTCAACTCGTCGCTAATGCCCACACACAGAGCCAACTTAATTTGCAATCTTTAGTTGAGGTTGTCAAAAGAAAAGGTATGGGATAAGGATATAAATTAATTGAATAAAAGTGGATATCCAAGAGATTCTTTGAATTCTTACACAGGTATACAAGAACCTCAGAAAGCAGTATCATATATCCTGTCTCTCTATAATCAAGAATCGTAAACAAAATCAAGTTCCAACTCTCAAGATCATTGATGGGCAATATCAATGCAGAAAATCAGACAAGGAAAATGCAAGTTACTGTGCACCATTACTACAAATCTTCCCAAAAGAAAATAGAAGAAACACTGCAAATTTGCATGGAATCAAAGCAGAAAACAATAAAAACTTGTAAAACGAAGAATCTTATGACTCACATGAGATGAAAACATTAGGTGTTTTCTACGCATTCAACTGCTCCAAGTTACTCCTAATCACCTTATAGAAAGGAAGTCTTGGTCCAACGGAGCCGACATACCAGTTCCCTATAAGATTAATGCATTTTGACACCAAATTACTAAGACTAACGAAAACTAGCAACCATTTTAATAACAAAACAAAGCTAACTTGCGTGTAATAACAGGAAGACAGGTTGTCACCATTGCAACAATAAAACTTACCCTCGGTCAATAACAAATAACTTTTTGTAATAAGCTAGCTAACATATATGAAATAAATGACAACTAATAATAACAAGATAAATCCGAGACACAACAACAACAACCAAGTCTTTATCCTATTAAGTGAGGTCGACTATATGAATCTTTCTACATCATTGTGCTCTATTTCATATCGCATAATCCTCTATATAATTGTTTTCTTTATATGACAATAATAAGCCTACTTTTATTCTATTAAGTGGGTTTGACAATATAAATATTTCTATAACATTATAATGTATCTTGTATCATATCTTCATCTATATTTAGATAATTCATATTATATTTTATTGTCATTATCCAAATCTTCATAAGTCTCCCTCTCACTCAATTAATATGAGTACTTATCATGATCTCACACCGACTAATTACAATCTCTACCAATTGCCTATGTACATGTCCATACCATATTAATCATGTTTCACTCAATTTTTTCTCGATAGGTTCAACCCTAACTTTCTCCCTAATATGCTCATTTTTTATCTTGTCTATCATTGTGTGTCCACATATCCACATTCACATCTTCATCTTTCCAACTCTCATCTTCAACTCGTACTTTTGGTTTATTATCCAACATTCAGATTCATACAACAAAACAGATCTAATTACCATCCTATAAAGTTTCTCTTTAAGTCTTTGAGATATCTTTCGATCACATAAAATACCGGATACGTCTCTCCATTTTGACCATCCTACTTGTATTCTATGTGATTCATCTCTATCGATCCCTCCGTTTTTTTGTAAAATTCATCCTAGGTAAAGTTTTCACTTATATAGAATTCATCATCTTCTATCTTAACTATAGCTTCACTAGCACTAGTATTGCTAAACTCAAATTTCATATATTTTGTATTTGCCTTACTAAGTCTAAATTCTTTCACTCCAATGTTTCTCCCCAAGATTCGAACTTAGCATTTACTCTTTCACGTGTCCTATTCATCAAAACAATGTCATCTACAAACAATACGTACCATGATACCATGTCCTGGATGTGTCTCGTGAGTTCATTCATAACTAATGTAAAAAGATAAGAACTTAATGCTGACTCTTGATATAGCCCTATTTTTATTGAATTCTTCGGTTAGTCCGCCTCATATTCTTACTTTTGTCACCATGTCCTTATATTTGTCCTTGATCGCTTCAATATACACTATTCTTGTACCCTTTTTTCTAAAATCTTCCATATAATTTCCCTAGAGATTCTATCATACACCTTTTCTAAGTTGATGGGCATCATGTGTAAGTCTTGCTTCTACTCTCGATATTTCTCAATTAATTGTCTAAGGAGGTGTATGGCTTCCATCGTCGACCTTCCAGGAATAAATCCAAATTGATTTTCAGTCACATGGGTCTCATTTCATAGTTTTCTTTCAATCACTCTTTCCCAAAATTTCATGTTATGGCTCATTAACCTAATTCCTCTATAATTTGCACAATTTTGTATGTTACCCTTATTTTTAACTAAGGGTACTAATATACTTTCTCTCGAATGATCAGACATTTTCTTCATCCTCAATATCATATTGAATAATGTCGTAAACCATCCAATACCCTACTTCCTTAGACACTTTCATAACTCTATCAAGATATTATCTGGTCTAACCGCTTTTTCATTTTTTTAATCCTTTTTAAAACATCTGTAACTTTTGAGGGTTGAATTTTCTAATAAAAGTTCATATTTCTATATTCCTCTTATCTTCTTAGTTCACCTAAGTTAATTTAATCATCTTGGCATTCATTAAACAGTTGATAAGAATACATATTCCATCGCTCTTTTATTTCTCCATCATTCACTAACACCCTATTTGATTCATCCTTAATACATCTTATTTGTGTAAGATCTCTTATTTTCATCTCCCTAACTTTAGCTATTTTATAGATATCCTTTTTCACCTTCTTTTGTATCAAGCCAACGATAAAAATCTTTGAAAACTTCATTCTTGGCATCACTCCTGCTCTCTTCACCTCTTTCTTGGTGCTACGTACTCCTCTAAATTTTCCTCGTTCTTACTAATATAGAATAATTTACAGACACTTCTTTTTGCCTTTACTTTCTCTTATACTTCCTTTTTCCACCACCAAGATTATTTATTTAGAGATACATGTCCTTTTGACTCACCAAGTACACTCATAGCTACCATTTTCACATGAAGCATCATCTTCTCCTATGTCACATTAGGGTCACTATATATTTCTCCTAAGACTTGTTCTCCTACTCGCTCCTTAAAATAGTTTTGTTTCTCTTCCTTTAATTCTACCCCTTAATCCTGGGAATTATGCATATTTTCCTTTTATGAATACTATACTTGATACATATATCTAATACCACTAATCTATGCTGGGTGGTCAAACTCTCTCCCGGGATGACCTTGCAATCCTTACAAATTTTTCAAAAGTTATAAAAAAGAAAAGAAAAAATCTAGACAACCCTCCTTCACAATCTGTGTCCACAAAGTAGGAAAAATAGGAGAATTTTTTGGGGGGATTGGAAAATCATTAGGTTTTTTTTTTTGTGGATGTCGGGTTCAAGTCCCTAGCCTTTTATTATGTCAAGATCCTTATCATTTTTTTGACAATTTTGCTTTGGTGGTAGATTTATTTTCAGTCTTTTAGGTTGCATAATCTTTGCACAACTTGTCGCTTTCATTATGCGCTCTTTTCTATCCCAAAAGAGAGAAAAAATATATATATATTTATAGATATATTATATATATACACACACAAAACAAAACAAAAGACAAACAAAAAGGCATCTCAAAAGTCATCAATTCAATTATGGAAACATAGGTAGTAAAATAGAAGAGAAAGTACCTTGAACAATAATGCCCGGTGACGAGCTAATCCAATCGTCAAAGAACCTAAAGGTAGCACCATGCTCCCATGAGTTGCCTTTAGAATATAACTGTGACTTTGCCATTGTCTCAACATCTTTTCTGGATCGCCAACAGGACCACCCATGTACTCAGCAACTAAAGAAGCAAGCTTTTGTACCACCTCTTTCTCCGCAAAGATGATAGAGTCTGACCTTAACTTGACAGCCATTACTAGGGCCTTCTCTTCAAGTTTTAATAGGTTAGAATCAGCCGCTCTGTTAACCAAAATTGCTTCCCAGCTGACACTGTCAGATAATGGTGTTCCTTGCAGATCAACAAGAGAAGGCATCCTTTCTGAAGTAGCCTCGTTCAGTATCCCATATAGGTCATAAAATCCATCCAATATCTTGTCATCATAGCTAAGAGCATCGTAATTCTGTAGCATGAATAAGTCAATGATCTGAGATTGATTAGAAATAAACAAGAACAGACCAGAATCTAATGAGAAGATCAATTAGCATGTTTGATATGAGTACTACTAATACAAATAAGTTGATGGTAGCATATGGTCAACGTGCAAATGAAAATATAAGTTACTGCAAAGAAAGAGAAAAAATTGTAGCTCTATTTTGCAGCTTCTCAATGCAGAAAATTAGTAAAAGCGAGAATATGAATTTATATTTCCTAAAGGTAAATACACAAAAAGAGCGTGCAAGCTGAGTACAACTTCATTACCAGAATCTCCATTGCAAGAACACAACTTTGAGAAAGAAAAATGGGGATAGGGAAATAAAATTATTAAGAATGAATATTCATGTAAGCAGATATCGCTTTGTTTCAGTCATACTGAGATGTACAATACGAACTATTAGGCTAAAATGTTGTTTTAGCCTTTTAGGAAAAGTACATTTAGAAAGACTCAAATCCAAGGATCTCAATTTTATCCCCCCTCCCAAAAAAGGGAAAAAAATAATATTATCGGTCTGTTAAGTAAAAAATAACTTACACTTTGGACCAGGCTCACACAAACAAAAATAGCTCCAGCATTTCCTAATAGTTTTGGTCCCATCACCCTCATCTGCAACATGATATGTTTTTTTCCAAATTACTATTGCAGGGTCCAATCTCTCATATGCCTTGAACACTTGAACTGTGGATTTAAAACTTTTAACAATAAGCCACTATAAATATTGAGGGTCCAACATAGATGGAAGTGTGAAGCTAATGATAGAAGCCATTTAAACACCTATCTTAGTTTTCACTAACTGGACTATAAGAGGAACTTGCGTCTATAATACCAGCATTATCAATGTCTGTTGCTATATGTTTCTGATTTCCCCTTGCATCATTACAAAGTTAAAGAGACAATGACACCACAACTGACGCCAGGCAACACTAGCCTTGTAGATTTGTTCCACAACATATTCTTCTGGTATGCCTAGGCTAACCTTGTAAGTTGAAACCAAATTCAGTTAAGAATTAAAATAAGATATTTACCAATACATTTTTGTAGACCTAAGGAAATGAGCTTTGTGTTTATCAATTAAGATCGGCAATGTCACACACATCAAGGACAATGATTTTGAAATAAACCATATGCTCAAGCAACAAACTATCCACATACCCAAGATACACAGATTCAGAATATACTTGTGATTGGAAATAAAACAAAAAATAATGGCCATTCTGAAGAAGATAGATACAAATTCTTTTCAAGATTAATGATTATTGCCCTGGGCATTATAAGTTTAAAATGTGAATTACTTACCCAATAACGGTAGGCTACAACTTCTGCAGGAGTATTTTCAGGAGGACAGGAGCCTAAACTAATCTGCTTAACAGCTTCAATCTGAACAGCTTCAGGATCCTCCCTTGCACTCAACTCCAAGGCCAACTGTATCTGAAATTCCTCCTCTATATCAGGGTCCCTGGAGTTCGAAGACCCTGAATCACGCCTCACACCATCCGATACAGCATCTACACCACTACTACTCACAGCATCTACACCACTACTACTCACAGCATCATATTGTTCAGTCCTGTCCCCTCTCATGACATTCGAAGATGAAGGAGGACTATTATGCCTATTAGTCACTGAATTCAACCAATTTGACAACCCTGAAAATGGTTTGTGATCTGAACCATGATGAGACCGTGAGGACGAAAGCCTATCTGGAGAAGAACCCTCGCTCAGTCTACTGCTTACAGAGGAAGATGACCCCTCATTATCACCCGACTGATTCGAAGTTATATGCAGCTTCTTTAGAAAGTTCTTCATGATACTACAATAAGTAGTTGTAATCAACGCTAAATAACAAGCAATAGCCCAGCCAAAGGCTCCTCCATTGCCGTTGACCAAGCATGAAATGGTCACGCGATGAACTTGAGAACAACTTCAAAAACCCCTTTTTTGGCTAAAGACCCTTGCACCTCAAATTGACTTCAAATCAACGCATCAAAATTTTAAGTGCCAGCAGAACATCTCATTGAATCAATACCCACTAAATGAGATTGCTTAATTTCAACAAACCCCGGATACCAAGATTGAAAAATCCAACATCCTATCTCTATAAAACAACTATTCACTAAACCTTTGCTAAATATCAACGAGACCCATATACCCAAGTTGCATTAGAAGCAATACCAAGTAAAGCTAACTTAAAATCAACGACACCCAGATGCCCAAATTAGCAAATAAACATCTCCCTTTAATCACAGAAACAATTTTGAAGAATACATGAACAAAAAAAGGGGCCAATAGAGGCCTGGTATTGTATAGACTTCAATCGATAATAAAACTGAAAAATGCTTGTTACCCAGTTGTATTAAAAGACTTTCCCAAAAATTGATCACAGAGAGAGAGAGAGAGATAAAAGACAGGAACAACAAGTGGGAGAGAGAGTAGGACCTAGTAAGGCATGACCCACTTGAGTGTTTTAATAGGCAAAGAGGATTTCACGGTCCCAGAAAAAAAGTTGTAAACATGGGTGTGAACCCAATTGCAATTTCTCCCTTCACTTTCCGGGACTCCCCCAAAAAAGGGAAAAAAACAGGGTGTGATATGAGTTGGAAATCTGTGGTGGACTGTACATAATTGGAATATTGAATGACCAACTTGCTTCAGGGAAGATAACTATTTCCACTACTGATTTTGCTTTTTCACTTCTATCGTCTTTTGTCGTATTCGGTCTTGTTAATATCTTTTGGCGAATAAAGACAAATGCACCGGAGTGGATAGTCAAATTCTGGTTTCATTTGCCAGCAATCAGCAGTTCATTAGCTATTCATAAATTGTGATTGTAGTTGACCGAGAGAAAGAGAGAGGGTAATCACATGGAAATAGGCGGCTTTAATTGGATAATTGGCAAGTTTCGTAAGCTTTTTTCTGGTGATTCGGTTAACATGTAATTTTTCCCTTTTTTTGACAAAGTTGCCACATATTCCCCCTAACTATGGGGCAAAAGCCAAGGAATTTCAGCTTATTTTTTTATGGGTTTCAGTGTTTCTACTGTACTCCTTTCTGCATTTATTCATTCCCACCCCCCCCCCCAAAAAAGATAATCATAGATACTATTCACTTTTAGTTAGCCTTTTTTTTTTCTTCTTTATACTTACTTAGAGACCCACAATCATATCTCAACTAATTCTGAGTTGTTATCGGATTTTTTTTAAGAAAAATTTCTTAATATAATTTTTTTTTATTTTTAAAATTCAAACTTAACTTTTGATTAAACTATTTAGTATTTTTTCTACTAAATCAATTATCCATTTGTATACATGTTCCTCTTTGCAAAGTTTAAGTTTCAATTTTTAAAAATTACGATTGAAATTTTTACCACAATAAAAAGATAATTTAATTAATCAATTTTATTAGAATGTTAATATAGAAGGCACAATCGATTTAGCAATAGAACAGAGATTGCATGGTGATTTAAAATATTTTTGCACCGACTAGGTGTAATACCATATTACGCTTTGCACTTGCAAGACAATGCGTCAAAATAGCAACATGACCCATAAGCACCAAATCGACACACCATGGCTGGGTAATTGTAGCCATGACATTGTAATCTACCACAATGTTGAATAGATAATTCACAAAGTGGAAAGGATCAACGATACGTGGTTTAGTAGTTTAGTGATAGAATATTAATTTTTTTAATTAAAATTTTGAATTTAAATTTTAGAAAAAGAAAAAATAGGTATTAAGAGAATGAAACCACTAAATTAGGTTTCACAATTATTTGAACTGGAATAAACAATTTCCTAATACATGTAATCAAGTAAAAAAATGAAAAGGGTCATCAATTCACCGCAGATTTACCATTCATGATTATTGTAAATTTATTAAAAAAAGTCTTAAAAATGGAAACTTTTGTAAAATCAAAATTTTTCATAACATGCATAAAACCCATATTAAGTAGGTTGAAATGAATTGAACCTATTATATATTGAATAATGGGCAGGTCTAAAGAATGATCTAGAGCTCAACCTCATGATGATTTAGTGTTGGAACTATAGGTTCATGATTTTAAAATTATTGTTAAGCCCAATAGTAAACGTGTATAGGGCATTGTTTGACAAATTCGCAGGTATAATGGTGACAATTCTAACTTGAGCACATTCGAAACATTAACGAAGAGCAAAACTGCAGTACTGCTCACAAAAATCTCATGTTTCTGTGCCATTGTTGTCGCATATAGTCCGTACTCGGCCTGGGCCTAGCAAACGCTGTGACCCAGCTCCAGCACTATAGGGCATGAACTTGGTTTGCATGAGCAGATTAGGGGCAACACTCGCCATATAGTGTGTTGGTATGGTATGACATCCCTGGTTGGATTGGAAAAGAGTCCCCTCCAATTTGGTTATAATTCTTGAAAATTTGGGCTTCAAACAGTGAGAGACTCATCTCTTAACCAAATGACAGTGACTGAACATGGACTCTTTTTCAAGTTGTTCTGACTCTCTTAAAAGTGATTACCTTCCACTTGGAACACACTTGGTTATAATTCTTGAAAATTACTATAGTTTCAAAAAGGTAGATGTCTTTGTTTTATCCAAACTTGGATTGGAAAAAGAGGATAACAACATTTCCACACACTCTTCCTTTCTTGTCCTGTTGTTCTTTTAACACAACTTGGATATGGATTTGCCCCTTTTTCAAAGTAGATGGATATATTTTCTAGCCTTATGGTTCCAATTTTGCTCCTTTCCTTCTACTTATGGTGTCGATAACATTTTTATTTGCATATTTTTCTTTTTTCTACTAAGAGAGTGTTTGATTTTGTTTATAAATTGAATAGCCCCACAAATCTTCTTATTTATTATGGGTCATTGCTCGTGAATGTAGTTTTGCATCTTGGTTGCCCAAATCATAATTCTATTTCTTTTCCATGCTTCTTTTCTTTTGTATTGCATTTAGTGTTTAAAGAAACAAAAAGAGGAAAAAGTGCCTCAAGTCAAAGCATTTTTGGTATAAGCAGGGGGAGGGGGAGGGGGGGGGAGAGAGAGAGAGAGATTATTGACTTTCCACGGCTAAAAGAGTAACTTATCATACATGCAACTAATTAAAATAGTACTATTTGTTGGTTTAATGAAATAGAGAATCTGCCATAATGCTTCTATCTAATAAAAACAATTCTGTGACTATGAAACATTTCAATTTCATAAAAGAGTGGACCACAAAAAAGTGGTGACGCTTCGAAAATCTCGTGGCTTAACCTTCCTCCTCCCTCTGATGCCATCGAGACTAGCAGGGCGAAAGGACTTTCTATTGAGGAAGCCAATCAACTTTATAGGAGTACTAAGTGAGTTAAAGGCAATGATGGGGATGACCGGTCGTTCCTACATCAAAGTTTCAAGGACTCCCTTCTCGAGACTGAGCATTCAATGGACTTGCCAAAATCCATGCTGCTTTCTGATTCCGATGAGTTTTTCAATGATCAAAAGGAGACGGATGAGGCTTTAGCCAATTTGATGATCCCTTATATAAATGTTCTGATGAACAGTTGCATCTTCTTCAATATTGGCGGCGGCTGTCTGTGATTGTTAAGCTCTAGGGCAAGATGGTTGGGTACCACCTCCTGTGTAATCGCATTCTATTACTTTGAAATCGCATTCTATCACTTTGAAAGTATTAGTTTAGAATGCACAGACATTTTAGATATTTATAATAGGGTTAGTGAGGTAACTCTCACTAACCACATATTAACCACTTACCATTATTCTCTCAATGTTAGTAGCAATAACATTTATGGAAGGAGAAAAATTACTCCTTTATGATTGTACGTGAGATTTTTTGGTAGCCATGGATGAATGCTTGAGAGAAAAAAATATTCTCTAGAGAGAGAATATAAAGGGTTGAGAAGAATTCCGAGCAGGGAATTTTTCTCGTCACAACGAATCGCCGGACTGAGGGTTGCGGCGTCGTGACATTGCGGTGGTGGTTCGATTAACATCGTGATCACCGTCCCGACCACGAAATCCGTTCGAGGGAGGCACGGTCGTTTTTTGGAGACTGCATATTCGAGGTATTTATACCCTATACCCTATACCCAATCCATATTTATTTTTTCCGAAAATTATTTATGAATGCTTTCGCTGCATGTGATTCGATTAATTCCAACATTGGTATCAGAGCGATACGTTGGATTAAAAATAATTTTCGGGGTTAATTTTTTGGTATAAAAAATATTGGGTTTAAAATTTGGGGTTCGGATCATGGATGAGTTTCGTGAATCTGAGAACACCACTGTGTTACCCATGATCCCTAGAACACGAAAATAATTTTTTCGTAATTTTCTGAGCACGTTTAGGCGAAGAAAATTCCGGTTGAAAGTTTCGGCCGTGAATAGTGACCGACCCCTTCAACCTTAGATTTGTCGAGTTTTAGGGCAAATCAATGCATGAAATTTATAGATCTGTAATCCTCGTTTTATGCTTTTCAATTTGATATATATATTGCATATATTTGTGACCTGAAAATGGGGTTTCAAAATTGACCGCGGAGGGTCGGATTTTTGAATCCAAAATACGCCGAGTTTAGGGCATAATTATTCCAAAAATCGAGTCAAGGATTCTTGGAATAAATGGAATTAGAGATTCCATAAAAAATCAGGTCAAAATGGTGTCGGAAATGGGCTTTTCCGGCAACCGGGTCGAAAGACCCGGTTACAGGAACCATCGGGTGAAGACGAAGAGGACCAAACCCGCGGGCGCGTGCAATACACGCGCGATGCAGGAGCGTGAAGAAGCAGGGGGAAGGAGAGCGTGTCTTTCACGCGCGAACAGGCGCGTGAAATAACCGGTCGTCCGGGTCGGGTTATGACCCGGACACGTGTCCCCGACCCGAGACCCACGGATCCGGACCGGATTCGGTTCCGACCCGCATCCGGGTCCGGAACCGACCCTCGCCCGCGGGTCGCGCGCGTGCAATGTGTGACCCGCATGCCTGCGCGTCAGGCGCGTGACCCGATACACAGAGCGCGCGTGTGAGCGCGTGCCAGACGCGCAGCACGTCTGGCTCGCGCCAGAGGCTGTTCTCGGCGCGTGGAGGCGCGTGTGGACTCGCCGCCGGTGCATGGCGGCGCGTGGGACCGCCGGCGGCGAGTTAGGTCGTCCGGAATTGAAATTTTTTCAATTTTTAAGGGTTCCATATCCATAAAAGTGATTTTTTGTGGGTTTTTATGCATCGAATTCTAGTCCAAATGATGAGATGCTATCCCGGATTGTGATGTATGGTGTCTGTTGATTCATACGCTCGTCTTGGGGTATGTATTCGAATTATTTGGGTCTTGTTGATTCGTAGGGTGCACAAAATGTGAGAATTAGCATCACAAGTCACGACTATCTCATTGACTGTTTCTAAAATTATCGTATTTGATTTTTGCAAGGGGGATAAAATTGAATGGTGATAAATACGAGATTTTTCACTGGTAGATTCAATTTATCCTCGAGGAGTAAGATCTAATTAAAATTCTGAGGCATGTGATGGTGGACTACAGGGAGGGTTCCACACCTCAGAGAGACGGGATTAGGAGACATTACGTGCATGAAAGAGGAATGATAGCCGAGTCAGGGCAATCCTCCTGAGTAGCATGCACGATGATGTGATCCCAATCTATGAGCAATATCTTACGGTTTTATTGGTTTGGCTCACTCTATAAAGAGTATTATAGTGCTGTTACAGATCCTGAGATGAGGATACTGACTTATAAGTGTAACAACTTATAAGAAAAGGGTTGATCATATGATGATGCAACATTTGATAAAAATGTCGAGTATGATCGCCGAGTTGGGGAATGTGACCAAGCCCATTTCGAATATATTTTCTTGTACTGGATGTGATCCAGTTCTTTACCTGATTCATGAAAAATCATTAAAGTCTATTTCACATACGACGAAAGTATTCGCACTTTCACTAATGTGAATAGGCACAGTGAGCTCGAGTAGGAGTATCTAGAGGTGAGTAGGCCATACTCGGGTCATGATTATGCGATAGAGTCGAGCAAGGACTCCTGTGTGACTCGAGCCTCAGGTAAGAAGAAAACCATCCGAGAAAACCGATAATACTTTGCAGCTCGAGATAGGAGCGCGCTTATAAAGTTCCGTCCAGTAAGTCCTCAAGTAGGAGGATTTACGTACAGAAACGGAGTGTTTTGTTGATATCAGAGGGAGTAGCACTTGTAAGTAGGAGTTGCAAAGTTGCTAGAATCTGTTTGTTTTTTTACACTCCAAAAGTTTGACGGAACTTGATTTCAGTTTAGGATATGCTCTGTTAATTTGGAAATTTTATAATTTCCATTTATTACGACAATTCTATGATTGGTTCTATTTTGGTCCATGAGGGACTATATGCACCGGAAATAATTCTTTTCAATGGTATTTCTTGTTGTCCTCTTAGTGTGAGAGAGGATGAACCGGTTAGCAGTGAGTGGTTTTGTAGGACCCGCTAACCAGTCTTGCCTAGACGGCAAACTTACAAGAAAACAATTCGACAATGCAATGAGGGCTGGGACTCCATTGTATTCGGTTCACTCCAATATCTGTGGCCTTATGAACATGAGAACCTGAAATGGTGTTGGGTACTCTATTACGTTCATAGACAATTACACGTGTTTCGGTTATATCTATCTGATCTCGCGCAAGTCTAAGGCATTGAGGTGCCTCAGGAGGTTACTAGCGAGGTTGAAAATCAGTTAGGCTTGAGTGTAGAGACTCTCAGAACCGAACGAGAGCGCGAGTATTTGTCTAAAGAGCTCTATTTCAAGAAGGGCATTAAGAGAAACTGACTATTCATTGCTACTCAGTGGAGTAGAGTAGCCGCGAGAGAGGAATAGGACTTTGTTTGAGATGGTGAGGCCGATGATGGCGCAAACCAATTTACTCGTTTCTCATTGGGGAGATGCGTTATTGGTTGCAGCCTATGTTCTCAATCGTATTCTATTAAAGTCCGCAGTCAGTACTCCATATGAGCTTTGGACAGGGAGGCAGTCTGACCTTAGCCATTCGAGATTATGGGGTTATGCAACGTATGTTCACTATTTCTCGCATTTACACAGCGAGTTAGGCTTGCGAGAAAAGAGATGTATTTCTAATGAGCATACAGATGACACTCTCACTGAGATTGAGTCTCATGATGCCGAGATTCTTGAAAGTGATTTCCCTAAGAGAGGTGAAATCAATTAGGACTTTACCTTTCATGAGATGGATGAGTCTAGTGGTTGGCTAATCCCAGTGGCAGGATTCAAGAATCCATTACGGATCTGGGTTCTAGTGGGAGCGATCCATCTAGAAGTAAAAAGGTTTCTCATCCTCTTAAGAGTAGTCGAGGATGCGTACCTAACCGTCGCTTCCCGATTAAGGGAGAGGCTTTCAGTATGACTCTTGAGGATTACGAGAAACCTTTAACTATCCTAGAGTTTCTTGAGGGTTCCATGGAGGACCATTGATTATAGGCCATGGGTAAGAGGAGTTGATAAGAATCAACAGGATCTGGGATCTAGTTGATTTACTTGAGGGAAGTAGGGCCGTTGAGAATATGTGAGTTCTCAACATCAAGAAAAAGGCCGACGGATCGGTGTAGAGGTATAAGGCCTATCTGATAACCAGGGGTTACTCAGACTGAGGGCAAGATTACCTCGATCCGTTTACTTTTAGCGATTATCGTGGATATGATATGGATCTGGAGTGAGACCAGATCAACGTTGAGACTGTTCTCCTGAGTGGGAGTTTGGATAAGGATCTATAAGGAATGGTCATCTGGCTTTATTCTTATAGATCTGGATGATAAGGTCTGTCGACTTCGGAAGTTTACATATGACCTTAATCATCAATCCAGGCAGTGACGTTTGAGATTTCACGAGAAGGTGATATCTTACGGTTTCGTGATGATCGAAGAGGATCATCGCGTATACCTTTTACGTTGTTTTGATAATGTTCTCATGTGAATGACATTCTGTTAACTAGGAACAACAGAGAATATCTGATGACCACGAAAACGTGGATATTATCGAGTCTTGATGTGAAGAACATGGGTGAGACTCAGTTCTTCCTCGAAGTTAAGATCCAGAGGGATCGCTCGAGACAGGTGTTGACCCTTCCACAGGAGTCAAACATCAAGAGAGTTCTCGAGTACTTTGAGAAGATCGACTACGACCTTAAAGATACTCTTATCGCTAAAAGGTTAAAGCCTAATTCTTGACATATGCCCTAAGACTCAGAAAAGGACAAGGGAAATGAGTAAAATCCCTTGTTCCAGTGCATTGAGTAGTCTGATGTACGTAGTGTCGCGTATACGTTCAGGCGTTTGATTTGCAGTCACTATGGTAATTAGGAATCTATCGAATCCTAGAGGGGATCACTGGAGAGCAGTGAAAGGATTCCGAGATATCTCGAGAGAACTACGGACCTCCTCTAGTGTTACGGAGGAGGTGATTTGCATCTTATTGGGTATTCAGATACCAACTGGGTTGGTGATCTGAACGTATGCAAATTGATATTAGGTTTTACTGTCTTGGAGTAGCAAGAAGTAAACCTGTATATCTCTATCTACGATAGAGACTGAGCTTATGAGATGCTCAGTGGCAGTTCAGGAGAGTGTTTGGCTCTGGAAATTTTCGGATCACTTAGGGGTTGTGTCAGATAGTAGGAGGCCAGTGATGATTTATTGAGAAAATCAGGCCGCCTTTGACCACACTTGAGACGCTAAGTATCAATAAGTTCAAACACATTGATACCTAATACTACGTTATGAGATACATCACCGAGAATGGTGAAGTGACAAATTAAGTACATTACTATACAGCGCGTTGGCTGATCCCTTCAATAAACCCATTGTGATAGATTCCTATATGAGATATTTGAATCATTGGGTTTGCATGTACATTCACATTTCTCACCTTGTACTGATACTTATTGTGTTATATATATGACATGTGTACATGATTGGGTCACTTATTTATTGCACTATTTTAATTGTCATATATTTTGTGATATGTTGTGATAAATGATATGTCAGGCAGGCGTGGTCGACTCTCTCACACGAGTGACCACCTCTAGCTCTGAGTGAGCGGAGATGAGACGGTTTCTAGTTGTAAGAGGCTTTGAAAGTGGCCCTACTAGAACATAAGTCACCCTGATATGTGTTCAGGATGAGGTCATATGCGATATGACCGGCATGGACGTACCCACATCCATGTTGCCTGTAAGTAGCCAGGTTTGAGATTTCAGATATCACCTGCGACTAGTGATATTGTCTCTGAGATACTCTCTTTGAGATTTCTAGGTAAAGTCTTATGTGTAGACTGAGTCCCATACCTGCACAGTGTTATAGAAATCTGACATATGCCCTTTGAGAGATGAGGGAATAACACTGTGGCACGCATTTCATACTGCGTGTGATATGTCGACCAGGGATAGTGGGAGCATTATTTGAGACACTGATATGATTTTGATCCCCGTTCCCACTGTGTGAGACCCGAGATCCATTGGGTGGGATCTCATGTACCCTTATCACTTTCGGCTGTTTCTAGAAGTCTTGGTTCAGTGTTGCTACTTTAGTCTGTTTACCGATGGCCCGGAAGATAAATTGAGGTCTGAGGGACAGGTCTAGGAAAGCAGCTGAATTGAGGCTAATAGATTCGAGTTTGGGAAAAGGAAAACCAACTGACATTACATCATTATGTTGTATTCACCGGCTAGCCTATTATGTCTATCCATGTTGGGATGTAAGCATAATAGTGGATACACAGTCGAGCATTTAATTGAGGATTACTTTTGTTGAGGAAAGTAGCTCGATGGATGTAATTAGTCTTGAATCTGGGGTGCAGCGAGTTCTTTTTATACTAACGATGACTTCTCGATCATCCTAACAGGTGCATCGAGAGGTTTTTGCTTGCATGTGTACTCGCAGGTCGCACGACGCCCAATTCTGTATGAAAGTCCAGCAGGGTGATATGATCGCATGAGTTGTGATCTTGTGACAAATATTAAAATGTCCTCGCGTGCAAGTGGGAGATATTAGTTTAGAATGCCCACGAGGGGCATTTTAGACATTTGCAATAGGGTTAGTGGGGTAACTCCCACTAACCACATATTAACCACTTACCATTATTCTCTCAATGTTAGTAGCAATAACATTTGTGGAAGGAGAAAAATTACTCCTTTATGATTGTACGTGAGATTTTTTGGCAGCCATGGATGAATGCTTGAGAGAAAAAAATATTCTCTAGAGAGAGAATATAGAGGGTTGAGAAGAATTCCGAGCAGGGAATTTTTCTCGTCACAACGAATCACCGGACTGAGGGTTGCGGCGTCGTGACATTGCGGTGGTGGTTCGATTAACATCGTGATCACCATCCCGACCACGAGATCCGTTCGAGGGAAGCACGGTCGTTTTTTGGAGACTGCATATTCGAGGTATTTATACCCTATACCCAATCCATATTTATTTTTTTCAAAAATTATTTATGAATGCTTCCGCTGCATGTGATTCGATTAATTCCAACAGGAAGATTGAGGGGGAGCTTGAATTGATAGACATAGGTGAGGGGTTTTATCTCACAAAGCTTTTAGACCAGTAGGACTACTATCGAGTAATGATCAAATGCCCCTAATTCATCGAAGACCACTATCTTGGTTGTGATTTAATGACATCCATGGTTTGTTCCTTCGAAAATAACAATTCGTCAAATGACAGTTTGGGTTCATCTTCCCGGGTTGCCGATTGAATTATTTGATGAGGTGGTGTTATACCACATTGAAAAACAATTAGGCCATCTCCTTTAGATTGAATTGAACATAGCGATAGCTTCCTGTGGTAAATATGCTTGAATTTGTGTTAAAATTGATCTATCGAAGGCTCTGGTTCTAAAGTCTAGATACAAAAGCGGTCCAACAAGTGAAGCATGGGGGCCTTTATTTGATCTATTTTGGTTGTGGTCAAGTGGGACATTCGAAGGATCGATGTCTGTATGGATATGTAAAAGCAACGTCTCCAAATTTTGGCATGACCTTTGTTCCAAAAGAGATTTGTGACAGAAGTCGGATCAGAACCATGGATAGAAGTTCGACGTAAGCCACGTAGGGCTAGAGGTCATTTCGCTGATCTTATAACTCTGGTTGTTAGTAAGTTGCACAACCATTTTGATCATTTGGAGAATTTGGACGATGTAGAGGACTCTTCAGCTACCTTCATTCTTGTGCTGATCAAGATGGAGAATTCGGTTGAGCCTATCATGCTTATAGACCACCATCGTGGGCCTAAGCCCATGGACTCTAGGCAAGGAGGCCACAAGGGCAAGGGAGTTGCAACAGGCCTGCTGGTGCTGGAGTCTTTTAGGCATAGACACTCCAATACTTCTATTCACTCTAGGCCTCAGCCTAGTCCCCCTCTGGGCTAGCAAAAAATTGTGCTCGTGCTAACTCCTCCAAGACCATAAGGTTAGCTTCAACTTCCTCTCTCAACGCCACTTCGTGCCCTCCAGCCAGCCTTCTACACTGAAACTATGCCCTTATCTGCTTTTCCACTCCAATTTGGGTGTCGTGGTCATGTCATTTTCTTCTCCTCTTGTAGTGCCTTCCCCCTCCTCGGTTTAACTTCCCGGTTGTTATTTTTGGTATGATGCAGCCCTCAATGCCGATGCAGGTGGATGGCGTTTTAACATTGGTAACATGGATTCTTGATCCCTGTCGATCTCTATGTAATAACTAAAGTCCATAATGAGAAATCGCCAACTGGTCTGGTGCATGCGTGCATGCTGCTTATGGGGCACCTGCGACTGGTTCGATTCCTATAGCAATAGTTTCTTACCCCTTTTTGTGAGGTAGCTGGCGGTGCTATGGCTGTAGATGAGGGCTTTTAAGCCCTGTGGTACGCCCCCTCCTTTTTTATATTTATTTTATGATTTTGAATCATCTCTTACTTGCTTAAAATATGGGTGGAGTTTACAATCCTCGGTTTCATTGAGCCGCCAAGGAGTTGCTCAAGCTCCGTGATCTAGATATGATTTATTTGACCAAAACTAAGCACAGTTCTCTGCAGCTCCTAGGGTTTCTTAAACGCATGGGACGTGATCATGAATTTGTTATTATAGTTTCGGCCTTCTAGGGAGGTCTGTGGTCGATTTAGAAATTTGATTGTATTAAGGTTTCTTTGACATATAGTTCAGATCAGTTAATTCATTGTTGAGCTCAATCGGGTGGCGTTTCCTTGTTTGTTACCTATGTGTATATCCAACCCTATAGTAATAGGAAGTTGGAAGTATGGCAAGATCTTTGTGCTTTAGTAGTTGAGACCAGCGATGCATGGTTTGTTTTGTGTGACTTTAATGACATTATGGGTCGGTCTTAAACAAGTAATAGACTGCCAGGATTTTAACCCGAGCCCATCTGTCACGCCCTGAAACGTGGTCGTGAGCAGCCGCCCGTTGTCCTGGATGCTGGCTACATTTTATAGAAAATCGGGCAGAACCTCCCCATATTTACGGAGGTCTCCTATGTACAAATCAACCTGTATATTGAACAACCATCTTGCCACTTAAATAAATGGGTCATTCCGGCCTCACAACAATCAACCACATTCGAATAATACCAACCAATCCACAGTGGAGAACCATAACAACGCAAGGCTATCATAAATACTAGCAGTTCTAGCCACAGACCTCTACTGTCATGCCCAACTAGAGTATGAGCAGCCGCCACACTGAACGGGACTAAATTTTATACACGTGTACAACAAATTCTCAAGTTAAAAATTTTAAATGCTTATAAGTGCCTCAATGCAATTGTAATAAGTCAATATGAGAGTTTCACAAATAAATGTTTATAATTTATACATTCATCCCATAAAATGTACATGGCCAACTATAGACCTTAATATCAAAATCTCGCAGAGTCGACATAAAATACGGATTTCATATTTCAATTTAAACTTAGATCTCACCATAGTTGATAAGTAAATCCACAAACACGCGACCCAAGACTTCTAAAACCCGGAGCGTCGCTTTATCACAAAAATCCATGTCTGAGAGAGAGGAAAGAGAGGGGTGAGTATCAAGGGAGGTACCCAATGAATGAGGGGATTAATATCAAGCATAAATAGTGTGGGTGAACCATTGGAGTGTCAAATAAGATTATTCATAAACAATAATTCACGTTTTGCAGTAAAATCTAGTATGTTCAGTAAATTGAAATCATTTAGTCTATCACACGATATCATACATATATGCATCCATTCAAAATCAATTTTTATATTTTTAGAGCAAGCCGAAAATGATCCTGGCAAAGGTCGACCATGACCAAGGACAGGCGCATCGGGGGTTTTATTATGCAAAAAGTTCAAAAGTTACTCTCCACCCCGACGTTGGCCATGAGTTTTGCTGGGGCTAGTTCATACACAAATCAGAATCATGTATAGGACCCCTTCCGGTGCTAGACAGTGGCGTCACACACGTCCTCCCCCTATATGGGTTCAATCGGCCGCGCCTATAGCCATATGACGTTTGCGGATACCTCCTGCAGAAGTGTATCCGGGCAACCCGGTGCCTCTACAAATGCCTTTCGTAGTTACGAAATCCATCAAGAAACATAATCTCATCACAAGTAGGCATCCAGCCCGCACAATTCATCAAAACATTTCAAATCCATGTGCCAATACATTTCATTAAATCATTTCAAATCAATATACCAATGCAACGATAGAATAGAAAACATATTTAGTTCTTAAGTAATGGCACAATATTATTTCATTTCAAAACATGGATGCATAGTCATAGAAAACATAAATTCACGTCACTCCAATAGTCACAAAATAAATTTGAAATGTAGTGTTACATGTCGAGTCAATACATATCAAAAGTATGTTTTGTTGAAAACATGGTAAAAATCAAATTTCACTTTTTATGCATGAGATTATAGTCACACTCACCCATAGGGAGGGTATTCACTCCCTACTTTCACAATTTAGTCCAATGAAATCTTACTCCGATCCTCAATTGATCTTTCCTAATATACAATTACAACCTTGTCATCAATTTTCAAATATTTTTAGGGTTTATCCATTTTTCCTAATTTTGTACAAATCTCAATTCTCAAATTCCTGAATACACTCTAATATCATCAATTGCATTTCATTTATAAATAAATAGCACGATCAAAACCAAGTCTAATTCAACCCTAAAACCTCTCAAAGTCGGAAATAAGTATGAAATAATTAGTTTTCTTACAAGATAGAAATTCTTTGAAAAATTATAAACTTTAATATTCTCATCTAAACGTTTCAAACCATATATCATTTTTTAGGTGTAAAGGTCTAGTTTCATAATACGGAGGTCGTATTAAGATTGCCTATATGTAGGACAACTTATAATTAAAAGATTACAACAGTGCTTAAACTATAACCATATCATTATGCAAATTAACAACTCAAAATAACCTAAGAAAGACATGAAATGCGACAATATCCTTCATTTTACGGCACATTTCATTTCAACTCTAGACTCAAATACTTTCATGCATATTTTAAATTAAACTTTAAGGGAAACTATTCAAATCAACTCAACTCGATTCTATTATCCTTTAATATGCTTCTTTCATATCAGACAGTCTAATTTATATAAAATCCTATACTTAACCTTAATAATTGCATATGCAATTTCAGAGAATACATTCTATTCAAATCTAGCATACATTCTGACACATATACAGAACTCTTTTCCCTAAATCCCTAGATTCACTCAATTTATTGAAAAAATTAGTATTTCCCTCACCTAGGGTATTCACGGTTCACGGACCTAGCCCAATTTGCCATTCATTTCAGTCCAGAACTTGCAACGCTTCCAAATTGAAATAAACGTCAACAATTAAACCTAACTTCAAAGAATATTTAAAACCCTAATGTAATTGATCAGAGTTGTCATCCTCACCTACGCAGGGAATAACTGCAGATTCGACCTACGGTTTCTAAAGGCCACCTGCTCCTACCAGTTTGGGGTTTCTGCAAGGATTGGAGAAGAACGCACGCGAGCAAGGGGCAGCGAGAGAAGCTGTTGCATGCGAGAGGAAAAGAAGAGAAATAGAAAGAGAGAGAGCTCTCTGTTCTCGTGGGAAAGAGAGAGCAGAAAGAAATAGAGAGAGTAATAGAGGGAGAGATAGAGAGGAAAACGGGTGATAGTGAGAGAAAGACGTTCGACCGAAAGAGAAAGAGAGAGAGAAACAAGGGATGGGTGACAATGGAGAGGGGGTCGGCGAACAGTGGTTGGAGGAACAACCGTGGGACGCTGTTCGCAGCGGAGAGGGCGGAGGAGAGGGAGACAGCGGCGGAGAGTGAGAGAGCGAGAGAGTCGAGAGATTAGGGCTAACAGCCCTAATCGAATTTGTGGGGGGGGGGAGTGCTGCGTTTTGGCCAAAATGCAGCGCTTCCTTCTCTTTTTTTTTTATACATATTTATATATATATAATTTCACACCCACATTTCACTCGAATGCGAATTTCATAAAAATGAAGTTTATTATGATTCGCGAACACAACTTAAAATATACCAAAATTTTAAATTTAATACCTCAAAATTGAAAATCAATATAAATAAATATTATATATACAAACTGATGAATATTATATATATTTCAAAAATAGGAGTACACTAGTACAGACACTGCAGTATCGGTGTTACACCATCGATTTCGTAACTAGTGGAATTAGTGTACCCTACATGATCTTTCTGCTATAAGGAGTCCATTTACTTGGGTTCACAAGTCAAATGATTTTGGTAATTCACAAAGTCGTATCATATTTCTTAAAACAAGAGTGGTTAACTTGCCTCGTATTCGTAGTAATCAAAACCCAACTCTCCTTCACACTTGCATGACTTCTCCTCTCCTATTGTGGTGTCATCCTTTTCATTTTGAGGTAGCTCAGCTTCATCGTTCTTAATTCCAACATGTTTTTGCCTCAGTTGGGTGTGGAGTAGATGGCAGACAATCTTTATTGAGATCGATTAAGTCCACCAATAAAGATCTCAAGCTTCGGAATATACATGTATTTTGTAACATTTTTAGTAGAAAGCATTGCCTTGAGGCCAAGTTACATGGTATTCAGGGTTTCTCGAGTTATGATCATTCAGATTCTTTATGTCAACTTGAGAGTCACTTATTGGAGGAGTACCACCAGGTTTTGATATGGAGGAAACCTTCTAATATTAAAAATCCTGTATTCTTTAGATTGCCAAGGGGATCAAAATATCCAATTCTACCATGTGTCTACTCTTATTTGTTGTAACCGAAATCGAATTTCTCAATTAAAAATTAATGGGGAATGGTATTCGGACCAACAACAACTTAAGGAACATGCAACTATCTATTTTATAGAGTTATTCATAGGAGATTCTCTCTAAGGTGGGCCTGGTAGGTACAACAGGTGGCAACAGGCTTTTGATACTGAGGATCAAATTCAACTAAATCATCCTATTAAGTTACTTGAAATCCGGTCAGTAGTTTTTTTTTATGAATGGGTTTAATGTAACACCGACTCTCGGTGTATTGTGCTGTATTCCATTCAGGTATATGTACATATATATATATATATATATATATATGTGTGTGTGTGTGTGTGTGTGTGTGATGTTCTGAGTAGTAAACTTCACTCAAAATTTTTCGCGATTTGCTTCACTATCTAAATTCGCGCTCGTTAACCCTATGTTTTGAAAAGCGTGCCCGAAAACCCTAATTCGGGTGAGGTGAGATTCGAGCGAGCAAACGATCTCAGTTTTACATAGGATTAGTTCCATTAGATTCATAGTGTCATAATTGGCCAGTGAGGCTACTTGCACGCATTTCTGTGTCGGGCCAGAAATTGAGCCCACAGGTACCACGAATAGTGCACTATGGACCCAAAATGAAGGGTCATCTGGCCATTTTAAGATTTACCCGTGCAATTTCATTTCTAATGAAATGTCACGTGCCAAATTGACTAAAAAGGTTAAGCAAGCCTGAATTTTAGGAATTCTCATACGTTTACTGGGAAACGCTCGGTGCGCATTCACCCGAAGGCGAAGAAATTACTTCCATCGGGCCAAATTAAATTCTAACCATGCGAAATTGCTGAAATTTCACAAGGAAGCCTAAATCAGTCTAAGTTATGATTTTCCTAAGACAAATCATAATTCTGAGAGATTCCCAAAATTTGCTCGGCACGTAGGGAAATTGACCCTACCGAGCAAAAATGAAATCCACGCATGCGAAATTGACGCTGTTGGATTTACATGTGCCAAATATGTTTTAAAGATGATTGTTCTAAGCAGAAGGGTGAAAATTTGAGCAATTACCCAGAGAAGGCTCGCAACCCCAGAATTTTCGCTGAATAAACACTTATTCAAGACAAAATTGAAATTTGTCAGAGCAAACGGTCTCGTATTCATCCGAGACTTATATTTTTGTGATTCTATGCGTAAAATAGAGCCTATAGCAATATTTCACGAATTTCGAGGCCTAGATCAAATTTTGACCGATCGGCGCTCTTCACTCCGGAGGACGTTTGGATGGTCAAACGACCTCATATTCGCACGAGATCTACGGAACTGGACTCAGAATGAAAACCTACATCCAGTGTGTGATTTTAGAAAATTTTGAAATGAATAGTAAATTTGACCGGTCTCGGGTCAAAGCAGAGACTTGTGGATAAACTCAAAGGACATGTATTTAATGTCCTTGGAATGAGTGAAAGTGCTTTATGGAGAAATGTGAGATCATGACAAGTGGCAACATGTGGAGAGAGGGATCATGATTTGATAATTAATGGATGGCCAAGATTAGGGGTTGAGTGTAAATTTAATTTAAGAAGGGACTTAAGTGCAAATAAGAAAAGAAGAAGGGGTCACTTAAGAAGAGAAAACCCTAACATTTCTCTATTCTTCAAGCCAAGAAAACGTGAGAGGGTACCAAGGAGAAACACTCCTTCGTGAGAGCTCTTCTCCTCCCTTTTTTTCCATCGTGAATAGCCCCTTTCCTTCAAGACTTCAACCCCATTCTACCTTCAATCAAACTCCCTCAAGCCTCACAATAACCTGTCAAAGAATAGAGAAAAAAGGGCAAAGATTTCTTGGTGGAATTTGAAGAGCCGAGAGTCCAAATCCAAGGAAAAATTCTGCACTTCCTTCAATCTTCATCCAGCAATTGTTGGAGACTGTTCTCCTCTCCTCTTTGTCCATTACATATTTAAATTTAATGCCATGATAAGATTGATTGATTTGAGAACAACGGGGGGCCGAAATTTGTGAAAAATGAAGGAAATTGGGGGATTTTGGATGGGTATTCTAATGGACTATTTTTGGTATTTAAAATGACCCTAGGAGGAAGTAGAAACCTGGGCATAACTTAGTTTAGATGTGCAGGACTTTGGCATAAAAAAAATGGATTGTTTCAACCCCAAATTTGTGTCCAAATTGGTGGAGAATAAACCTAGGCTAGATTGTACAATTTTCAGCAACCATATGAGAGTATTTTGGACCTAGGTGATCATAAATTTTGGTAGAAATTCTATCTAATTGTCTGCAGTAAAATTTTTTGGACCCTTGGACATGGAAATTGGAGGGATTTTGGAGTGTGAAACACTTGAAATTGCTTTGGGGTGTGTGTGCTGAATTATTAGTTCATGTATGCCAAAAATGTGGTGCCAATGAGGGGTGTTTATGTGAGTGAAATGGGAGCCAATTAAGTGCAGTGATTTTGGGGACTTTGAGCATACACTTCAATGGATTTTGGAGTACAAGAATGCATGGATTTGTATTGGTGAAGTGTAGGAAACGTTTTGTGATTTTGAGACTTATACGTGTATAATTTTGGATGAGGATGGGAGGCAAAAGAGTATGGAAATTGTCTACACAATGGAAGATGGCTTGAAGGTTATTCCCGTGCGAATATGTGGCACAATGCATGGGGAAAAGAACTCCAATGCATGTGTGTCTTGAGGGCATTGTTGTGGTGATAGTGTAATGAGATAGTGAGTGAAAAATTATGTAAATTCCTTGTATTGTTGCTTTTGTAGTGACACATCCCTTGATCGTCCGAGGGGAGATTGATTGCTTCTCATGGAGCGTTCGTGCTTGTGATGCACTTTACAGAGTACTGTGAGTGAGATTTATTTCAATATTTTTGTTTAATATGTAAACCCTGTTTTACAACATTTTGATAAATGAGCATGATTTATCGTGTGTTTGAAATGTTTTGACTGGTTTTAGAACTGACTTTTCGTGAACCGATAGAGTATCCAAAAATTTGGTTGAATTATGAAATTATGCATCCATGTGGTTGAAATGTATAATGTGTCATTTTACGCTATATGTTGCATTTGGTTTGCGAACCTGATTTACGGCACATTCTTGATACGATATTAATTTTGGCATTGAGAGCTTTGGTATGTATTGTTCCATAGCTACGAAGGACAGCGTGAGAGGCGCTTGGATGACGTCCGGATATGCCTAGGCCTGGGGTATCCCACGAGTTGTCTTGATTATATTAACGACACGGTACTAGCCAGGTTGAATCCGAAAGGGGGGGATTTGGATACTCTCTCCAAGTCTAGCACTTGGACGAGGTCTGTCGCCAACGCTGGGGTAGAGAGCACTTTAAATAAATTTGCATATAACACTCCCGGTGCGCCTATCATAAGTCGAGGTAGACCTCTGCCAGGACACTTTCGGCTGACAGCTTTATGATTTTAATGACAGTGCTTTGGATGCATATTTGATTTGATAATGCATGCTAATGATATATTGTTGAAATGAAAAGCATGATGATTTGAAATATGATTTGTATACTTATGCTTTGACACTCCAGTTTCACACCTCATATTAGACGATTACATTGACCCACTCACTCACTGAGTATTCTTCCCTGAGTACTCACCCCTCCTTTTTCCCTCCTCAGACAGGATTATTGTTGTGCCGGAGCGACACTTCAGATTTTGAAGATTTTGGTGGATTTAGGTGATTCACGACGGTGAGATCAAAGTTTAATTTAAAAGATGAATTACGTATTTTATTTTTAACCCTGCGAGGTCTTATTGAGGTCCGTAGTTGGACGTGTACTTAATTTGGGATGACTGTATAATTTATGTATATTTATTTGCGAAACTCTCACATTTCATTTGCATTGAGGCAATTGTACGTATTTGAATAAGACTTGAGAAAATTATTCTAAATTGTATAATAACTTAGGTCCACTCGGTGTGGTGGCTGCTCATGCTCTAGTTGGGCATGACAATAATGGTCTGTGGTTAGGATTGCTGATAGTTTATTTAGCCTAACGTTGTCCTGGATGTCTGCTGTGGTTGGTGAGTTGTTGTGAGGCCGAGATGACCCTTTTATTTTAATTACAGGATGATTTTGAATTTTACAGGATTAAATAGATTTATTTGTACATGGGAGACCTCCGATTTATGGGGAGGTTCTGCCCGATTTTCTGTAGAAATACAGTCGGCATCCAGGGCAACAGGCGGCTGTTCACGATCCCGGTTTGGGGCGTGATAGTTCGGTTGGTATCAGAGCTCTAAGTTGAGAGCTGTGTTTGATAAAATAGTTTTGAAAATATTCCTAAGTATGATTTAAAAGTCCTCAATGCATACGAGAGTTTCATTACAGTCATGGGATCCCAGTACATGGTCTTAGGCATATGAGTTATTCTTTTCAGGGGGTTAGATACGATGCGTATCTAACCTAGCATATTGGTTCTATCAGTTCTTAAACTTATAATTTTATTTATTTTAGGGGGTTAGTTACTTTGTAACTAACCCCAATCTTTGAATCATATCTAATTTAAGTTCTTTTTTTGTAAGATTATGATTACTAGACGAGGTACTAGATTTGTACCTGAGACATCTAGAATACTCGAGGATATTTCCTTGTCAGGTGTACCCTTCTAGCACTCTCTCTGCTAGCTATTATAGCTACGGTTCCATCACCATCATTTAATGCATTTATGCAGGTGTATGAGTGGTACACCTCCCATTGGATTCGAATGCCTTGATTCATAACTCAAATTCTTTTTAGAGGGGTTAGTTACTCCGTAACTAACCCTAATCCTTGATTTCCACTTAATGAAAAGGTGCTCTGTTTGCAGAACTATGCCGCCTAGACGTAGTAGGTGCGGTGCACCACTAGAGAGTCCCTCAGTGTCTGATGCACTTGTGGCACCTGAGACTTCACGAGTACCAGAGGATGCTTCCTCTTCTCACGCACCTTCACCAGTGTCACCCCCCGCACCTCTACCGGCTACTACAGTCAAGATTCCTCCACCACCACTCGACGCCTTGAGGCAGTGGCAGCAGTGGTACAGTAGATATGGAGTGCAGATGACACCACCTCGACCACAGAGTTTCGGGGCACCAGCCCCTAGTGTCACTACACAGTCTATGGCACGGAGACGGCATTTCTGCCGCAGATACGACAAATATCATGCACTTGGGTGTAGAGCATCGATTAATTACTTCCAGTGTGGGAAGAAAGGTCACATTATGAGTGTCTGCCCAGATTTAGGTTGAGGAGGACCGACTTTGCAGAGTTGTACTAGCACTTCTAGCACAGGCTAGCAGGGGGCACCTGTGCACTCAGCTCTTACAGCTCCTCGGACTGCAGCTGGGAGTAGTACAGTGTCAGGACCGTCGCGACAGCAGCCTAGGGCCCAGGCTCGTGTGTTTGCGATGACCTAAGAGGACGCACAGGCAAACCCCGATGTTATTATGGGAAATCCTCCCGTAGACCCCTCCGTGTAGTATTTTTGATTGTATTTTCTTTATAGGATCTAGTATATCATGATATTGATATACAGTTTTGGACTGGTTAAAGCTTTAGAAGCTTAACTAGTTTGATATATATATATATATATATGTATATATATATATATATATATATATGTTTTTGTCTACTTTTCTTCGCATTTTAAATATATTTAATCTATTTCCCTTCCTTACATTCAGGGATCATGAGGATATTTGGAGTCGACGCCCGTGTCCTTATTGACATCGGGTCGAATTTCTCTTATGTGAGAGCGTCTTTTGCCCGCCAGATGGGTAAATCCTTATAGCCACTTGATGAGGAAATAATGGTTATCACTCCTCTCGGTGAGCACCTTCACAGAGATTTAGTCTATAGTGGATGTGAGGTCATGATAGGGGATGCGGTACTCGAGGCAGACTTAATTCCCCTTGAGATGACGGATATTGATGCCATCCTCGGGATGGATTGGCTGAGCAGACATAGAGTTTCAGTAGATTGTTTCACTAAAGAGGTTGAGTTCCGGAAATCAGAGGGATCCCCTTTGAGATTCTCTGGCGAGAGGAGAGTATTACATCGCTGTGTCATATCAGTGATGGAAGTCAGGAGGTTGATATGCCGAGGCTGCATGGCGTACCTGGCTCATGTCGTTGACACCACTGTTGAGGGACCGGGACTTGAGGTCCCTGTGGTGCAGGATTTTTCAGATGTGTTCCCCGAGGAACTTCCCGGATTACCACCAGTTCGGGAGTTCGATTTCGAGATTGATTTAGTGCCGGGAACCAATCTTATTTCTATTCCGCCATACAGAATGGTGCCGGCGGAATTGAGAGAGTTTAAGATTCAGTTGCAGGAACTTCTGGATAAGGGGTTTATTCACCTGAGCACTTTACCCTAGGGTGCTCCGGTACTGTTTGTAAAGAAGAAGGATGGTACATTTCGGCTTTGTGTGGACTACAGGCAGTTGAACAAAGCCACCATCAAAAACTGATATCCCCTGCCATGTATCAATGATTTGTTTGATCAGCTGCAAGGAGCCAGGGTTTTCTCTAAGATTGATCTCCGTTCGGATTATCATTAGTTGAGGATTCGGGTTGATGACTTGCCCAAGACAGCCTTTCGCACCCGATACGGTCACTATGAGTTCTTAGTCATGCCGTTTGGGCTGACTAATGCCCCAGCTGCTTTTATGGATCTGATGAACCGAGTTTTTCATGACTACTTGGATCGGTTCGTCATCGTATTCATCGATAACATCTTGGTGTATTCACGGAGTGATGAAGATCATGTTCAGCACCTTCGAGTGGTATTACAGATACTCCGTGAGAAGCGCCTGTATGCCAAATTCACAAAATGTAAATTTTGGCTAAGAAATGTTGGATTTTTGGGGCATGTCATTTCTGCAGAGGGGATTTTTGTCGATCCGCAGAAGGTCGATACCATTATGAGATGGGTGCAGCCGCAGACAGTGACTGAGATCATGAATTTTCTTAGTCTAGCCGGGTATTACCACTGATTTGTTGAGGGGTTTTCCCGGATAGCTGCTCCATTGTCTAGATTGACGCGAAAGGGTGTCAAGTTTGTATGAGATAACCGTTGTGAGGTGAGTTTTCATGAGCTCAAACAATGGTTGACTACAGCTCCGATTTTGGCACTTCCCACCAGCAGTTGGGAGTACGCAGTGTACAGTGATGCTAGCCGACATTGGTTGGGTTGTGTTTTGATGCAAAATGGTCGGGTGATCGCCTATGCCTCTAGACAATTGAAGAAACATGAGGTGAATTATCCGACACACGATCTAGAGCTTGCGGCCATGGTCTTCGCATTGAAGATATGACGCCATTACTTATACGGGGTGACTTGCCAGGTGTATACGGATTATAAAAGTCTGAAGTATTTATTCATTCAACGAGAACTTAACCTGAGACAAAGGAGATGGTTAGAGCTCCTTAAAGATTATGATCTTGTCATTGACTATCATCCGGGCAAGGCCAATGTGGTTGCTGATGCCTTGAGCCAGAAATCAGCTTCATCGTCTCAGGAGAACGATACGGCATACCTCACTTGTTTGATGGGACTCCGGGATTTGGGAGTCAGATTGGCTAGTGATGATCAGGGCACTCTGCTAGCCAGGTTTGAGGTCAGGCCGACGCTGTTGGACCGTATTAGGGAGCTTCAGGGCACTGATTCCGAGCTCCAGGCTCTTACTGAGAGATCCCGCAGAAGTGACATTGATGATTTCAAAGTCCGTAGTGATGGACTTCTGACTTATCGAGATAGAGTGGCTATACCCGCCGCTGAGGATCTCTGCAGGTCCATATTGGAGGAGACACACTCCTCAGCCTATGCCTTGCACCCGGGTAGTACAAAGATGTATCGGACTATTCGGGATAGCTATTGGTGGCCAGGTATGAAGAGGGACATTGCGGAGTTTGTGGCTAGATGTCTAGTCTATCAGTAGGTGAAGGCTGAGCATCAGAGGCCAGTGGGTTTACTACAACCTCTTCCCATTCCCATATGGAAGTGGGAACATGTGACTATGGACTTTGTTATGGGATTGCCGCGGACTCAGGCTAGATATGATGCCATTTGGGTGGTAGTCGATTGACTCACCAAGTCCGTCCATTTCATTCCAATGCGCAGCGACTCTCCATTGGAGACATTGGCACGTCTGTATATTGACGAAGTAGTCAGACTGCATGGAGTTCCCGTGTCCATAGTCTCAGATAGAGATCCGAGGTTCACTTCTCGATTTTGGCCTAAGCTGCAGGAAGCTTTGGGCACGCGGCTCAGTTTTAGCATAGCATATCACCCAAACAGATGGTCAGTCGGAGAGGACCATTCAGACGCTTGAGGATTTGCTTCGGGCTTGTGTTATGGATTTTCGGGGTAGTTGGGACAGACATTTACTGCTGGTGGAGTTTGCATATAATAATAGCTATCAGACCAAATCGGTATGCCACCCTATAAGGCACTTTACAGCAGGAAGTGTCACACCCCGTTGTGCTGGGATGAGGTAGGCGAGAGACGCCTTACCAATGTTGAGTTAGTCTATGAGACTAAGGAAAAGGTCAGGGTGATCCGCGAGCGGTTAAAAGCCGCCCATAACAGACAGAGGGCATATGCGGATCGGAGACGCCGGCCTTTAGAGTTTGAGGTGGGTGATATGGTGTTTTTGAGGATTTCTCCTTTGAGAGGACTCATTCGACATCGGCAGCGGGGCAAGTTGAGCCCCAGGTACATTGGTTCGTTCCGTATCCTCAGTAGGGTTAGGAGCGTGACATACAGACTAGAGCTACCAGATGAATTATCTCGGATCCATGATGTCTTTCATGTATCAGTATTGAGGAAGTACATCCCAGATCCTTCGCATATTTTGGAGCCTCCGCCAGTAGAAGTACAAGAGGACTTGAGTTTACTTGTTCAGCCTGTAGCCGTACTTGACCAGCAGAATAGGCAGCTACGAAACAGGGAGGTATCTCTTGTCCGAGTACTATGGCGCAGCGATCAGGTCGAGGAAGAGACCTGGGAGCTTGAGGAGGCCATGAGGAGACAATACCCCCATTTATTTTCTGTATAGTTTTCTTCAAATTTCGAGGACGAAACTTGTTTTAGGGGGTTAGTAAATGTAACACCGACTCTCGGTGTATTGTGTTGTACTCCATTCAGGTATATGTACATATATATATATGTGATGTTCTGAGTAGTAAACTTCACTCAAAATTTTTCACGATTTGCTTCGCTATCTAAATTCATGCTCGTTAACCCTATGTTTTGAAAAGCGTGCCCGAAAACCCTAATTTGGGCGAGGTGAGATTCGAGCGAGCAAACGATCTCAGTTTTACATAGGATCAGTTCTATTAGATTCAAAGTGTCGTAATTGGTCAGTGAGGCTACTTGCACGCATTTCCGTGTCGGGCCAGAAATTGAGCCCAGGGGTAGCACGAATAGTGCACCATGGACCCAAAATGAAGGGTCATCGGGCCATTTTGAGATTTACCCGTGCAATTTCATTTCTAATGAAATGTCACGTGCCAAATTGAGTAAAAAAGTAAAGCAAACCCAAATGTTAGGAATTCTCATACGTTAATTGGGAAACGCTCAGTGCGCATTCACCCGAATGCGAAGAAATTACTTCCATCGGGCCAAATTAAATTCTAACCGTGCGAAATTGCTGAAATTTCACAAGGAAGCCTAAATCAGGCTAAGTTATGATTTTCCTAAGACAAATCATAATTCTGAGAGATTCCCGAAATTTGCTCGGCACGTAGGGAAATTGACCCTACCGAGCAAAAATGAAATCCACACGTGCGAAATTAACGCTGTGGGATTTACGTGTGCCAAGTATGTTTTAAAGATGATTGCTCTAAGCAGAATGGTGAAAATCTGAGCAATTGCCCAGAGAAAGCTCACAACCCCATAATTTTCGCCGAATAAACACTTATTCAAGGCAGAATTGAAATTTGTCCGAGCAAAAGGTTTCATATTCATCTGAGACTTATATTTTTGTGATTCTACGTGTAAAATAGAGCCTGTAGCAATATTTCACGAATTTCGAGGCCTAGGTAAAATTTCGACCGATCGGCGCTCACCTTCACTCCGGAGGACGTTTGGATGGTCAAACGACCTCATATTCGCATGAGATCTACGGCACTGGTTTCAGAATGAAAACCTATCCAATGTGTGATTTTAGAAAATTTTGAAATGAATAGTAAATTTGACCGGTCTCGGGTCAAACGGAGACTTGTGGATAGACTCAAAGGACATGTAATTAATGTCCTTGGAATGAGTGAAAGTGCTTTATGGAGAAATGTGAGATCATGACAAGTGGCAACATGTGGAGAGAGGGATCATGATTTGATAATTAATGGATGGCCAAGATTAGGGGTTGAGTGTAAATTTAATTTAAGAAGGGACTTAAGTGCAAATAAGAAAAGAAGAAGGGGTCACTTAAGAAGAGAAAAACCCTAACATTTCTCTATTCTTCGAGCCAAGAAAACGTGAGAGGGTGCCAAGGAGAAACACTCCTTCATGAGAGCTCTTCTCCTACCTTTCTTTCCATTGTGAACAGCCCTTTTCCTTCAAGACTTCAACCCCATTCTACCTTCAATCAAACTCCCTCAAGCCTCACAATAACCTGTCAAAGAATGGAGAAAAAAGGGCAAAGATTTCTTGGTGGAATTTGAAGAGCCGAGAGTCCAAATCCAAGGAAAAATTCTGCACTTCCTTCAATCTTCATCCAGCAATTGTTGGTAAGTGTTCTCCTCTCCTCTTTGTCCATTACATACTTAAATTTCATGCCATGATAAGATTGATTGATTTGAGAACAAGGGGGGCCGAAATTTGTGAAAAATAAAGGAAATTGGGGGATTTTGGATGGGTATTCTAATGGACTATTTTTGGTATTTAAAATGACCCTAGGAGGAAGTAAAAACCTGGGCATAACTTAGTTTAGATGTGCAGGACTTTGGCATAAAAAAAAAAATGGATTGTTTCAACTCCAAATTTGTGTCCAAATTGGTGGAGAATGAACCTAGGCTAGATTGCAGAATTTTCAGCAACCATATGAGAGTATTTTGGACCTAGGTGATCATAAATTTTGGTAAAAATTCTTTCCAATTGTCTACAGTAAAATTTTTGGACCCTTGGACATGAAAATTGGAGGGATTTTGGAGTGTGAAATGCTTGAAATTTCTTTGGGGTGTGTGTGCTGAATTATTAGTTCATGTATGCCAAAAATGTGGTGCCAATGAGGGGTGTTTATGTGAGTGAAATGGGAGCCAATTAAGTGCAGTGATTTTGGGGACTTTGAGCATGCACTTCAATGGATTTTGGAGTACAAGAATGCATGGATTTGTATTGGTGAAGTGTAGGAAAAGTTTTGTGATTTTGAGACTTATACGTGTATAATTTTGGATGAGGATGGGAGGCAAAAGAGTACGGAAATTGTCTGCACAATCGAAGATGGCTTGGAGGTTATTCCCGTGCGAATATGTGGCACAATGCATGGGGAAGAGAACTCCAATACATGTGTGTCTTGAGGGCATTGTTGTGGTGATAGTGTAATGAGATAGTGAGTGAAAAATTATGTAAATTCCTTGTGTTGTTGCTTTTGTAGTGACATATCCCTTGATCGTCCGAGGGGAGATTGATTGCTTCTCATGGAGCGTTCGTGCTTGTGACGCACCCTACAGAGTACTGTGAGTGGAATTTATTTCATTATTTTTGTTTAATATGTAAACCCTGTTTTACAACATTTTGATAAATAAGCATGATTTATCATGTGTTTGAAATGTTTTGACTGGTTTTGGAACTGACTTTTTGTGAACCGATGGAGTGTCCAAAAATTTGGTTGAATTATGAAATTATGCACCCATGTGGTTGAAATGTATAATGTGCCATTTTACGCTATATGTTGCATTTGGTTTGCGAACCTAATTTACGACACATTCTTGATACGATATTGATTTTGGCTTTAAGGGATTTGGTATGTATTGTTCCGTAGCTACGAAGGACACCGTGAGAGGCGCTTGGGTGGCGTCCGAATATGCCTAGACCTGGGGTATCCCACGAGTTGTCTTGATTATATTAACGACACGGTACTAGCCAGGTTGAACCCGAAAGGGGGAAGATTTGGATACTCTCTCCAAGTCTAGCACCTGGACGAGGTCTGTCGCCAACGCCGGGGTAGAGAGCACTTTAAATAAATTTGCATATAACACCCCCAGTGCGCCTGTCATAGGTCGAGGTAGACCTCTGCTAGGACACTTTCGGCTGGCAGCTCTATGATTTTAATGACAGTACTTTGGATGCATATTTGATTTGATAATGCATGCTAATGATATATTGTTGAAATGAAAAGCATGATGATTTGAAATATGATTTGTATACTTACGCTTTGACACTCCAGTTTCACACCCCATATTAGACGATTACATTGACCCACTCACTCACTGAGTATTCTTCCCTTAGTACTTACCCCTCCTCTCTCCCTCCTCAGACAGGATTATTGTTGTGCCGGAGCGACACTTCAGATTTTAGAGATTTTGGTGGATTTAGGTGATTCACGACGGTGAGATCAAAGTTTAATTTAAAAGATGAATTACGTATTTTATTTTCGACCATGCGAGGTCATGTTGAGATCCGTAGTTTGACGTGTACTTAATTTAGGATGACTGTATAATTTATGTATGTTTATTTGCGAAACTCTCACATTTCATTTGCATTGAGGCAATTGTATGTATTTAAATAATATTTGAGAAAATTATTGTAAATTGTATAAAAACTTAGGTCCGCTCGGTGTGGCGGCTGCTCATGCTCTAGTTGGGCATGACAGTAAAGGTCTATGGCTAGGATTGCTGATAGTTTATTTAGCCTAGCGTTGTCCTGGATGTCTGCTGTGGTTGGTGGGTTGTTGTGAGGCCGGGATGACCCTTTTATTTTAATTACAGGATGATTTTGAATTTTACAAGATTAAATAGGTTTATTTATACATGGGAGACCTCCGATTTATGGGGAGGTTCTGCCCAATTTTCTGTAAAAATACAGTCGGCATCCAGGGCAACGGGCGGTTGTTCAAGATCCTTGTTCGGGGCGTGACATTTAAACTCTCAAATCCTAATAGTATCCAACCACTTTTTTACTAGAGACTTTAAGACGTCACTAATCCTATCTTGCATCAATTTATTAGGAAGGCTTTTCGGGATGGTTTCTTTTTGTCAAAATTCCTTCAGGCGCTTATTGTCATAATTCCAAAGATGGCTTGTTCTGAGTGGTTTGAATGAGTTCAGGCCTATTAGTCTACTAAATGTGAGGCATAAGATTCTTGCCAAGGTGCTAGCCAAGTGATTTCATCCTATATTGCAAAAGGTGGAGGGCCCTTTTAAGAGTAGCTTTTTTCCATATTGGAGTCATTTGGATAACATTATCACAACTCAAGAAATTATGCATTCCCTCCGCACTTCCCAGGGTCCCGTTGGAGAATGGTTTTGAAGGTCGATCTTTAGCGGGCTTATGATAATATTAGCTGGGCTTTTCTAGACAAACATTGTAGGATTTTCAAGTCCCTTTTCAATTGATTCGGTTGATTGTGTTTCACTCTCAATCTATGTTGCTTTACAATGGGGAGCTTTTACTTTATTTCGATCATGAAAAAAGACTAAGACAAGGTGACCCTTTGTTTCCTTATTTTTGGTCATGGAGAAGTTTTATTATATGATTTAAGCTTGGGTAAGTAATGGTTACTGGACTCTTATTCATACCTCTTGCTCAAACCCCCGTTATTTCTCATTTATTTATTTTTTTTATAAATAACCTTCTGTTGTTTGTAGATGCAAAGCCCCATGTCATGACCTCAGTCTTGACTTGCCTTCAAGAATTCTCTGAGTGCAGTGGATTAGTTCTGAATCCGTGTATGTCCAAGCTGTTAGTTTCTCCTCAAACTCCTTTGTCTCTGAAGAGATGTCTAACCTCTCAAAGTCGTTTCATCTGATAGAGGATTTGGGATGTATCTGGGGATCCCTATTACATATGGTCGCATCAAAAGGGCTCAATAGCAGTACTTGGTAGAGTATATGCTATGTAATCAGCTTGGTTATCTAAATCGGTTTGTACTCAACCTGATAAACCAAATTGCCAATTCCTTTAGGGTGACTCAGAGGGGGCCCATTGAGTCCATCTAATTTGATGGAATTCAGTGTGTCAACCTAAGGACGTTGATGGCTTGGGGATTCGTAAATCCAGGGGTGCAAATCATACTTTTCTTGCAAAATTAAGTTGGCTTTGTTGTCATTAGACCTAGTTTTATGGTGTGAGGTTCTTCGACATAAATATCTCCATCAAGGGGATTTTCTTCATTATAGTCGAACCTCCATTTGTTTGTCCTTTTGCCAAGACTTTTGAAAAATTTGGAAATCTCTTAAATGCAAGTTGTCTTGGCAGCTGGGGAATGGGGGGGATATTTGATTTTGGAAGGATATTGAGTCGATTTATTACTCCTTATAGATAGTGGGATGTTTTTAGTATCGCTACTCTTCATCTGGAGTCTATATTGAATAAGGTATAGATTATGTGATTCCCCACGATCCCAAATATCAGGATTTAGTCTGCTTGGTGAGCAATTCTTCAAGCGTCTTTTTAGTACAGTTGACTCATTCCACGTTCCTTCAACTAGAGAACTCCATTCCTTCCCTAACCACTTCATGGAGGTGGGTTTGAGATTGAATTGTCAGGAATAGGTTAAATTCATGGTGTGGCTTGTTTATTATGATACTCTGATGACTAATCGTATGCGGTACCATCATGGTCTAATCAATGATCCTCTTTGCCCTATCTGTTGAGAGTTTCTAGAAACATGCATACATCTTTTCCAAAATTGTGCCATAATTCATTAGGTTTGGGTTAAGTTCCTTCATATGTCCTCTCTTTCTCGACTTGCATTAGGGTGTCTGTTGGCTTATGATTAACTGGTTTGTGAATGTCAATCTCACGCTCTCCACATGGGCTTTCCATGGTTTATCTATTTTGTTTATATGCTTTGAACCATTTGGAAAACTTATTGTAAGTTTGTTTTTAAGAATATTACTTTTTCCCCAGAAGGTGTTCTACTGTTACCTCCAGCTATACTTGGGATGGGTGGCTAGCATCTGAGGGTTGGTCTCAACCCCCTCCGTGCTCAAGTTGCTGGATATGATGGGTCCCCCTCTTCCAGAATTTTATAAACTAAATATAGATAGGTCCTCGGATCTTACTTCTTGTTTAGCTTATGTCGGGGGTCTTCTCTGAGATGAGTATAGTCTATGGATCTACAGTTTTACAATCAATTTAGGGGTAACAGATGCCTTTACTGTAGAGTTATGTGGTGTTTGTGAGAAACTTCTTCAACTGAACCATGATAATCTTCCTTGTTGTCCTTGAGATCAACTCTATCGAGTTTCTATCGGCTCTATCCTCCAATGTGGCTCCTTCTCATCCCGGGTTCCATATTCTTTAGGAATGCCAAGATCTAATTAGTCGAATCCTAGTTCATTAGGTGCCTTTTGTTTCAAGAGAATGTAATAGTTGTATTGATATTCTCGCAAGATTAAAACCATTGATCTCTTCTGGACTTATTAGTTTTACTCTTCTTCTTGTGAGGAGTATTTTTGTTTGAAGTTGATATTCACAATGTGACTTCTTTTAAAAGTTAGTGTTTCTCCACTCTTATGTGTCACAAAATAAAAATAAAAATAAAAAAATTTTTATCATCTTATAATAGTAGCTAGAAAATATTAACCGTTGGAGGTAGGTTTAGCTCTAAAAATTATAGCTCTGCTAACTCGAACGGGATGATTCAGGCATCTAGAAGTCACAATTGATGAGACCTGCAAAAAACCGCCGAAGGTTACTCTAGTGGGGGAGGTTTCGATACTCAAGTTAGAGAGCGGTTTTCGAGAAAAAAGAACAAACTGAGAGAGAGAGAGTAATAACTCAGTATGAGTTATGTGCCCCTGTGGAGGCCAAGAGAACTTATCTTCCAATATGCGTGTGAGAGTCCTTATATCTTTCGGGCGTGAGAGCCATATAGTAGCGGAGTGATAAAACCCGATTTTCTTTCTGAGAATATCGCAAGATATTAGGGAATCATGCCTTAAGATATACAAAGATTGTCAAACCTTATTGGTAAGAAAAGTCCACATCGTCCAAGGAATCATTTCCTCTATCAACAGGGGTTATACATACCCTTTCTGTTTTTATAGGATTGCCTCCGCGATTATAGGGGGCGAATGCTGCATCAATGATCATCGATGATCGATCAATCAGAACACCAAATAAATGTCTTTCAAATTAAAGGGGCAATAGGTATGCACTAGTCATGGATGTGTCAGTGGACTGTGGGCTTAGTCGGTTTTCTAATGCTCCATGGGCCTAATTGCTTTTTGGGCTTGGTGTGGTCTAAATTAGGTATCATCATTTGTCTCCTACTCCTTACGTCACTTCATAGGAGAGGCGTAAGGATTAATTTAGAAAGTCGGTAATTAAAAAGCCAAGAAGTAAATGATCTGGATTTAATACAAAGTGGGAAGTTAAAAAGGTCGAAGCTCCTCATTCATTGCACGTGTTTCTCAATAAACTATTTTATCTGCCCAGAATTGCAAAGATCGTGCTTTTTTGGCTATAAATAGGGGTCATGTGGCCGTGTTGTCTCAAAGAGATTTTGTGTACTTTTGATTTTACAAGTTTTTTCTATTGAGAGCCTAGTTTTTTATGAGATTGCTTGCTGATGAGTTCTGAATCACAAGGCTTAGAAGTGTAAGAAACTTCCGCCGATATGAAGCTTCGTCAAGAGTGGGACTGCTGGTCCGAGGCTCCATCATATCATTTGGTTTCTGGGCATCGTGATGGATCTCGTTAGGGCCCTTATCGGGGTTTTTGACCTTGGGGAGGATGAGATGCCTCTTAACATGAGCTCCCTTGTCAAGGTCAGGAATGCTGTCCAATCCTGGGGTGCAACGGTGGTTGAGGTATCCACTTGGGTTGCTGGAAAAGAGTTGAAAGACAGTCGTTCCGGCTTACTTTGCAATCTTCTTGTCCAAGTTTGGTTACTGAAATTTATAAAATTCTTTCTTCTGGCTCTTTTCTACTATTTTTATACTCTCCGGTCCTGTTGACTGACCACAATCTTACAGCTTTTGTCCAGAAATGATGCTATAAATTCTTTGTGTGTATCTTCTAATGTAACTTAGTTTGCCCCAGGGACTTATGTAATTTCCTTTTGTGTTGTATTCGACTGTGTATTCTGATATATGCTTGTTGTATGAAAATAAAAAAAAAGCTTTTGTTATCTGCCTGTTGACCTTGTCTGTTGTTTGCCTTCTGGACTGTATATAGCATTTCGTTGGCAAAGGATTTTGGACATGGTAGGCCTCCCTTCTGCTAGGCACGGGATGACATTGTCCTTATAATCCTAGTTGCAGCAGGTGGATTCCCCCAAATGTTGAACTTGAGGACTACTCTTATTCAGTTGAGCTTTGTATCTTGACTCGGTTCGCTCAATAGAAGGGTGACGTTTATCAGCTCAAGGGAAGAGATCTCGATGGCTAGACTGGACGGTATCAACTCGTTCGAGGAGATGGATCCCGATGATAAGTCAGGGCAACATCGGCCCATTCGAAAAAATAGATCCCAACGATAGGTCAGGACGACGTTGGCCCGTTCAGTGAGATAGATTCTAAATATCAATAAAAGTGGCATAGACCTATTCGGAGAGATAGATCCCAATGATAAGTTAGGGCAACGTTGGCCCGTTTGGAGGGATTGATCCCAATGATAAGTTAGAGTGACGTTGGCCTATTTGGAGAGATAAATTCCAACGATAGGATAGGGTGACATAGACCCGTTCGAGGAGACAAACTCCAACGATAAATCAGGACGATGTTGGCCCATTTGGGGAGATAGACTTCAATGATAGGATAAGGTGACATAGACCCGTTCGGAGAGACAAACTCCAATGATAAGTCAGGGCGACGTTGGCCCGTTCGGGATTATAGACCCCAACATAAATCAAGGCAACGTTGGCCCGTTCAGGAAGATAAACCCCAATGATAGGACAAGATAACATAGACTCGCTCGAGGAGATAGACCCCAATGATAAGTTGGGGCGACATTGGCTCAATCAGAGAGATAGATCCCAATGATAGGACAGGATGATATAGACCAATTCGGAAAGATCGAACCTAATGATAGGATAGGGTGACATGGATCCGTCGAGGAGATAGATCCCAATGATAGGATGTCCTAAAAGACATAATAACAATCGGATTTATTAGCATAACAAGATATAGGACCGTAAAGATCTTACCTGGCTAGGGGATTTCGCGTCAGATTAGATGCATGTGTTTAGTAAGGGATCGGCCCTCATTAGTAATAGATGCGTCGATTTTTAGAGTTCTACATTCTAGGGACTGCTGATCCATCTAGGTGATCAAGGCGATAGGTGTTTGGATAAACTTCTGATCGTACCCGATAAGGTCCTTCCCAATTGAGCGCTAGCTTGCCTCCGGTTGGGGCTGTTCGGTGATTTCCTCTTTCCTGAGTACCAGATTGTCTAGCTTGAACATTTTAGTCCTGACTTGTCTATTGTAGTATCTCGCCGTCTGTTATTGGCAGGCTGCCATTCAGACGGATGCCATTTCCCTCGGTTTGGGGAGTAGGTCTAATCTCACATGTAACGCAGATAAGTTTTGTCCTTCTACATATAGGTCCACCCTTAATGAGTAAACTCCAATTTCAACTAGATGACTACTTCGCAACCGTATGTGAGGCTGAACGGAGTTTTACCTGTGGCTTTTTAGGGCATCGTTCAATAAGCCTAGAAAATACTGTAGAGCTCGTCTACCCAGTGACTTTTGACTTCATTTAGTACGGCCTTTAGTCCTTGGAGAATCATTCGGTTGGTTATCTCTGTGAGGACCGTGGCTTATGGGTAGGCGACGGAGGTAAAACAGTGTTGGATCTCCAATCTATCACAGAAATCTTGGAAGCTTTTGTTATCGAATTGATTGCCATTGTCTGTGATTATAATACGGAGTATATTGAATCTGGTAATTATGAATACCCACACGAAGTGTTGCATCTTGCCGACAGTGATCTGGGCTAGAAATTCAGCTTCCACCCATTTGATAAAATAGTCCATGGCTACGATCAGGAACTTGCGTTGGCCGGTTGCTAGTGGGAATGGCTCTAGAATGTCCATTCTCCACTGGGCGAAAGGCCATGGACTGGCTATCGGGCAAAGCTAGGTTGACAGTTTTTGTGGTATTAACGAGAAGCATTAGCATTTGTTACGTCTTTTAACGTAGTTGTCTGCATTAGCCTTCATGGTCGGCCAATTATAACCTTTTTGAAGGGCTTTGTTCACTAGATTCTGGGTACCTAAGTGATTCTCACATATCCCTTCATGGATTTCTCAGAGGATATAGTTTCCCTATTCGGGTATTAAGCATTTTAGGTATATATGTGTATAGGACTTCTTGTAGAGACTATCATTAATAATGGCATAATGGGCGGCTTGGTAGCTTTAGAGGGAGTGCTCAATGACTACCCATGTCTTAGATAAGCCTTGATGGGATCTTTCCAACTAAGCGGGCCTCCTGTCATTAGGACTTGCTTGGGTTTCTTGATACTAGGATACAACAGACTTTCTATGTAGACGGTGCGATTAATTTCTACTAAATCGGAACTAGCTAACTTAAAGAGCATGTCAGCTCATGCGTTTTCGAACCGAGAGATTTGCTGAATGTCTACTCTGTCGAAACTGTCTATGGTTTGGCGTATCTTAAGGAGATATTTTGCTATCATTGGCTCCTTGGTTTTGTAGATACCCTTTATCTGTTTGACGATTAGTTAACTATCAGTAAAGACCTATAAGTTCTGAACTCCCAATGGTGTTGCGATTTTTAGTCTGGTTAGGAGGGTTTCATAATCGGTCTGATTATTGGTTGTCTGAAAGTCGAAACGGGGGGCGTATTTGGCCTTGAAGTTGTCTGGCCCAACTAGGATGAGTCCAACTCTATTGTCTGATGAGTTAGATGACCCATCCATATGGAGGGTCCTTTTAGGCGATTGGTACTCTTTGTGGTCATCGGTGGAAGATTGCTCGATGGTTATTGGGAGCATGCATTCGAGAATGAAGTTGGTAAGGACTTGGTCTTTGATTGTAGGTCTTGACTACTAATGAATATTAAACTCGCCTAACTCGATACTCCACTTGATGAGCCAGCTCGAGGTATCCCTTTTCTGTAAGATTTGCTTCAATGGCTGATTGGTCAGCACCACGATGGTGTAAGCCTGAAAGTACTGTCGTAGACATCTGGCAGTGATGACTAACACGAAGACTATCTTCTCGATAGGTCGATAGTTGATCTCAGATTCGTGGAGTATCCGATTGATGTAGTACACCGGCTTCTGTGCGGTGGATTCCTGCTTCACGAGGATAGAACAAAGGGCTTGATCAGAAATAGAGAGAAAAAGATAGAGTTTCTTGCCAAGGAGCGGTCTGGAGAGGAGTAGGGGTGACATGAGATATTTTTTGAGCTTCTCGAATGCGGCTTGGCACTCAAGCATCCATGTGAACCTTTGGGATTTCTTTAGAGCATCATAGAATAGTTTGTACTTCTGTCCCACTTTCGACATGAAGCGGTTAAGGGCTGCGATTCTACCGGTGAGGCACTGCGTATCCTTCACCCTTCAGGGTAATGCCATGTCGAGTATGGCTTGGATCTTTTCTGGATTTACCTCGATACCCCGGTTGGTGATCAAGAAGCCTAGGAACTTCCCAGACTTGATCATGAAAGTGCACTTCGTTGGATTTAGTCTCATGTTATATTGTTCCAGCTCTGGATCGTTTCCTCTAGATCAACTACATAGTCGTTGGCAGCGGAACTTTTGACGAGCATGTCGTCAACGTATGTTTTTACGTTTCTGTTGAGTTGTTTATTAAAAAACATTGTTGACTAGATGTTGGAAGGTGGTTCCAGTGTTCTTGAGGCCGAACGATGTGTTCTTGTAGCAGTACATGCCGAACTCTATAATAAAACTAGTTTTCTCCTCGTGTTTGGGAGCCATGCATATTTGTTTATACCCGGAATGGGCATCCATAAAACTTAAGAGTTGATGGTCGGATGAGTTATCGACTAGCTTGTCAATATTAGGAAGCAGATAGCTATCCTTGGGACATGCCTTATTGAGGTCGATGAAGTCCACGCACATTCTGCACTTACTGTTTGCTTTCTTCACCATAACAATATTGGCTAGCCACTCGGGGTATTCGACTTCTTGAATGAATTCCACTATCAGGAGTTTTTACACCTTTTTTTATATTACACGTTGACATTCTAGGGCAAACACCCTTTTCTTCTATTTAACCGATTTGCGACTAGCGTCCACAGTCAATTTGTAAACTATGACTAAGGGATGGATGTCCGGTATATCCTCAGAAGACCATGCAAAAACCTTTGCATGACGTCACAGGTAATCTATGACTGCCTTCAGGAGAGATGGTTGCATGTGGGCGCCAATCTAAACAGTTTGGCCTGAAATATCCATGATTGGCACTTCGATTGTCTCTTTCCTGACTAAGGCTTAGCTTGTTGCTTAATGTCATCTCTGAATTCCATTGTGTCGATTGTAGGTTCTCCTCTTCTTCTCCCATAATGGGGATGGCAGGTGGATTTGGGTTGCTACGGAGAGCCACGATCTCCAAAGGCATTCTGAATTTTATTCTCATGTGTCAGATACTCGATAGTGCTTCAAGGCCATTTAGGATCTGATACCCTAAAACGACATTGAAAGGAGACGGGAGTTTCACCACATAGAAGGTGGTCTGGATGGAGGCATGGTGGGGAGGAGTCCCCAAGGACACGACAAGAGAGATGATAGCTTCTGGGAATATGCACTCGCCAGCAAGCCCCTTAATGAGTTGGTCATAAGATTGGAGGAGGGACAAGGTGAGTTGCATTCGCTGGAAGGCATCCCAGAAAAGAATATCACGGTTTGCTCCTTGGTCCATGAAGGTCCTCTTCATGAGGTAAGAGCCAATTCTGGCAGTGATAACCAGTGGATAGTTTCGATTGGTATCGACTCCCACCAAGTCCTCATTATCAAAACTGATTATAAATCACATTCTTTTGGTTGAGACCATGATGAAAAGGAGGAGAAAATGAGCGTGGGTAAGAGCCTGCTTGGCTGGAAAGTTAGTTTGTTCCCACGGACGGTGCCAATCCGTTAGAGGTGAGTTTGACTCTACAGATGATAGCTCTACTAATTCGAAATAGATGATTCAGCCATCTAGAAATCGTAATTGATGAGACCTACAAAAAACCACCAGAGGTTCTCCGGCGGGGAGGTTGCGACACTCAAGTTGAAGAGCAATTTTCAAGAGAAAATAATAGACTGAGAGAATGAGTAAGAACCCAACGTGAGTTGTGTGCCTCTATGTAGACCAAGAGAAGTTACCTTGTGATATGCATATGAATTTACTAAATTAGAAAATCTTACCACTAATCATTTATTAGCATTCAAGAATAAGTCATAGTTGTTGGATTAGCTCTTTCCCTTATGCGTAACAAATGCTAAATATTTCTCAATATTTTATTTTTAATTTAAAAACGCCAAATATCCTTAAGGGAGCAAGATGAGCATTAACATGTCATTAAAAAGAATCAACAAGAATGCAAGTCTTCAAGTGGCACAATACCATGCCTTTGGCGGCAACTTTGTAGGGTCAAGTTGAGCTTATTGGTATGCAATTTTTTGGTTTATTTTAAGAAAAAATAAATAAAAATTGTAATAAATTTTCTGCAGAAACACTTTTAGAAAGCAACTTGCTTCCAAAATTAATTGCAATCATTTTCAGTTGGACCATCCCCAACTTGCCTCGGATAAGGGGAAAGTGTACCAAAAGTTGGAACAACTTTGAATTTCCCCCATTTGTATCTATATTCTCACTAAATTCAAATTTAAGTATTTTCTCTTTTCTAATTCAAAGTGTGGGGGAAACATTGAAGTATTAGTTATTTCAGGATAAATTCAGAAATTTAAATTTGAGATAAAATACGATATGTAAAGAAATATGAGACGGAATAGTAGAGATTATAATTTTTAGAAAATAAATAATATATTAAAAATTTTTAATACTATTTTTGAATCTTTTAACAATATTTATTGGGATACTAATAAAAGTTTACATATTATTTTTTTTTTCAAAATTTTAGGGGACTAACCCTTTAGCTTCACCCTGATTGTTATATTGCATATTAATTTTTTTTTTGTTACACGTGAGATTTGAACTCGAATCACGGGGTTGGAAAAGAAGATTATGATCACTAAGCCATCCCCTTAGGGACTACATTGAATATTAATGATCCCTCATTACCTCAGTGGTAGATTATTTGTCTCAACCCAACCTATGATGAAATATTGAGGGTGATCTACATGAAAAAATTGTCTGCGATAATCAAAATATGATACTTTCCTATCATACCATAAATGAAAAGCTTTTGACCTCTCCATGCTTATTAGACATGCTAAAATTTGAGTTATGCTCCATCTAGATAGTATTTCAAAATTATCTGTGACAATCAAAATTTGATACTTTCTTATCATACCATAAATGGAAAACTTTTGACCTCTCCATCCTTATTTAGACATGCCAAAATCTAAATTGTGCACTATCTAGTTAGTATTTCATCAGCGGGAAAGTTACTTATTATCTATAAAAGCATATTTCTCATAAAAAATCCATGCCCAATGGTTGTGTTACATGTTTGGACCTCAACATTCCACAAAGTTTTCAGTTTCATCTATTGATGGTTGCATACAGACGTCAAACAACTTCTTGGGATTCTGTGGACCATGTACAAATTTTTTTCCAAATGGATCAAACGAGGCAAAGACATCTACACAAAATCCTAACAGAATGTTGCAAGGTTCTATCACAAATTCGGGGCAGGTGAAACAAACAGGAAATGATATGAGAGAAAAAAGGCATTGTATTAATTGAAACAGTCTCCGAGTGCTTGGGTCGGAAGATTTACAAAAGTAATGATAGTTATGGGATATAAACAAAGTCAAGGAGACTATCAGGGAGTTGTAATTCTTCTGGTATATATTGATGATATAATTATAACAAGAAATGATATGAAAGAAACACGAACTCTCAATCAATGTTTGGTAAAAGAATTTGAAATAAAAGAATTCAAGAGATTAAAATAGTTTTTGGAGATTGAAGTGGCATGCTCAAAGTAGGGAATCTTCATCTCATAGCAAAAATACATTATTGATCTTTTGCAAGAGATCATGAATTTAGGATGCAAATTGGCAAGCACATCGATAGATCCCAATCATAAAATTGGCGAAGCACAAAAAGATATTGCTATTAACAAAGAGATGTACCAAAGATTGGTTGGAAGACTTATTCACTTGTCTCACAGGCCTGACATCACCTGTGTTGTTAGTGTTTGAGTCAATTCATGCACAAAGCCAGAGAAGTTCACTTGTATGCTGCTCATGGGGTGTTGCACTTTCTTAAAGAAACTCTTGGGAAAGGCATTTTGTTCAAAAAGAGTGCTACATTTACACTTAAAGTATACACGGATACCAATTATGTTGCGTCAATAGTTGACAGAAGAGTTCTACTAGGTACTATACATTTTTTAGTGGAAATTTAGTTATATGGAGAGGTAAGAAACAAAATGAGAGTGCTAAATTAATTGCTCATTAGAATCTGGGGCAATAGCATAAGGATTCGGTGTGTTTCTATAGTTAAAGATTAAAACTCAATTATCACCTTCCCCCCTCCCTTTATAAAGATGTCGAGTTTGAACCTCTTTATATATATATATATAAATTATTTTAGAAGAATTAAATATTAAGTGGGATTATCTTATAAAATGTTGTTGAGACGACAAATCAACAATCAATATTGTACATAACCCGATACAACATGATAGAACAAAGCACTTTGATGTGGACCAACACATCATCGAAGAAATGTTGAATAGTGGTTTAATTTGTACATCTTATGTGCCAACTAACTCCCAACTTACAGATATGTTTACTAAGGTTTGAGCAACTCTATGTTTCAAATAATTGTTACCGATCAAATTGTTAGAGGTGAGTTTTGATTCCACAGATCCAACTCTTTGTGACTCGAACGGGTGTTTGATGAAGAGGATTGAAACATACAAAAAACTATCAGAGGATACTCCGGCAGATGAGACTCCGACGCTCAAATCAAAAAAAACAATTTTTGAAAGAAATGAAAAACAGAGTCAGAGAAAAAAGGAGAGAGGATGGATCTCCCTATGATTTTGTGTGGCCTGTATCCAGTCAAGGGGGACTTACCTGGTGGCAATTTACCGAAGGCTTTTATAGGGAGTATCATAAGGGCCATGTGTATTTGAGACGTTACAACCCTAGTTTCCTTACGATGAGATCCAAAAATTTCAAAATTGAAACGTCAAAAATTTGAAATCATTATTATTTAGGAAGTTTAATTATACGATAAGTTTCTTTCTCTTATCGATTAGATTCTCAAGGGTTTCCTTCCTTGTTCAAGAGATACGTTTCGAACTAAAATAAAAAGTCTAATCAAAGTGAGATTCAGGTGAGTATTACCGCTCAAGAGTCGTAATGCATGGTTATTTAAGTATTCGATAGTCATTGGTCGAATGAAGGAGATAGTCGTTCGGTCTTACTGAAGGTATTTGTGGATTGGTCGTGCTATCTGGATCGATATGTTCGTTGTTCGGAAGAGTTGGGTCTCTCGTGACCATGGGCGTCACGTTGGGCTTTCGGGCCACCCAGATACCATACCGACTGTTGTTTGGATCATGTCTCATCATTTGCCCCCCAACTCATGGTGTCGATTTGTGGAAAAGGTGCCATGAGTGATATTCGCTTCTTGAAAAGTTGGAAGGGCTCAAGAGCTTGAGATACATGTCCTCTGCAAATCGTTTACAACTGATAAGAAATTAAAACAGATGAGATGTAAATCACTGCTTTTGTCTCAACCGTTCCGTCTTCCACTGGTGTTAATGTATCTAACCTTTCACTTGATTTGATTCGAAATTAATATGGTATAAAAAGGTAAAGCGGATTGAACTTTCCCATTTAATTCGCACACTTTTTAGAGAAACGTTTTAACTGCTCAGAGACTTGAAGAGATTTCTTCGCATCTATAAATAGGGACTGTGGAACCGTGTGTTGCTTAGTGAGTTTCCTTATGCTTGAGGGTTTTCTTCTTATGAGAGTCATCTTATATGAGAGGTCCTTAAAAGGATGCTCTTGCTTTGTAAAGCTCAGTAGCATGAGTTTCTTCTGTTAGTATGAGGTCTCGCCAAAAAGGGGACTATTGATATGAGGGCTCATCATACCATTCGGTGTTCGAATGTCACAACGGCCTCTGTCAATGTTCTCGTCGGGGTTCTTGACCCAGATTTAAGAAAAGAGTCTCCTTCCGAGTTAAGTCCATCGTCCTGCTTGTGTTTTCTTTTGGTTGGGTGGTGGGAGGAGTTGATAAAGTGTGAGGGCCCGAGAACGTATTTTGATGTGCCCTCTTGGTCTATTTTTTGCTATCTCACACCCTCCTCACCCCATTTTCTATAGTCTTTTTGTTTCAGTAGGGCTGCAAATTGTTTTTCATTGTTCCTCTGCTTACTGTTTTTGTAGTCTCCAACGTTATCGAACGATCAAGGTAGTTCGGCCACTTATGTATTTCTTTTGATGTAATCAGTTTGACTAAGGGACTTGTAAGATGTACTTACTTATGTAATCAAACATGTATTCATTGTATGGAAATAAAAGAGATTTGTTTCACTTATTTGTCATCTGTCATATTTGTCAGAGTTTCTTTCATATGTTCGCTTGCATGATACTTTTGTTAAGCTGCCTATATGATCGACCCGCTTGTGTGAGTGACATAGAGTATTGTACTCACGCTTTCTTGGCTCAGTTGTCCATCGATGCGAACTCAATTGGTGGAACAAATTCTTTTAGTGGGACGGGTCGACCAAGGTCCGCTAAAAGAGTTAGATTCTTTCATTAGAACGACATGATAGAGGCTCATTCGAGGAGACAGGGTGACTAAAGGCCGTTCAGGGAAGTAGATCCCTTTAATAGGATAGGGCGACTAAGACCCATTCGGGGAGATAAATCCCTTTGATAGAATAGGATGATTAAGGCCCGCTCGAAAAGATAGATCTTTTCGATAGGACAAGGCGACTAAGGCCCGTTTGAGAAAATAGATCCTTTCGATAAGCAAGATGATTAAGGCCCGTTCGGGGAGATAGATTCCTTGACAGGACAATGCGACTAAGACCCGTTTAGGGAGATAGATCTTTTCAATAGGATAAGACGACTAAACCCCGTTTGGGGAAATAGATCCCTTCGATAGAATAGGGTGACTAAAGCCCATTTGGGGAGATAGATACTTTTGATAGGTGACAATCGATAGGAATGAAAACATTAGGAATTAGCCAATAGGACTATTAAAAGGAAAAAACATGAAAAGCTTACCTTATAGGAAGTACCTTTGTTGATGGAGAACGACGTAACTTATTGATAATAGATTCGTAGTTTCTCTGCGTTCCAAGCCCTAGGCGTGGCTGATCCGTCTAGGTTATTGAGACAATAAACCCCCGGGCGAACTATAGAATATATCTGATAGGGGCCTTTTCAATTAAGGACTAGTTTGCCCCCGGGTTGGATTTGGCCGGTAACTTCTACCTTCATTAGCACCAGATCGCTTGTTTTGAACGTTCGACTTCTGACTCTCCGGTTTTAGTACTACATCATTTGTTATTGATATGCAGCCATTCGAGCGGATGCGGGTCCCGTAGCTCAAGAAGTAGATCTAGGCGTTCACGCAAGGCAGATTCATTCTATTAGGAATCATACTGGGTTACCTAAAGCGAATGGATCCCGATCTCCATAAGTATGATAGTCTCACTTTTGTACATTAGGCTTAATGGAATCACTCTGGTTGCCCTTTGGGGCATGGTACGTTACAATCAGAGGATGTTATAGAGCTCGTCTACCCATCGTCCTTTAGCTTCATCTAGCATAGTCTTTAGCCCCGGAAGAATCGTTCTGTTGGTTATCTCCACAAATCCGTTGGTCTATGGATGAGTGATCGACGAAAATCAGTGATTGATCTCGAGTTTTCTGCAAAATTCTCGAAAGCTAGCATTGTTAAATTGTTTTCTGTTATCCATGATAAGAACACGGGGAATGCCGAACTGAGTGATTATATGAGTCCACACGAACAACTGAGTCTTAGCTGCTACTATTTGGGCAAGAGGTTTGGTGTCTACCCATTTAGTAAAATAGTCAATGGCCACTATGAGTAACTTTCACTGTCCAGTAGCTGGCAGAAATAGTCCGAGGATGTCCATCCCCTATTGGGCGAACGGCCATGGGCCCGCTATAGGACTGAGCTCAATAGAAGGCAGTCATGGGATCGAAAAGAATCGTTGGCACTTGTCGCACTTTTTGACATAGTTGTTCAAATTAATCTTCATGGTCGGCCAATAGTACCTTTGTCGTAGAGTTTTATGGACTATGTTTCAACCCCCTAGGTGACTACTGCAAATTCCCTCGTGGATCTCCCAAAAAACATAGTTTCCCTCTTCTGGGGTCAGATATCTTAAGTATGGATGAGTGAAGGATTTTCGGTATAGTTTCCCGTCGATGATTGCATAATGAGAGCTTTTCACTTTAGTTTGGTTGCCTCCAACAGTAAGCCAGGCAGGCGGTTGTCTCTCAAGTGTATTTTGATTGGGTCTTTCCAACTAAGAGGCTGGTTCACTGCTAGGACCCTTTCAGGCTCGTCGATGTTGGGGTATGGTAAGCTTTCAATGTAGACCGTTCAGTTAGAAGCAACTGAATCTGAGTTGGCCAATTTAGAGAGCATATCGGCTCGTGCATTTTTTAAGTGAGAGATTTTCTAAATGTCGACTCTGTTTAGTTTAGTCATCGTCTCATGTAACTTACTTAGATTTTGGTTATGGTTGGGTATTTAGTCTCGTAGACCCATTCAATATGCTTGACTACTAGTTGACTATTGATAAATATCCAAACACTTCGGGCTCCCATGTTGGCTATGATTCCGAGTCCCATCAACAAGGTTTCGTACTTCACTTGGTTATTGGTGGTTCTAAAGTCGAAGCGGATGGTATATTCCACTTTGAAGTTGTCAGAACCCATCAGTATGAGCTCAAAACCACTACCCGAAGAGTTTGAGGATCCATCGACATGTATGGTCTAGTCTGGCAATGACTATTGGTTAAGGCTACCTGTGAACTTGGGTTTAGCTACAACCAGGAGGGTGTATTTGAAAATGAAGTTGGCATAGGTTTAGCCTTTGATTGCAGATCGAGACTAACATTGGATGTCAAATTCACTCAATTCGACACTCCATTTGATTAAACGGCCAGAGATGTTTCTCTTATGAAAGATTTGTTTTAACGGTGGATCGATAAGCACCACGGTGGTATGGGTTTGAAAGTATGGCCGAAGGCGTCTGGTCGAAATGACCAACGCGTATGCTATTTTCTTAATCCGTCGATAATTGACTTCGGTTTCTTTAAATATCCGACTGATGCAATAGATTGGCTTATGAATAGTTGAGTCTTACCTTACAAGGATAGAGCAAAGTGTCTGATCAGAAATAGAAAGGTAAAGGTAGAGTTTCTTACCAATAATCGAATGGGAGAGCAGTAGGGGAATCATAAAGTACTCTTTGAGTCGTTCGAAAGCTGTTTGGCACTCGGTGTCCATGCGAACCATTGAGATCTCTTCAGAGCGTCGAACATAGGTTTGTACTTTTCCCTAACTTTTGACATGAATCGACTTAGAGCCGTTATCTGACCGGTAAGGCGTTGCACCTCTTTTAATGTTTGAGGTGGTGACATATCCAAAATAGCCTGTATCTTCTCTGAATTTACCCCAATCCTGCGATTGATAATCATAAAGCCCAAGAATTTGCCCGACGTGATACCAAAGATACACTTGGCAGGATTCAATCGCATATTGTAGCATTCGAGCATCTGAAAGGTCTTACCAAGGTCAGCAACATAAGTCTCAACATCGATACGAGCATGTTATCTACGTACGCTTCTATGTTTCGGTCGACTTGACTTTTAAAGACATCGTTAACCAACCGTTGGAAGGTTACTCCTACGTTCTTTAGACCGAAAGGCATAACTCGATAACAGTATATACCGAACTTAGCGATGAAACTTGTTTTCTCTTCATCCTTAGATGCCATTCATATCTGATTATACCTCAAGTAAGCATCCATGAAACTTAAGAGTTGGTAGTTTGAAGAATTGTCCACTAATTTGTCAATATTTGAGAGAGAGAAATTGTCTTTTGGACACACTTTGTTGAGATCTGTGAAATCTACGCACATTCTCCACTTACCGTTGGCTTTCTTCACCAGGACTACGTTAGCTAGCTATTCAGGATACTTGACTTCACAGATAAATCCGACAGTTAGTAGCTTTTGAACCTCTTCTTGAATGGCTCGTTGATGTTTAAAGGCGAACACCATCTTCTTCCGTTTGATCGGCTTGTAGCCAGGGTTTATGGTTAACTTGTGAACAATGACTGACGGGTCGAAACCAGACATGTCCTTGGGGGACCAAGCAAAAATTATGGAGTTTCGTCGCAGGCAATTGACAATTGCCTCTCGCATGGATGTGGACAGGCCAACTCCAATCCAAACAGTTCGAGTACGGTCATTGGTTAAAGGAATTTCAATTATCTCTTCTCCTAGTTCTGGTTTGTTCGTCGATTCGATGTCGCCTCTAAATTCTAGGGTGTCAATGAGAAAGTTCTCCTGTCCGTCTCTGTTAGCGAAAAGGGCGTAGGGGTCGGGATCACTCCAGATAGTAGCAACCCCTTCCGATGTTCTAAACTTCATCTTCATATGTCCAATGCTGGGTAGCTTTTCCATCTCGTCTAGACTCGGTCGGCTGAGAATGACATTATACAGTGAAAATAGTTTCACCACATGGAATGTGGTTTTGATGGTTGTATGATTAGGGGGAGTCCCCAAAGTCACATTGAGGGAGATGATTTCCTTTGGATAAATGCGTTCGTCAGATAGTCCTTTGAGGGATCCAGTTGGGGGCTGAAGATGTAAAGTATTGAGGCCCATTCACTGAAAGCATTCTAAGTAAGGATGTCGCATCCGCACCTTGGTCAACGAGAACCCTTTTTACCATATGAGACCCTATTTTGGTAGTAACGACTAGAGGATCATTGCAACTATGGTTAACTCCGATCAGATCATCGTTGTCGAATCTGATGATTAGCATTTTTCTCTTGACTATAGTCATGCTTTGTTTGGTGACAAAAGATTGGTGAGAAAGACTGATGATTAGTCTAGTTCCTACGAATTGCGCTAATCTGTTAGAGGTGGATCTTGACTCTATAGATCTGGCTCCTTGTGATTTGAACGGGTACTTGATGAAGAGGTTTGAAACCTACAAAAGACTGCCAGAGGGTGCTCTGGTAGGGAAAATTCCGACACTCAAGTCAGAAAGAATTGTTTTTGAAAGGAATGAAAAACAGACTCAGAGGAAAAAGGAGGGAGAATGGATCTCCCAGTGATTTTATGTGGCCTGTGTCTAGTCAAGGGGGACTTACCTGGTGGCAATGTATCGAAGGCTTTTATCGGGAGCATCATAAGGGCCATGCAGTTAAGACGTTACAACCCTAATTTACTTATGAGGAGATCTGAAAATTTCAGAATTCAAATATCAGAGATTTGAAATCATTATCATTTAGGAAGTGAGTTTCTTTTCCTTATCGATTAGATTCTCAAGAGTTTCTTTCCTTATCCAATGATACGTTTCATACTAAAATAAGAAGCCTAATCAAGGTAAGATTCGGGTGAGTATTACCGCTCAGGAATCGAAGTGCATGGTTCTTTAAGTATTCGATAGTTATCGATCGGATGAAGCGGATAGCTATTCGGTCTTATCAAAAGTGCTTGTGGATCGGTCGTACTGTCTAGATCGTTATGTTCATTGTTCGGAAGAGCTGGGCCCCTCGTGACCATGGACGTCACATTTGGTTTTCGAGCACTTAAATACGTACCTACTGTTGTTTAGATTATGTCTCATCACAAATAATGGACAATGTCTATTCACGAACTTGAGGGAAAGCAACGGAAACAGTTGCAGATTACAAAATGTAATTAGCAACTGCATATATAGTTATACAGCTGAATAAAAACCTGGATACATAGTTGCAATTAACAGTTGTATATAGAGCTGTATTTTCTAACAATTAAGTTTTATCTTATAAAATTCTTTTATATATAAAAATATTAAACCATAACAGAGAGAAGGATTTTTCCTCTCTTCACAATAATGGCGCATTTGTCCTCGCTTGGGATTTACAAGCATGAAATTGGCAACTTGTAGCATTAGTCATCGAATCCAAATGGTCAAAGTATTTTTAAAATAAAAAAACTAAAATTTTGAAATTTATGATCAGATGAGTGGTAGAGAACATCTCGGATTATGTCGCAACCCTCCAAGTCAAGTCTCATTTTATTGCATAGAAAAGAAAGGAAAAAGCCAAACGAATTTTAAAATTTAAATATTAGAAAAAGTAGGGCTTTGCTCCTCTTAATCTTATCTAGAATACTAATGATGTTTTAATGATGCTCATATTCTCAGATAAAGAGAAAAGAGAAAAGAAGAATTGTAGCATACCTCCACCACAACTATGGTCTATGAGTAGTTCCATTGGATTATCATATAAATTTCAGGACAGCCCTTTTATGATTGGCCTCTAATAGTTACAATTCTTCATATGATTGAGTAAAAGTTTCTATGTTTAATTGGGTCTATAAAAAATAAAAGGTCTATTGTTATCTAAATAAAAAAAAATGGAACAATTTAGTGGTTATAATCTCATTCTCCAGATTTTAATTTTGAGTTTAAATCTCAGTATAACAAAAAAAAATGGATATTGATCAATAATATATGTATGTATATATGTATGTATGTATATATGTACGTACGTATATGTATATGAATATTAAAATTAAAATTAAGGTCATTGGAGAAAGATGGAAACAAGATATTTTTGGCGGTGGCCACTATTTGGAAGTGTGGATAAGTGATGGAAGAAAATATGAAACATGCATCCAAGTTTGTAGTTCAACCAGTTCATGATTGCAAGATGATTTTCATGATCCAAAGATTTTTTTTTAACTTGAATTTTTTTTTTAAAAAGAAATGGAATCAATTGAACTATAACTCATAACTAATTTTTACATATCTCTCCAATTTTAATATTTAAATTAAAATTTTCATATTAGTAATATAAGAAATTTTTATCTATTTATCAAGCAAACCCTCTATTACGTATACATGATATTGGATGGGAGGTCTGAGGTCTGGAACAAAACAAAGGGGAAGCCCCACCAGACACAACAAAGCCACAAATGGTGAGGCTCTTCCCATGTTTATCGGTGCATATTCAAAGAATAACGATTAAAATTCTATTATCATTTATCATTAAGGGAAAAAAAACAACGAAAAATAGGATTTTTAAGAGAAAATGTTCGAGTTCATGCATTGATCATCTTGAAGCTTAATCCTTTGACTCAATCTTGTTTGTGTTGTATCCAACATGCCATCAGTGGGGATAATGCCAATGGCTATCAACAAACCATTCATGTGTTTTAAATTCAATTTTGGGTAAAGGGATGACGTTGAGAATCGTTGCTTGGGATCTTATGCCAAAATATTTTGTAAAATTCCAGCACAATAATCAGGTTTGGTCCATGGAGAGGATATTTTGTGAGCAATGAACCAAGGAGAATTGTTTAAATCATCCAATGCAGAAGACCGTTGGCCTAAAAATGCATAAAATAACGTTTGTATGATATGATATACATCCAAATGTCCTTCACGAAACAATCTAGTGGTCAAAATTTTCTCTCTTAATTCAATGATCTCGAATTTATATCCGGATATAACAAAAAAAAAAAAGATATATATCCAAATAATGTAGTAGAGTGTGAGGTTACTATCTCATATTTGGTGTTAGAGACAACTTATGTCTTTGGAATTTCCTACTCTCTTATAAAGGCATTTAAATTTGTTTTTAAGAGATTTTTATTATTTCTATCGGTATTAATCATAGTTATAGGGTTTGATAACAATTGAATGAGAGACATCTATTATTTTACCATTCCTAATTTTTGAAGCTACTACATGATCATATATATATATATATTATAAACTATTTGATAATTATATTAAATTTGATTAAATTCGATTCAAATAAGGTTAGACTTTTAAGTGAGAAAACTCCCCGATACCTGTTTTTTTATATACAACATTTGAATATGAAATTTTATTTAAATAATATCGATATCTAATTACTGAACTAATTAATCGTTAGTTAGAAGAGATAAAAATGTTAAATTTTTTAATTAAATTTTATGTTTAAATTGGAAATAAAAAAAATAGAAAGATTTATCCATGATACCATTGGTTATACACAAAAAAAGGTTTTATTTTGGTGGCTTCTTTTCATTCTATATACTCTTTTACCCAAAAATAAATAAATAAATAAATAAATTGAATAAACAAATAGGATGATTGGTTTAGTGGTCCGGCCGAAGACATTATCTTGCACGCATAACCATACATGATCAGGCCTCACAAGCTAGCTAGCGCCCACGGTGTTGAATGGAGATAGTGGACAAAAGGTAGATAGACGAACATGGAGGGTATAGAGAGAGAAACATGTGGACTACAATTCTAACATCATTGTACACATTTTGCTTTGGGGATAATTTGATTAGGATAAAAAATAGAAGGGAAAGGTTAAGAAAAGTAAAAATAAAAAAAATAAAAGATTTTACTTATTTGATAAGAAAGTAAAAATGAAGAAAAAGTAAAAATATGATGTAATTCATTTTTCTTCCTCTTAAGAAATCATTTTCTTTTTAAAATAAATAGAAATAAAATAAAATAAAATTTTTAAACGATTTTACTTTCGTTCTTTTTTAATGTTTACGAAATTATCTATTATTTTTTATTATTATAATTTTATTTAATATAAAATAATAAAATTTAATTTTTTTCATCAATTTTATTAAACAAATTATTTTTTCTAATTTTATTTTTTTTACTTTTTTATTTTTTTACTTTAATATTCTAATTTTATTTAATATAAAATAACAATAAAAATAGTTTATAAAAAATAAGAAAAATATATTAAATAACTATTTTTAAAAAAATATATATTTTTTAAAAAATATTTTAAATTAAAAAAATAAAAAAAATCATCTAGCAATAAATATTAAAAATATTATTTTACAAGCGTAGAATAATAAATTAAGTGTTATTTTCTTTCACTTTTCACTCCAACCAAATACAAAAAAATATCACTTATTTCTTTCTCTTACATCTCTATCAACAAAAATAAAAAAAAAATAAATTTATTTTTATCAGATAAAATAAATCTCTTCCTTTTTTATTTTCCTCTCTCCTCCCGCGAAAACTTACCCATAATACGAGAGAAAAATACAAAAACCCAAGTGAGAGGACGAAAAGGTTCAATGAAATGTGATGACGTGTGTGAGTGGTAGTTGATATGGTTCACGGATGAGCTTTTCTTGCCCTCTGCTTTTCGTGCCAAAATCTATGCTGTTTCCTCCAAAGCTTTGTCAATTCAATGACAATGATACACTCAACTCAAGCCAAAGTGAGACTTGTTTCCTCCTGTGCCCCTTCCTCCGGCTGGTTCAATCACCCTTTTTTCTTTTCTAAATTATCAACCGATATTTAAAATTATATTTTAATTAATTCGATTCGAATATTACCAGACCCAATTGAGAAAAGTAGATTTTTTATATTTCAAATTTTGAATCCAAAATTTTATTAAGCGAACTTACACCCTTATCTACTAAATCAACCTTGAGTTCGTGGTGCAATGATCCCTATGGTAGTGTAGCAGAGTAACTAGATTAAGACAAAAATTAAGGTATCATGCAAGTATTTGTGGATTCTACAAAGGGTGTCCAAGGATTTTTTTTTTTTTTTTTTTTTTTTTTTAACTAAAAACTAATTGTGCTCGGGGATTCGGCGGGCATTGACACATAGCCTTTCGCTGGTCACCATATTCAACATAATAAATTTAGCAACACCTCTTTCCCGATTCCAATTGTCAATTATATCCTTCTATATAAGTAGGAAATCAATTTTCTTTACTAGGAAAAACTGTTATTGATTTTTTACATTGCTTAAATTTTTAGAATGGATGATTGTTATCTGAATCGAAAAATATAAATTCAAATTATTCTGAACCCTCTCTCACTCCATTTGGAAAAAAAAAAAAAAAGAAAAAAACAAAATACAAAACACTCTTATATAAGTAAATGAATTACGCAATATGTCAGAGATTTGTTAAGATAAAAAAGAATTATAATATTTCATTTCACTAATTTAAACTTTTAAAATTTACGATAATTATAGAAAATGTAAAAGTTTCGTTGAAATAAAATTGTGTTTCGAGATGACAAAATGGTTTATTGTAAGATTTTATGTTCTTTTGAAAGAACTTTTGTAGAGTCTATCATTGACTCTTAGTTGGTTTAGTGAGTGACCATTTGTACTTTCTATGTAAAATCTTATATTCAAATTTTGTGTAGGATCGGATTTAACAAATCTGACATAATTCCCCATCGTTTAAAAAGAATTCCCCATCGTTTAAAAAGAATTAAGACTAAATATTTTATTACCGTCGTCGTTTAAAAACTGGAATAGCACCTTAGTTAAAGCGCCGGGGGGGGGGGGAGGGGGGGAAGGAACAGAACCGCCCCACATAAACTGGGGGCCGGCCAATTTTGGATACCGGGCTCGAACCATGGCACATGGGGTTAGGGACATTAAGATACCTTCCCCCGTGCCACATTTGATGTCCGAGCTTTTGGTTGGGAACAGGCCAATGTGATGGTTCAATAGACCTTCCAATCCAATTTAATTCCTTCAAGGCTTGATCTGTATTTCAAAATAGCTGCTGCCACTGCCATTCCAACCAATGCATAGGGATTGAAAATTGAAATCAGACATCGATTGCTTGTGTTTATATCAGTTAATCACAGACTACAAAGGTATTTAAGTTACATCCCTAACCAATTCATACCCAATATCCACAAAGGGGCACAGACCAGAAACTACATTAAGGGAGAAAAAAAAAATAGAAAGACCAGAAAGCATAGTACAATGCACGGTACAGTACATGTGGTCCCCAGAAAAAATGCAGTTAAGCACCACTTTTCCAACTTCATGGCCATACAGTCTATTCTAGGTGGAGATCCTTTTGTCCAAGCTGTTAAAATCAAATTGGAGCAGTGGAAAGGCAACTCAAGCAACACGTATTTGTTCTTGACTTTGGAGTGATGTATCAAGAACTATGCCCGTCATGCTTAGCTCCAAACTTTGAACATTGAATGGTGCGTTAACATCAATGGCAGCAAGCTCATCTAGCTCTTGTAATGCTGCAGCTGCAAAAACTGCACTTTCATTGGTCAACTGAGGCCGTAGAACTTCCACGCCATGCTTCACTCTTGATTGCTGCAAGTAACATGCATGTCACATCAGTAGTAGATACAGAACAAAAGGAAAAACATGGTGCAAAAATTGAATCACTTACAAGATATTCAAATCTCCTCTTGAGATCTTCATACATTGATTGCAGTTGTGACATTTCGGATGTCTTTTCTGTATTCTGCAACAGATTCTTTGCTTAAAATCCACAAAAAGAATACCAAAAGAGACGACTGTTGTAGGTATACTTAAGAGTAGCATACGATATAAGTTTATACATAAATTAGTTTCAAATGTGCACTTGCCATCCGCCTTTGTCAACTTCACGTCACATTTATTTCCACAGCCATTTAGTTTTCTTAATTTTTGCAACTTGATATTGTCATCAATTGAAAAGCTAAAGAGTGATTTTGAGTTTCAGTCTCTGTCCCAAACTAGGAAGGAAACTAAGCAGTCACCTTAAGGTAACAAGCTATTTGTTAAGGCTTAATGACAAAACTCCTATTCCAACAAAAGATGAGGACAGAAAGACAATGAACTATTGGTTAAAAATCACTCCCACGTGACACAAGACAGCCATATGTGGAGTAGCAAATAAATTAAGAACAATAAGAACAGAACACCAAATTTAATGCAGTAGAATTAAACATGTCTGCTTCCACGGTTAGCATCATAATCATCCAAAACCAAAGCAATCTTACAACATTCTACTCAACACAAAAGCCCATTATAACTGTAATCTCTTACGCAAATCAAGTCTTCTTGAACCCACCAGAGTATGCATACAAAAATCTCACTAGCCACTTGACTAGTCTACGGAGCTGTAGCACACTAGCCACAAATATATGGTTAGTCATCTCAGTCAGCCATATTCCATATGGTGACAGCACTACCTGTAAAACCTTAACCCCTTAAACCTAGTCAGCTCACATTGCATGAAGGCTTCTTGAACTCACCAGTGTGTGCAACACAAAAATCTCACTAACCATGACAAAACTAAACAATAATTGTACCCTTTCACAATACCCTATATTAAAATCAGTGGTCAGTATCACTTGACTAGTCTACATAGCTGTAGCACACTAGCCAACAGTATATGGCCAGTCATCTCAAACAGTCAGCCATATTCCATATGGTGACAGCACTTGTAAAACCTTAACCCCTTAGACCCATTCAGCTCCCATTGCATGAAGGCTCCTAACCTAGCTGCACACTCTCTCTTGGCAAATCAGATTCCCAAGGGCACACCCTCAAACCAAGAGAACTCTGGTAGAGATAACAACCGTGCATACCAAGTAAAATACTCTAGACCCCACACCCCACCCCCCACCCCCAAAAAAAAAAGATATTTGTTTATGCAAATATCACCCTTTTCTCATTTCTCAGTTTTGATAGATCTATTAATCAATTACCGCCCTCCATTCACGGCTCCCACTCTAGTGGGAGTACTCCTTGTACGCACTTCTCATCTAATACAAGAAGAAGGAAGTGCTCACCCACAAGGACTACAAAGCAACAAAGTCTATCAAATTAACACCGACAAAAGATTCCAAATACGTGGTCAGCCCAAAAATATAAACACTTCCTAAAATTTATCTAGAAAAGCCCTCAAAGTGACCTCCACTCCGTAAAAATACTATTATATAGCACCCAAGAATACCATCATCACTTCCTAAATTAAGTGCCATATCTTCACTTGAAATCCTCTTTAAACATGCTGTCTGCATAGTCCATTTAACTGTTATTACAGCTGAATCAACTTAAAGCTGAATTTGTCTTCTGGAATATTATTACCCAAGTATTTGGCATTTGGAAGGATGTTATACATTATTTCCGACTCAGATTTGCAATTAAGATTGAAATCAACTCATTTGCACTTTAGATCAACAGTAAACTATTTTCTTTTCATAATTGAAATGGTTACACAATTTTGGATGCTTGTTTACAAAATCTACTTCAGTTCTAACTTTTACTCTCATTTGACATGAAAAACCCTTCATATTTATAACTCATAAGCTTGCAATACTTATTATCTCAAAATTATTCTAATGGCAATTTCGATCTAAATGACTCTAAATTACTATAAGACTTTTTATTGTTTTACTAATGTTCAATATCCTTCAGTAGAATGGCCAAACCAAACTTTTTCGGTATGGTGTTCCTTGATCTTATACTTCTATTAGGCCACTTCTGGGTCTTTTCATGGACAATTTTGTCATTCTCTTTTATCATGTGCTTCAATTCAAGCAGTCACAAATCTTTAACTGGTCACTTCTGAACTTCAATTCTCATTCTTCACCAACTAGTTAACCCCTCCCCCTATCCGTTTTCAATAGAACTAATAAATGTCTATATCCCAGGACTATTTGAGCAAACCTTACTATTTGTAGAACTTGGTCAACACCAAAACCTATGACCTTTTCTCCATGTCAGTCACTTGTTCTAAATTATGAATACATCAACTTCCTCCTCCATTTATCATGTACCAAGGATTTACGATCACCATCTTCCCTTATCTGATTGAGAAAGATTGATTATAGGCGAATGATTTGATAAAATGGAGCAGGAGAAGAAGGAAAGCTAGGGGTAATATGTAAAAAATTGAGAATCCAAAAAAGCTGAAACAGTAACAAGGGTCCAAATATTTTTTAATAGAGGAGTGGTTCTTTAATAGGCAAGGTGGAACCGCCCAAGCACAAAGACTAAGGATGTAATAAGGAATCACAAGATCAATCAAAACATGCAGGCTTGTAGTGATAAAAATGGGCTCACCCGGTGTACACAAAGTGCTCACCGGCTTAGTGCAAGGGTAGGAGGAGGATGGACGTACATGTACGCAGCCTTTTCCTTGCATTTTGCAAAGAGACTGTTTCCATGCCTTGAACCCGTGATCTCGAGGACACCAAAGGAGCAACTCCACCATTGCACCAAGGCTCACCTGTCGCAAAGAGGCTATTTCCAGGCTTGTAGTGATACACATACACACACACACACATCCATCTAAACAAAAAAGAAAAAATCGCCCATACTATTTGAAAATAGAATTGTCACAAATATTTCTATGTAAAATACAGCATAAGCATTTGACAAGTATCAGATAAGTATATAGTATTAAAAAACAAAAAATAAAAAATAAAAAAGGATATGTCATGTACAGTCTCCTCCACATAACTAGCAGGTTTGTTATGAGCATTTAGACAAATGCAATGGAAATATGACTCCAATTTGAACTGTCATGCTTTCTAGAATTCATGTAGACCCACCACCTACTTTTTGAGATACACTATTACCATTGATGCTCTCAAACCAAAGGACATCCAAAGCTTGGTTATTCCAATGATGGAATGAATGCCATTCACCTCACTGAATGTAAAGGAAGCACTTTTTTGGCAAAAACATTAAATTTTGCACCATTTTACGATCTAAACAAGAAATAAAGAATATGGAAAACTTGTCACAATTTCATTGGCCTGAGAGGGATTAAGGGGGTAACCTCCTAGTTTTCAAGCCTTGTTGGCTTTAACGCAAGTTTAACCAATCCGCCAAAATCCACACACATCACACTTCCGCTTGAGTTGAGGCTGCCACTTGGCCCTCAGGCAGATCAAAGAAAAGTGGGAAAACCTCTCTTTGACTTTTGGAATTTCACATCAGGAAGTGTTTTAGCAAAAGAAAGAACCAAAAGTGAAAATTTTAAGCCAAATTGTGAGATCTGTGAAACCCCTAAAAAACTCTCTAGCTAACCAAACCATTGTGAGAGAGACAAAGTGAATAACACTATTCAACAACTCATGTCCGACCAGCCCATAATTCACCAGGCACTTATAAGGGGCAGGAATAGATATGAAGCACAGGAAGCATCTTCTATCCAAATAGTGCAAAAATATAATTCTATTCAATCTTTATCTTTAGAGTATGTCATCCATTAGAAATTGTTCCTAAGATGGAAAATGGTAATTAAGAAAATACTTAACAAATAAGTGTTAAAAGTCTACTTGATGTAGGACAACTTTAGAGGAATTAGGGCAAAGGTTTAGGCCTACAAATTAGGGTTCATTGCAAAAAATCTTAATCTAATAACAAGGAGGTGTTTTTTTTTTTTTTTTGGTGGTTTTGCAAAAAATAAAAGGAATCCACAAGTAAGCAGAAAGAAAGAAAACTTATCACAGTAGTAAATCCTTAGGCATCACACCTAGAACAAGAACATATCAGATCTTCTAGGGTTTGAAAGAACACAAAGCAATTTTGCTGAAAAATTCGAAGTCTCATTCTAACTTCTCATAATAAACTTACAAGCATTTAAATAAATAATAAATCCTAAGAAAATAAAAAGAATTACTAAGACAACAAGAATTACTGTCGAAACAAGTTTATATATAACTAAACTCAAAAAATAAAAAATAACTTAAGTAACAAACTTCTAAACAAAAAAGAATTCTAATGCAAGAAAATAAAAATACTAGTACTCCTTCATTACTAACTCTCAAATCTTTATCAAGCTCCTAAATAAAGGATGATTAACTGTTGGAGTTTTGGTGTGTAAAGAAAATAAAAATACTAGTACTCGTTCATTACTAACTCTCAAATCTTTATCAAGCTCCTAAATAAAGGATGATTAACTGTTGGAGTTTTGGTGTGTATCATCTCTCTCCGACTCTATTGAACTGGCCCCAAGTTAAATAAATGGCACTTCTCGTGCAAATAAAATTAACTCATTGGCACTCATTACTCCTGACCTAAACACAATCTAACCACAGTTTCATTTTCCATTTCACCAAATGCCTTTCGCGCTTTCCTCCATGTGCCAAAATGATGTTGTTATCCACACACATGCACCAACTCTGATCTTTACCCCTGACCAAACACAATTTAAGCATACTTCCATCTCCCAGTTCACCCAATGCCTTTCATGCTTTCCACTATGTGCCAAAATGATGTGTTATCCACATACATACGCCAACTGTTATCGTTCCTAGGAGTTAATAAAGCTGGAAGTACACAAGCACTAAACCCCCTTTTCAACAACTCATCTAGTTGTCTGTCTGCTCAACCTGTTCGCTAGGTGTCATGTGGTAAGCTAGTGGATAGGAAGTGAAGACCCTGGAACCACATGAATAGCATGCCGAATATCACGCATAGGAGGCATTCATTAGGCAACTCATCAGGTACCGTATCTGGAAAATCAAAAAGTAGTTCTTTTACCTTTTTTGACACCTATAAATGCTGTCCAGAATCTGGTGGTTTCACCTCTCTTTTCACCAAAGCATAAATAAGTCCATGCTCCTTGCTTTCAGCTTCAAATTGCTTCTGAGGATGACATGAATAGGTTGTTTCATGTCAGATTCAGGATGCTTACTCAATTTCTTCTTTTACTATGCTTCCACATTCATAAGCTTCAAATTGATTCTCTTGTCATTAAACAAAACTGAGCTTTGTCACAATGATATACATCACGATCACAAAGCCAAGGCCTCCCAAGGAGCTTATTGCACTTTAATTGGAATAACATCACCACCAAATAGAATCAAAATAAGCCATGATTGTAAAAGAAACTAAACATCTTTGAGAACTACCAAACTCACCCAAGCTTGTTTATTCCTGGCAATTTCAGATAGTTTAAGGAGAAGATCCTTCAAAGAAGTCTCTCTGCACCTTAAATCCCGCCAGACTATAACCCTGCAAACTTCCTATAAAACACATCTCAACTCACTGTTCTTTCCTTACACACCACTGCGCCATAAGAGCTGGACAAGTTTAGTCACATAACTCATGGTGATTATGCAACATCGATGAAGGAGACCATAATGAACTTTATGGAATGAAAACTACTTATTCTTCTTAAGGTTTTAATAGCAACTCTTCTCATAAAAGAAATCACAATAACCTTGTAATTAGTACTAATCTTACTGCATGTTGCCTGAAATGGACATAAAACATTTTCATGACCCTACGGTAAGTCCCGAAACAACATTTAATCCTGGGTTTCATGTAGTTTGAGTGTTTCTTTCAACATATCTAAACTTAACAAAGGGTGCCTCACAACTCCAAATCCAACGTTGTACATATCCACCACACACCAAAGTAGGAAATTTTCTTTAGGGAAAAAATAGTGGAAACTGAATTATTTCAAAATAATTATGTAAAAAAAATAATAATAATAAGAAAATAAGAAGATGACCACCATTAATAAAAGAATTACGGAGCATAAAGTTGAGGAGGGGGATCAAATTTCACCCCAAACTCCCACAAGTAAAACAATTCATTTATCAAAAAGAAATAAATAAAATTAAGATAATCATGGGGCAGCAAATTACGAAAAAGAATAGATATAAATTAATAAAAACGCTACAAGAATTCCCCAACAAAAGAGGAACATTTAAATATATAAACCATAGCACAAGGACCTCAAAGGAACAGAACTCAAAGCTAAGAGTTTGGAAAGTTACTTAAAATAATTTCTTAACTAAAAGTCCTCTTGATTCCTTTCCCTCCATACTAAACAAAAAATGGCTGAACAGATCAAAAGACTCTCCTTTGTAATGTGGTACAAAAAGACCCTTCCCAAGTTCAATGTTCTTAATCCACCCAAACAATCGCAGCCCAAGGTAATAAAAGATCGAAAATTTACCCCCCAAATCCCACAAGTCTGCAGCGGTGTACAGAAATTTGATCACCTAGATTACTCTTGTTAAGATTGCCAAGATGCATCTATTAACTAGCACCATACTTGTCTTTGCAAGTAATCTTGGGTGAGGACCCTTCATATGCAGCTCCCCATACAAAGAATGCAACAGAGTTTAATTGAATTGCAACAGTGGAAGGGAATTAAGACATCGATATCAATAGTATTATGATCTCGTGGATGATGAAGGTTCTTTTGTCATAAGAATTTCCTTAATCCAAGATATAACTAAATTTTACAATTCCAGAAATCCCACCATATCACCCAACAGTAAATTTATAACCGGACATAAAACGAGAGAAGTAAAAAACCGTTACCGGCATGGATCTTAGAATCCCATGTAATTTGACTCGAGATAGCTTTATCAGGAGTGGGTCATGCTGGTTAATATATGTGTAGCCTTTAAACAAGAACTATTATGGGATAGTTGATCTTGGACTCATTGTCCTTGAAAATAATAAGATTGCTCTTTGAAAACTTACGCATTTATCAATGAATAATGCAATTAAATGAAATATCTTATAATTATCAGATCCAAGTTTGTAAAAAACTAAAAATTAAAACAAAAAAACAAAAAATCGCAAAACCAATACCCTCCATTATTCAAAAGCCATATATGTGAAGGTTTCCTTGCATGGTTGATAAGTGCCTCAAGAGTGCCTATGGCACAGAACCGATGAAATCATTAAGACACAACAAAGCAACACATAAAAGACAAGCTGAGTGTAAGATTTGCACATAGAAATGACTTCCGCATGAAGCTTCATGCTTCATAAACCTAGAACCGAGCAATCTAAACCTCATTTACAAAATCTGGTTTTCCAGTAATCATTCTTTTTTTTCATTAAGTGTATGACCCAAATGCAATACTAAAAAACTTAGTATTGGATAGAAGAGACAAATATAATCATGGTTTTGGTAGCAGGCACAATTCTTAGCACACTGGAAGTAGGGAGTCAAATGCGTTGAGGCGAAACATAACGTTCTTCCATGTAATTAAAGAGTCCAATCATTATCTTCTTTATATCACCAAACTTCTATTTCGTCATCATGAAGATTTCTTGGTCAGACTTTCATTTCTACAGTAAGAACACATAGAAATCATTAAGACACAACAAAGCAACACACAAAAGACAAGCTGAGTGTAAGATTTGCATATAGAAATGACTTCCGTATGAAGCTTCATGCTTCATACACCTAGAACCGAGCAATCTAAACCTCATTTACAAAATCTGGTTTTCCAGTAATCATTCTTTTTTTTCATTAAGTGTATGACCCAAATGCAATACTAAAAAAATTAGTATTGGATAGAAGAGACAAATATAATCATGGTTTTGGTAGCAGGCACAATTCTTAGCACACTGGAAGTAGGGAGTTAAATGCGTTGAGGCGAAACATAACGTTCTTCCATGTAATTAAAGAGTCCAATCATTAACTTCTTTATATCACCAAACTTCTATTTCGTCATCATGAAGATTTCTTGGTCAGACTTTCATTTCTACAATGAGAACATCCTTTTCTAAGAACAATGAATTTCAAGCTATAGTGATACCAAAGTCCTTCAGCTAACCGCCAACCTCCCATCTATGCATCTCTTTTTAGAATTCAATTTTTCACTTAAGCTATCGTATTCCCTAAATTTCTTTTTTTTCATGAAAATAAATACATACTGGATTGGTACCACTTTGGGATTGCAGTCAAGATGAGACCCTTTAATTGATCTCTGGACTAACCCAAGCAAATACAGCCTAAATTGATTAAATTTCTCCAAAGATAACCCTCTCCAACAAAGAATTCTTGGACCTCTAACTTGATGCCATAACCATGACTTTCACTCTCATCAATGTCAATCATTCAGTAAACATTTCAGCAAACCTACTTCAGTAGAATACAACAAAAGCACTTAATTTCAAGCTTTTACTGCTATAATCAGAAGCAGTTATACATATCTAAATCCTGTTCCCAGCAATATCTTGCAGATAATACAGATTTGCATTATCTCACTCTGTCCAACTAAAGCAACAGGTCCATCCAAGTATCAAAAAGGAAAAAAGCAGATCATAAATAATCTAATATCACAAGACAAAAGTATTGACTCACATGTCTCTGGTTTATATAAGGGATACTACAGTTGCTTGAGAGCACACCAAAGGGCCGAGAGCTAGAACTGAACTCCTTATATATGGAACTAAAGCCACCAACACTCCACATCCATTGTTTCTTTTTAGTCAAGCACAATATAAGCAAAAACTCCACAGGTTAAAATAAATATTTCTTACCTAATTGCTATAATTTTTAGAGGTGATAGATTCGACTCACTCATGTAATAACACTTATCTAGGAACATGTAAATGGGAGAATATCTAGTTTAGAAATTATTCCTAGGTTGGTTCCAGACAAGAGACACTACTCAAGTTGGGACTGATTCCTCTAAATTGCTTTTCCATGAAAAGTTTGATCATATTGTACCCCCACCTCAACAGCATCAAAGAAAATAAGTATCACCTGGTATATCTTCTTTTTAATCCTCTTCTCCACATTCACTCCTATAGCACATAAAAGAATCAGGAAAAAAAAAATGCTCTTGTACAGTAGAAGCCTCAATCCAATTTGGCTCTATGGTACTAGAGTACAGTGCATTGTTTATGTGCCGTTCACTATTTGTTAATCATTTTGAATCATCTAATACCGTTTCAAAAAAATACAGCTGTAATTATTTTTCTTTTTCTGCTCTTGTCCTAGCTATTATGGCCACCTAACATGGAAAGGAAATTTATTAGCCAACTGGGTGGCAAATAATAAATGTTGAATTTGTTAACCACGAAAAGAAAGAACAAAAAGGAGTAAGATTGACCATCAGACAATAACAGTTAAATACTTTTGTGTTTCATCAGGGGAAAAAAAAAGAAAATGGCGGTTGAAGGATGAGATTTTGATATTGTTACTAAAAAAGGTTCTGAAAATACATAAAAAAAGGATATCTAAATTAAATTAGGCCTCTCCAAATTGATTATAAAGCTAAGCAAATTGTCCCTTCCCTGATGGTAATAAGGAATTACTAATATTACTAATTTAGGCCCCCTGTTTGGTAAACTTCAAACAATACTCACTTGAATTTTAAGTGTTGAGAGAGACAGAGAGGGAGAGAGAGTTGCAAAAGATGTAAATATATAAACCAACAATTTGAGTTTTGACCATTAACAGCATTCAGCAATAAAACAGCAAATTCTAACTCAATTAGATTTTTCAATAATTTTGGTAGGTTCAGCAATCAAATAGTTTAGTATTAGGGCAGCCTTCCATATTAAGATGGTCTATCGCAATTGTTTTGCGGATTTCACTTCAAATTCTTTGACATCAAATTGCTGACTTCCTAAGGATTTTGCTACAACAACAATGTAACATAACTAAAATTCAAGAGGCTGCTATGCATCATTAAGATCCTCAATGTAGAGAACCTTCTTGGCAAAATTCAAATCATACAGTAAAAACTTCAACTTATTGGAACCAGAGGCATTAATCTTAGATTTAAAAAAAAAAAAAAAAAAAAAAAAAAAAAAAAAAAATTGTGTTTACCTTCCTGGGCCGACCCAAGGGCTTCCCAGACAGCTTCCTAGGCTTCTTTATCTTCGGCAGCTGAGCTGGCGTCGCAACCCCGTCCACAACCACAACCGCATTTTTCCTCGGCCTGCCACGTGGCTTTCCGGTAGCCCGACCAGATGCAGCAGCAGCACCTAAATTGGGCCTACCCCTTTTCCTAGGCCCACTAACCCAAGAGGACCCGCTAACTTTCTGGGCCTTGTTCTTTCTCGGGCGGCCCGTGATCTTCTTCAACCCATCCGGGCCCATCACATCTGCAACAGCCTTGGACTTGGGCGGGCGACCCGGCCCCCTTCGATCCGCACTCACCCCATTAATCTCCCCCGCAACAGCCACCATAGCTCCGGCTGTTACGTCCACCCCGGGCTTCGGAGGCCTGCCTCGCCTCTTCACTGCCTGGCCCGTCCCAAGTGCAGGCCCATTAATTTCGGTCCCAGTAGGAGAAACCACATCAGCGTCAGCCACGGGCACAGTCACGGTGAAAACTTCATCTTTGGGCTTGGGAGGCCTACCCCTTCTCTTCGGTGAAGTAGGAGGCCCATCAGCGAGGCCCAGCCCAGCAACAGGAAGCTCATTTGGATTGGGCTTCGGCTTGGGAGGTCGACGAGGGCGCTTGTTGAGATCTGAAACAGCAGGAGGAGCTGTAGGAGAGAGAGGAGCAGTAGGAGGAGGAGCAGATCTAGGATTAGGAGCGAGAGAAGGAAGCAAGTAAGAGTGCTTGTTCATGACAAGAAAGCCGTTGTTCTTCAAGCGCTTCAGGTGGTGAGACAACAAAGCAGAGTGCGTCGGAGGAAGATTCGGGTATGCTTTCTCTATATACTTTGCTATTGCTCTCTTGCTTGACCCGTTTTTCTCTTTCAAAGCTCCGATTGCTGTCGTTATCATCTGCAGACCCCAAAAAAAAAAAATCAAATTAGGGTTTCTATTTCTAGAGAGAGAATAGAAAGAAATTTTGAAACTTCAATCAGTACCTCGGCGTAGGGTGGGTGAGTAGGGGCGGCGACATGGCTGGGAGTTGGGTTTGCAGCTTGAGCTATGTGAGCTGGAGCTGCTGCTACTTCGGCGCTTAGAGTCGGGAGCTCGGTGGTGGTGACGATCGTGGTCGACGGGTCCATGGAGAGAGAGATAGAGAGAGAGAGAGAGAGATGGGGGTTAATTTGTTACTGTGGAGAAACAATTTGAGAAATTGGGGAAATTAGGGATTTTGAGTCGTGGTCCCCCGAACCCGAACGTTGATTGGATGAGAGAGAGAGAGAGATTGGACCGTTGAGGTTGGGTTATGAATAAATCATAAATGAGCCTGAGCTGAGATAGGTGACGTGTACTTAGTGTGTGTTGTCGTCGAGTGATTTCCATGCGAGGGATGGATTTTTGGATAAAGCCGTCAAAGCTTAGATGTGTCTTTTTAGCTGCTTCATTTAGGGGCACCCCAATTATTGTTTTTTTTTTTTGAAATATTATTAATACTTCCTAATTATTAATTTCCCAATTGCACAATAATTAAAGATATGATTATGGAAAGAGTTGTGTTATATACTTTAACTTGAACAAAATTAAGCATGATTATCTTATATGGATACATTTTTCACTCATTTGGTTATGATTTGGGGAAGAGTTTATTAAGATTTTTTCAAATATAGTTGTCTATAAAATTTGTCCCACGTTTGAGTTAATTGATTGCAAGTTGGATTAAGATTTTAGAAATTAATGTTTTGGCTATATATTTGTTTGCTAAAACTAAGAAAATGAAAATGCTTTCAGAGAAAAGAACAGAGGTCGGATTGAATTAAATTTAATTCAAATTAAATTGTTATGTTAAGAGTAAAACTCTCTTTATATTTATTTTTTTCATACATAAAATTTGAATTCAAAACATATTCTAAAAGGAACCGATAGTCATCCTTCGGACCAACTAGGATCTTCTTGACCAACTAGGCATCGATTGTAAAAGTAATTGATGGCACAACCATAGCTTGGCTTTAAAAAAAAAAAAAAAAAAAAAAAAAAAAAAAGGTTTTTGGAGCTTATGATAAGCACAATTCTTCTATGTTTTGTTTTAGAAACTTGATATGTTTTGTTTTACTTCAAATAGTTTATATTTTAATAGGTATTATGTGTGTCTTTTATGGAGTGTTAGTTTTATATTTTTTTTTTTATACATAAAATTTGAATTCAAAACATATTCTAAAAGGAACTGATAGTCATCCTTTGGACCAACTAGGATCTTCTTGACCAACTAGGCATCGGTTGTAAAAGTAATTGATGGCACAACCATAGCTTGGCTTTAAAAAAAAAAAAAAAAAAAAAAGGTTTTTGGAGCTTATGATAAGCACAATTCTTCTATGTTTTGTTTTAGAAACTTGATATGTTTTGTTTTACTTCAAATAGTTTATATTTTAATAGGTATTATGTGTGTCTTTTATGGAGTGTTAGTTTTATATTTTTTTTTTTATACATAAAATTTGAATTCAAAACATATTCTAAAAGGAACTGATAGTCATCCTTTGGACCAACTAGGATCTTCTTGACCAACTAGGCATCGGTTGTAAAAGTAATTGATGGCACAACCATAGCTTGGCTTTAAAAAAAAAAAAAAAAAAAAAGGTTTTTGGAGCTTATGATAAGCACAATTCTTCTATGTTTTGTTTTAGAAACTTGATATGTTTTGTTTTACTTCAAATAGTTTATATTTTAATAGGTATTATGTGTGTCTTTTATAGAGTGTTAGTTTTAGAAAATGAATTATTTAGAAGGTTTAAGAGTGTCATTAGATTTTTCTAGCATTTAAAAAAATCTCTCATTGATATAAATGTGAATAAACTAAATGAAGTGATGAATAAGTTTATTATTTAGTTATTTATGGTAAAAGGCATGTATGCTTATATTTTCTTCTTCTTGCTCTTTTATTCTTCTTCTTTGTATACTTGTTTATTAATTTTTTTACTAATTTTGAACAACTAATTTTTTCTATAATTTTAAACCACAAAACCTTAAGTTTTTCTCACACTTTCTTGTGTTATAACATTTTTTTTACTTTTATTGATCACTCTTTCAATTGTAGGCAATTTACCCTATGTGTCCTTCATCGGTTTTGCATCAAAGTAAAAGATCTTAATGATCATATTCTTTGTTACATTTGTTAGCAATGCTGAGCTTTATTCAAATTTGCGTTCTTTTACAAAGTTCAAGTTATCAACAAACAAGACATCTTCATGTTGAATACTAAAGTCTATAGTTTACTTTGAAAGAAATAAAAGAATGCATAAAGGGGATTTTGAGTAATAAAGAAGGTCACAAAATTGTTGGGACAACACATATGCAAGAAATTAAAGCCTTAACCTTTGGTATATAAATAAGTCCATAATTTTCAACAGCTTAGTGTCACAAACCCTGTTGACTGCTTTCCTCAAGCGGTTGGCTGGGAATAGAAATGGGTTTTGTCACAACCTCCAGTCAACTGCTTATCACAAACAATCAGTTGGAAATGGAAGGTCGACTAGGAAATGGAAGAATGTAAACCAAGAAATTCGCGAGAGAAGGTAGAAAGATAGAGAGTTTGAGATAGAGAGAAAGAAAGAGAAGATAGAAGATGCAGAAGAGAGAAAGGGAGGGAGGGAGAGAGAGAGAGCAGACAGGAACGAGTGAGAGGGAAAGAAATAGAGGGAGAAGAGAAGAACACCACAAATCTCATTATCTATCAATTTTCAATTACAACCGGCTATTTATATACTTGTGGATCGGCTATTCAATCAACCTAACTATTCTAACTAATCTTATTATTACAGTTTGGTTTAACTACTTCAACTACCTTAGTTAGATACACTTAACTGTTGCACTTGTGATGGGATATAGCCCTAGACCCAATTCGAAGGGTCAGCATTTGAAAGTCCCACATATGGGCCCACCAAGGACAGCTGTCGACCAATGTTCAATGTTTTCTATGACCATCTACCGAAAGGTTTTAGTCGTCCAGATCTCCCGAACGATAAGGGTTCAGTCGCCCCGCTTACTAAACGAAAATAGCCTCCCCGTTTGGGTATACAATCACTTGTCCATCATACGAACGAGTATCGAAGACCCTTCATCGACCAAACGACCGATTGATAGCCAACGGCTTTAACGATACTAAAAAAATGTCAAAAGACCCTACGGCTTTGGTATCCCGCCTAAGAACGGTATCTTTAGGGTCCTTCAGTTAAGTAAAGGATCTCTCCAGGAAACGAAAGTTCTTATACGATAAAGATCACGATCAATTTGGAATACTAAACTTTGAGATTTTTGGATCGATTCGATAAGAAAAGTAGGGTTGAATCATTCCAACGGTGCACGACTCTCGCACGTATAAGATATCCTAAAACCCTCCACGCTAGGTACACTCCCTTAATCTTACATATTGGACACTCTAATCACAGGGAACTTCTCCCTCTTTGAGCTCTCAGTCTGTTTCTTTTACATTCGAAAATCGCTCTTTCTGACTTGAGCATCGAAGCCTCCCCTGTTGAAACACCCTCCGGCGGTTTTTTGCAGGTCTTACATCTCATCGACGGTGACTGTTTAAGTCAGTAAGGAGTCAGTATTTGTGGAGTCGTAACTCATCTTCAACAGATTGACGTCATCCGTGGGAAACAGATTAGAGCAACTTCTGTAATTTTGATAACCATACCTCTAAGAACCAGAACATCTTCGAAAACCGCCTCCACTGTAGAAGGGCCCATTGCAACACCTTCTGAGGCCGCCCCTCCTATAGTGCCCAATCACTCTATTCATAATCATACGGCCTCCCCTTGTCCACCTCATCAAGAACAGACCCTACAGCCTACGATCCCAGGACAGTCAATTGTGGCCCCTGCTCCAGAGTGAGTCAGCCGCCTTGAGATAGAAAGGCAAAGTCAAAGATTCAAGACATGAACAAACAATTGGAGGGCCTTAGCCGCGCCTTTAAACCTGAGGGCCAGTCTTCTATTGGGGGGTCTAAGTGTCCCAAGCGACGACCGTCGCTCCCTCGCCATGAAGTGTCCGAAAATCCCAGATTAGACCCCTGCGATCTTCGAAAGCAGGTCGAGCAGCTTGTTGCCGACGAACTCAAGCGGGTCAATGCCCAGGGAAGCCAAGCTTCCCTATATTCTCATGCTTCACCTCTCGATCCGAAAGTCTCTTCGGAGCATATGCCTTGCAATGTATTCCTACCCCATGGAAAGATACGACGGGATAACAGATCTCCGGGATCCTGTGGCCCATTTCATGACGGTGATGATTTCAAGAGATATGTCCGATGCGGTCATGTGTAAACATTTTCCCACCGCTCTTATGGGAAACGTGTTAACTTGGTTCAACTCTCTTCCGCCGTTAAGCATAAGAACTTTCTCTTAACTACGAGAACAGATCGAATCACATTTTGTGATAAGTAGAGGGGTCAAGAGAAAATTCACTTCTCTGTTGTCATTACATCAGAAGGAGAACGAGTCCCTAAGAGACTTCCTGGAAAGATTCAAGACAGAAATGATGAGGATTACATTTTTGAATCATTCCATTGCACTGGCTGTGCTACTAACGGGACTACGGTCTTCCAGCATAAAAGTATCGATCACGAAGAACCCTCCTGCTACTATCCAGGAATTTTATGCTCGAGCCGAGAAATATATCGCCGTTGAGGATGCTGAGGCGTTTGATCATAGAAGAGATCGATCCGTTCGAAAAAAGCATAACCGATTACCCAAAAGGTCTCCACCAAGGAAGAGCCGAGCGAATCTCCCTCCTTCACGGAGGTATAACAACTATAGCCCTCTAAACAAGACCCTGGCTGGGACTTAACCTTAATCAAGGACAAACTGTACATCCGATGACCCCCACGGTCGACCGAGGATGACCTTAGCAAGGACATAACCAAATACTGCTACTTCCACCGCCATTACGGTCACACAACAAATGATTGCAAGAAGTTAAAAGATGAACTGAAATTCCTGGTATGCAACGGGAGACTACAAGAGTTTATCGATAGGAGGGAAGGAGATCCCCCCGCTGGTCATCGGCATGAACCATCGCGACATGACCGGACAATGGACCGACATGCTGCTCGGCCCCTAACCGACGGAAGAGATGGAGTAATACTCCAAATCCAGGATGGGCGAGTCCTTCAGAAGCTTCCCCATTCTTCTGATAATTCATTAGAATATGAAGCGGGACGCCTAATCATGCCAATCTTTTATTTTCCGAAAACACTTTCTTCTGCACCACAAGAAATTCTAGTGACAGACGCCAATAAACGACAAGGGGGAAGAGGCCCATCATTGGTTTCACAGACAAAGACCTAATCGAAATAGACCCGAGTTAACATGACCCCCTCATAATGACTGTCAGGATTGGGCAACATGAAGTCAGAAAGATCTTTGTCGATCAGGGGGCAGACTATAACCTTCAATACTGGGATACTTTCAGATGAATGGGGTTTATTTTTGCCTATCTCCAACCCCACGCAGGCCCGGTCAAAGGGCTTTCAGGTGAATGGATATATTCCGAAGGTATTTTCTCACTTCCGGTTACCCTCGGAATGCCCCCTAACCGTGCGACAGCTAATGTCATGTTTAACGTGGTGGATTTTCCTTCGCTCTATAATGTCATCCTGGGCAGGCCAGGGCTGAACGTCCTGGAAGCTCTGCCAGTACTAAGCACATGAAGATCAAGTTTAGGACGCCGCTAAGGATCGAGATATTATCATGTGATCTGAAGCCCTCGACTTCTGCTCTTAAGTGATCACCAAAGTCTACTACTAATGGTTCTCCCTCTGGAATGTGGGAGTATCTTTCAAATTAGTAAGGCATCGACTTAATAGATTTCCTACGAGCATATTCCTTGATCCTATCAAGTAGCGGGTCTAAGTTGCTCAGATCATATCGCTCGTACGTGTCGTCAATAAGAGATGGAACTTTCTGAACGGGTGGACACGACCCCTCTATCTAAAAGTTTCCTACTGAACGGCGGGTCCAAATCGCCCAGATCCTATCGTTCGTACGTGTCATCAATAAGGGATGGAACTCCCCAAACTGGTGGACAAAGCCCCTCTATCTAAAAGTTTCCTACATAACGGCAGGGCTAAGTCGCCTAGATCTTATCGTTCGTACGTGTCGTCAATAAGGGATGGAATTCCCCCAAACGGGTGGACATGGCTTCTCTATTTAAAAGTTTCTAATGGTCGCGCGAGCTAACACCTAACATGATAAGGGTGACAGCATCAAATCATGAGACAGTCTCAATCAAGGATGAGAAGCAATGATTGTTCAAAACAAAAAGTACTGGGATACAAAGTTTTAAAGGAAGAATACAATGAATCGGATGGGAATAATGGGACTCATCGAGAAGTAGATCCCTTGGCAGTTGGAACTGTAGTAAGGGCCTCAGGGATGATCGTCGAACTCTAAATGGCGTAACCTCCTCAACTGGGGTCAAAGCATCGCCCAGACCCATTTGACGAATTATCTCTTCAGCACATCTCAATCTCTCGTCCAACTTGCGTTAGGAATCTTTGAAGGTAGCAGTATCCCTTGCACGAGACTCCTCGAGGTCAGCAATCTTACGCTCTACCGTCAGAAGAGTCTTTTCTCGAAACTGAGCCAGCCTCTCAATCGATTGAAGACGCGCCTCACGCACCCTGGCCTCTGCTTCTAGCTTTTCGCATTACGTGCTCAATTCAGCAACGTGCCCTTCCAAATGATCTCCTACCTTCTTCTTATGTCGCTCTTGGAACTCTGCAAGAGCCATGGTCTGAAAAGAAAAATGAATTGGGAAAGGAGTAATAAGGAAAATAAGTTGAATAAACATAAAAAGATAATACCATCAATCCAAGAGACTTAAGGGCTTCGCCAACTTGTTTCTGGGACATCCTGTGTAGATCCAGCTCACATCGATAAAAATCTAATCGGTTCATGATTCTATCTGCCTCGACTAAATCTATATAGCTAAATTGTCTATCCCCAGTGCAAACTGCAACAGTCTCTTGCTCTTTCGAGTCCTTCTGTCTGTCAAAGGATAGAACGGGAATGGCGGGTGGTAAAGTAGTCCTATCGGGAACCTTGTGCTTTCCTTTGCACGAAGGCCAAACCAGAATAACAGACGAAGGCCCTGCCATCTTCTCCACCATAGTTACAGAAGCATGCGACCCTGCCTTAGTGTCAGGTAAGGAAATACCTCCCGATCTTCCTGGTCCACCCTCACCGATGCTTCCATTCCCTGTTGACTCACTTCCTTTCGAGGCAAGAGTATCCATCGGAATGGTTCTCATTGGATCCGAGCGCTCTGACAGAACAACCAGCTCGCGCCCTGACAGGGGCAAAGGTGAAGAAATCTTTCTTCTCTTCGACGAAGGAGAAGAAGACTCTTGAAAGGCCCTGGACACCTCGACGGACTCCTGAGGAGACCCCTTTGCACTCAACTGAACCTGTCTATCGATGGTGATTTTCTCCGATACGGCATCATCAAAGGAGTCCACGAAATCAACCAACTCGACCCTTCCTCTTTCCAATAAGAGGGGCCTATCGACCTTCCTCTTCTCCCCAATCAGTAGGCCAACCAAAGACAGCATCTGATCATCCAGCAGGGACTCAACTCATATGTCTCGATTGGTGGACTTACAATAACCACCAACCGACCGAATGAAACGACCATGCTTAGATATGGCTAGAGGCTTCAGCCCTAAAGAAGGGCCCTCACTGGCATCGAGCAACATGGGGATGTGGTTCTTATCCGAGAACTCCACAAAGAAGAACTTATGTATCCAGTTCTTGTTAATGAACTCTTTGTAGCAGAACCTCCAGTTGGACTCTGGCCGAGTCTGTAATTTGTACCAATCATTGGTCGAACCACAGTTTCCACATCTCATCAAGATGAAGATAGACAATAAAATGTCGAAATCGAAGCGAAGACAACAAAGCCCTAACAAAGAAGCCACGACAACCACTAGACGCTAGGCACTTGTGATCAAGAGAGCTGGGAATATATTCCAACGGCGTAATACCTTCGCAAAATGACCTGTGTATGGAACTTTTAGTCCATACTTAACCGATTTATGGTACATCGATACGCACCCCTCCGGTGCCATGTTAACCCTATCGACATCCGTGGCGGACACCAAAATGTAATCGTCTCCCATCAACATATCATTTTGGACTTCTTGAAGCTCCTTTATGGACATAGTGCTCGTGATATCGCCGATACCCGGGTAAGTCTGAGTAGCGGACGTTTTCACCATTGCTTTTAGAAATGAATTCTCTGATAATTTTCGAGGGAGGAAAGGGAATGAAGGTGCCAGGTGTGCACGAACAAATCATCTTATAAAAACTCCAAGAGACGATCAGTATACCTCAACGACAGCATGTGATGTCAGCATATAAGTGAAAGATGGATACTCATGGTACTTTTCTCACGAAATGGCACCCTGAGTAGGGGGAAAATGATGGGATATAGCTCTAGGCCTAATTCGAAGGGTCAGCACTTGAAAGGCCCACATATAAGGCCCACCAACGATAGCTGCCGACAAATATTCAATGTTTTCTATGACCATCTACCGAAAGATCTTAGTCGTCAGATCTCCCGAATGATAGCGCCTCAGTCGTCCAGTTTACCGAACGAAAGTAACCTCCCCGATTGGGTATACAATCACTTGTCCATCGTACGAACGAGTACCGAAGACCCTTTATCGACCAAACGACCGATTGATAGCCAGTGGCCTAACGATACTAAAAAAAGGTCAATACACCCTACGGCTTTGGTATCCCACCTAAGAACGACATCTTTAGGATCTTTCAGCTAAGAAATGGATCTCTCCAAGAAACGAAAGTTCTCATATGATGAAAATCATGATCAATTCGGAATACTAAACTCCTGAGATTTTTGGATCGATTCGATAAGGAAAGTAGGGTTAAAGCACTCCAACAGTGCACGACTCTCGCAGGTATAAGATATCCTAAAACCATCCACGCCAGGTATGCTCCCTTAGTGTTACACATTTGGCACTCTAATCACAGGGAATTTCTCTCTCTTTGAGCTCTCAGTCTATTTCTTTTATATTCGAAAACCACTCTTTTTGACTTGAGCGTAGAAGTCTCCCCCGCCGGAACACCCTCCGACATTTTTTTACAGGTTTTACATCTCGTCAATGGCAACTATTTGAGTCATAAGGAGCCAATATCTATAGAGCCGTAACTCACCTCTAACAACTTGAAATGCCCAACTATTATCATGTTGTTACAATTTCTTCCCCATTGAAACATCCACATTCTCAAGGATGGAAAAAAAAATCAAAAAAGATTAAAATTTTATAAAATTCATGAATTTTGCACAAAGACTTGCATTTGTGTTGAGAAATAAGGTGATGAAATCGAACAATGGATTTGACTTGAGTTTCAGGGAGAGTAACGGGAGGAAAGTGAAAATGAGGAAATTTGAGAGAGATTTTCCTTGAATTAGTCTCCAGTGAAGGATTTTGTCGGATAAATATAGGAAATTCAATTTTTAGAGTGTTTGGCAAGAACCCACTAACAACAGTTTTTTTTTCTTGAACAATTGAGATCCTATTTCTAGCAAGAAAGTTTTCTCGATGAATCCCAAAAGTGTAATCTCTAAAAGATTTTTCAAGAATTCACCATTAATAGATTCTTTGTTAGATATTTGCGAACCTTCTTCTACCCTTAATTTTTCTTCGCTAAAAGTAGATAGAATGGAAAACTCAAAAAGTGTATCAATACCTTATTCTTCATGTTTATCTTTGTTTAACATCTTCATGAGAATATTGAAATTGTCATCAAAACTTGCCGTTAAAGCATCCAATTTCCGATCAATTCTCTGGTTGATTTCATCCATTTTTGGTACCAACTAGAAATGACTTCCTTTGATTTTCATGGTTGATTCTTCCATTTGTTCTTTGATAGAACAAATTTACTAAGATACATATACTCTAATATCAATTTGTCACAAACCCAATTGACTATTTTCCTCAAGTGATTGGTTGGGAATGGAAATGGGTTTTGTCACAGCCTCTAGTCAATTGCTTATCAGAAACGGTCAGCTAGAAATGGAAGGTCGACTGGATATCATGTCCAATCGACTGAGAGATGGAAGAATGTAAACCAAGAAATTAGAGAGACAAGGTAGAAAGATAGAGTTAGAGATAGAGAGAAAGAAAGAGAAGATAGAAGATGCAAAAGAGAGAGAGAGAGAGAGTAGACAGGAATAAAGGGAGAAGAGGAGAACACCACAAATATAATTACCTGCTCATTTTTAATTACAACCTACATTTATATACTTGTGGATCAGTTATTCAACCAATCTAACTACTCTAACTAATCTTGTTATTATAATTTGGTTTAACTACTTCAACTACCTCAGTTAGCTATACTTAACTATTACAATCTTGTTATTACAATTTGGTTTAACTATTTCAACTATTTCAATTAGTCACACTTAGCCGTTGCACTAGAAATGCTCAACTCTTGGCAGGTTGTTACACTTAGTTTAGTGTTTCTCGAACAATTGCATCCGCAACTAGCTAAGTTCCAAATGTCCAAAGGTTTAAGATTTTGTACTGCAATAGACCTCATCTTTCATCACATTTGTGAAATATTTGGTAAAAGGTTCAACTTCTTTATGTCTTTATGATGGAGTGAAATTTTGGGTGCTTTACAATAACATTTGATCACAATCAACATCTTCCTCCTCGTCCAAGTCCACATATCATCAATATAAATGCATGGATGTGGATTTTCAATCTCTTGCAATAAATACTGTCAAGACTTAAGTGATACGGTGAATCATAAAAGGATTTTGAATCCTAACTTGGAAGAAAGTTGTCGTATAGAGGTTCAAATTGGAGACACATACTCTTGATGGATCTGATTACCATTTTTCAAAAAATAAGATAAACAAAAAATGAAACCAAATGTATCAACGTTCCAAATTAATTTCTTTTTCTTATTTTTTCATAACTTTTCTCCATCAACCCTAAAATATCAAATATCATAAAACATAATCATTAATGTAATAATTATTCAAAAATAAAGCAAAATCGACACAAATCATTATACCAATTTATACTCAATCAAATTTTTGCACACTTAAACAGTACTTATCCCCAAACACTCTTGACACAAACTAAATAAAAACTATTTTGTAAGGCAACTTATTTTTTTTCCAAACTCCCTAACCAACGTCCATCATAGAAAGTCAAACCGGAAATGTAATCAAAATAATAAGTATTTCACATTATTTTTCACTAAAACAACTATTACATCTCCTAATAGTTTTTCAAATTCAAAACTGTAAGATTTAACAATTCTCTCCAAGAATTCATTCAAAATCACTCAAAATTGGGTAAATGATATGTAGCGCTCAAATCAATACAATAGAATGACATTGTCGTAAATTTGCAAATATATCACATCTCCACCACTCAAAAGTATAAAATTCATGTACCAATTAAAAGGTATTTTATTTGATTGTAACGTGATTAGAGTTAACAATAGAATAAAAGGAATATTTGAGGTTAAAAATTTACTAAAGGAAATATATAATTAATCACATAATTCTTTTCAATACCAAGTGCTTTTGCCCTCATCAAACAGCACATAAGATAAAGTTTTTTTTTTTTTTTTTTTGTTATCCCCTTGTTTTTCCCCCTCAAACTTCCTTTTGTTTTCGCCATCTCCATGCAGGAAAGAAACAAAATTTTGCATTTTTTTTCCTTTTTTGCTTTTTTTTGCCCTTTTTTTTCAAACAACCATTCAAAATAGAATAGTCAAGAGGATAATCAAGTTTCATTCTTCCTTGCACAAATACAAAGTTGATTTTCATATCCATGAAAGTATTAGAATCAAGATTTTCAATCATCATACCTCCCTTGGGGCAAACAAATGACCAATAATACCATTAATTACAAACTTCTTTGCTACAAGAGTTTGAAAAGAAAGTCAAAATAAAAGGCTAAATGTTATGTTGAGGTGGTTATAAATAAATAAAAGGGATACAAGTTCAATTTGGTTAACTAAGGGGTTATAAAAACAAGGAAGGAATTTTAACAAAGGCCAAATATGGTCTCAATATGCATAACAGAATAAGTTCTAGAATAACCAATCTAAATGTGATATTTACTCATCAAAGAAATAATTTCAAGCATATAGAATCAATTTCCTCATTTTAGTCTCAAAACCTAACTTTTAAGTGAGTTTGATATCTAGTTTGCATGTTTATCCTTCAAAACAACCATCGAAGATATGAACAGTCATTCATGTATCAAATAAACATTAATACAAGTCATCTCTCATAAATTTTCAACTCAACTAAATAGCACGCATCAACTAGAGAGCTCGAAATTTTTTCAATCTGTTATAAACTCTAGAAAATTTGGATAGATGTCCAATATATGAAAAGTAAATATTTTAAAATGATACATATAGTACCAATATTGCTATTAGTAGCACTTTCTATATATCAATATCATAATATGAAAATATCATATATTTAGGAGAATACTTGACTTTAAAACCTTCCATTTATATACATATTCCAATTTGTATAAATACCCTCTTTTGTAACTTTATTCTATATACATACAAGAGAATAAAAATCTCTTTGTTTCTCTCTCTCTCTCTCTCTCTCTCTCTCTCTCTCTTCATTGTCTTCTTCTTTAGTATTTTCTTATTTTATAATACGTTATTAGTACGAGACTCTACTCAACCAAGTGCAAAGTTCTCACCAACGAAGGATAAGATTTCTTGGTATGAATTTTCTATAACTTTTATTTATTATTTTATATAGAGATTTTATTGAATATTATGATTTTTTCAAAATATACTTTGAGTTTACAGTTTAGTCTGATCTTCCACATCAGAAAAGGAACTACTATAGTTTTGTTGTGTTTATTATTTTCTAACCTTATTATTGATTAAGTAGATAGACTGAAAACCAGATTTTGCAGACTACTGGTTTAAAGGTCTTTTATAAGATATAGATTTTGTATAACAACACCACGTATTTAATCAATAAGTCTTCATTAAAAATATATATTTTTTCTCACTTGTTATAGTTGATAATGTCACATATTGTGAAACTTGAATTTGTGACCTTTGATATTATGAGGAAGAATTATTTATTATGGGTGTTGGATGTTGAAATGTATTTAAATATAATGGATCTTGAAGTCACTATTAAAATAATTTAAAGGAATAATAATGATAAAACAATATAACCACCTAAAAATGGTTGTTCTTATGATGGAAAAGTTTTACAGAGAAAATATTAATAGGAAAGATATGCTAGAAAATTTTTCATTTTTCATGTCTCAAATTTGCTCCTGTAGTAGCAATATTGGGAAAAGGAATTCAAAATATTCTAAATTGATTTTATGTTCTATTGTGACTGAACAAAATATTATTGATGAAAAATCATGAAACTTGACCTAATGGTCTTAGTCCACTCCGTGAAGCGATGCAATTAAATATTGTTATGAATATAGAAGAGACTGTGATTGTAGATAGATGATTGTCATGATTATGCAAATTTATCAAATCACTAGAAGTGGTCATACAAATTTATTGAACCACCAGAAGTGGAAAAATCATAATGAAAAACAAGATAAAGAAAAGATGAAAAATATTAGTTGATCCAATGATTTTTATTTATCAATTTATAATTATTTTTATTGCGCCAAACGATCGCTAGAAATGGTCATGACCGTGGTCATGGTTGTAGTCGTGATTGAGGATAAAATAATTATGATGATATTAGTAAAAAGAGCAAACGTCACCATCAGAAGTGGGACAATAATAATGGGAAAAGATAAGATAAGTTCTTAAAACGTTTTGATAATATCTTGAGATATATAAAAGGCGAAAAAGATGAATGCTTTATAGATAGTATTGCGATACATATAATACTCAAAAATAAGAATTATTTCTCATGTCTAAAGTTAAGAGAAACAAATGTTAATACTATAAGTGGTAATGCGAAATTAATTGAAAGCTCCGGTAGAGCATAAATATGTATCCTTAAAGGAAAATTTGATCACTTGATTAGCGATAGGATATCGAAAAAAATAAATTTCTAAAAACTCACTAATATTAACATTGTTATGAATTCTAAAATATTTGTTTGTTTATTAAAAAACATAGATACTCCCTTAATGTGATTCATGATGAATAATGGAGATATATGTCTCGAAAACAGTACCACTGCACATATTATATTAAAAAAAAAGAAATATTTTCTTATCTAATAACGCAAGAGATCAATGTTAATACAATATCTGTTAGTACTAAATTGAAAGAAGGTTATGAAAGAGTTAATATATTCTTGTCTAGAGGAATTAAATTTGAAATTGATGAAACATTATACTCTCCTAGGTCTCAAAAAATTTTGTTGAGTTTTAAAAATATTTATAGAAATGGAAATCATATTGAAACAATAAATGAAGTAAACCAGAAGTTTACTAAGTTTGCAAGTATAATCCTAGGTGATAAAAAGATATTAGAAAAATTATCGACATATTCCTCTAGTTTATATTACACATACATCAATGCAAAAGAAGCATATGCAATAGTAAACCAGGACTTTACTAACTTGAATGATTTTATTATTTGACATGATCGATTGGGCCATTCCGGATCAATAATAATACGAATGATTATAAATAATTCATGTGGATATTTTTTGAAGAATCAGAAGATTCTTTAAATCCAATGAATTTATTTGTGTTATTTGCTCTCAAGGCAAATTAATTTTGAGATCATCACCAACTAAAAATATTATGAGTCTCTTAAATTTTTGGATCAAATACATAGAGATATTTGGGGGCCTATACACACACCATGTAGACCATTCAAATAGTTTATGATTTTTAATTGATGCATCAACTAGGTGGTCACATATATCATTATTATCAACTTGTAATCTGGCGTTTGCGAGATTACTTATTCAATTAATTAGATTACGAGCATATTTTCCAAATTATTCAATCAAAACAAATTGTCTTGATAATGCAACTGAATTTATATCCTAAAGATTTGATGAATGTTGTATATCTATTGGGATAAGTGTAGATTATCCTGTAGTACATGTTCACACTCAAAATGGTTTAACAGAATCGCTCATTAAGTGTATTCAGTTGATTGTAAGACCATTACTTATGAAAGCAAAATTATCAATTTCTACTTGGGGACATGCTATTTTACATATAGTAATACTTATTTGTATCCGGCCAACAAGTAATAATAATTTTTCCCCATTATATTTGATTTATGGTCAGGAATCAAATATCTCATACTTGAGAATTATTGGATGTACAATATATGTCCCTATTGCTCCACCACAACAAACTAAGATGAGACCTCAAAGGAGATTGGGGATATACATTGAGTTTAAATCTCCATGATTTATTAAATATATTTAACCCATGATAGGAGATTTATTTACAGCTCGTTATGCTGATTGTCATCTTAACGAGTCTATTATTTCCAACATTAGAGGAAGAAAAGAATAAACAGCATGAAAATAAAATTAGTTGGAATAAATCATCATTATCTTATCTTGATCCTCATACAAAGCAAATGAACTGAAAGTTCAAAAAATGATTCATTTACAAATTTTAGCAAATCAATTGTCAGACGCATTTACTGACCATAAAAGAGTGACTAAGTCACATGTTCCGGCTGTTAATGCTCCTCTTAGAATTGATGTCTTTGAATGACAACATAATATTGCTAATAACTCTAAGGCGCGCACAAAATATGGTAGACCAATTGGTTCCAAAGATAAAATTCTCGAGATAGAAAAGAAACAAAGAAATTAGATGGTTTAAACAAGAATATTACATATCCCAAATATGTACCAGTCATAGATAATATTCCAGAAAAATATCAAGTACTTGAAAATATTGATAATCATGAAATCTCAATAAGTTATGATATGGCTGGTGAAATATGGAACTGAAATAATATCAATGTTGATAACATTTTTGCATACCACATAGTAATGAGCATTGAAAATGAAAAATGAGGATTTTGAACAAAGGTCTATTGAGGAATGCAACTATAAGCATGATTGGCTAAAATGGAAAGATGCAATTGAATCAGAATTAAAATTCCTTGACAAAAGAAATGGTTTCGGACCAATAGTCCATACACTTATTGGTGTAAAACTAGTGGAATGTCAATGGGTCTTTGTGCGAAAACAAAATAAGAAAGGTGAATTATGAGATATAAAGTACATTTAGTTGCATAAGAATTTTCGCAATAATTTAGTATTGATCATGATGTGACATAATCTCCTATGGTGGATATGATTACCTTTTGATTTCTAATCGATCTGGTTATACAAAAGGGACTCGATTTGCATTGAATAATATCGTTACAGTTTATTTGTGTGGTCCACTTAATAATGACATTTATATAAAACTCCCGGAAGGATTTAATTGCCTGAAGCAATAACATTTATATAAAACTTCCAAAAAGTTTAAATTGCCAAAAGCAATGACATTTATATGAAACTCTCAGAGGATTTAAATTACCAAAAGCATGTAATTCCAGTTTTCAAGAACATTACTCATTTAAATTAAAATGAAAGATATAAGAATGATCCCGTTTACCCATACACTTTTATAAAGAGATCTGAATGTGATTTCGCTATTGTTGCAGTATATGTTAATGATTTGAATATTATTGGGACTCTTGAAAAGCTGTCGAAAGTAGTAGAGTGCATGAATAAAGAATTTGAAATGAAAATTCTTGGAAAGATAAAATTTTGTATTGGGTAACAGAGAGAAAAGTTAAAGAACGAAATCTTTGTGCATTAAGTAACTTATAAAGAACAAGTGCTAAAAATGATTTTATATGAATAAAGTACATCCGTTGAATACCCCAATGGTTGCGAGGTGACTTGATGTAAATAAAGACTCTTTTCGATATTGAGAAAATAATGAGAAGATTTTTTATCCTAAAGTATCATACTTAACTGCAATTAGAGCATTCATATATCTCGTTACTCATACATGACCTAATATATCGTTTTCCGTCAATTTATTAATGAGATGTAACTCTTGTCCAATCCGAAAATATTGGAATGGGGTGAAACATGTACTTCGTTACCTATAAGATACAAAAAAATATAGGTCTGTATTTCCTAAACTGTTCAAAACAAAATTGATTGGTTTTGCAGATGTAGGGTACTTATCTGATCCTCATAATAATTGATCACAAACTGGATATGAGTTCACATATAGTGGCATCGCCATTTCATGGCATTCTATGAAACAAACAATAGTAACTACATTCTCTAATCATATTGAAATTTTGGCAATCCATAAAGTTAGTCGTGATGCGTATGGTTCAGATCTATTATTCAGCATATACAAGGAATTTGTGGTTTATCTTCAGGAAAAGAGGCACCAATAGTCTTATATGAGAATAATGCAGCATGCATCACCCAACTCAAAGAAGAATAAATCAAAAGCGACAGAACAAAACATTATTCACCAAAATTCTTTTTCACTGATGAATTTCAGAAGAATGGTGATATAGATATTCAATAAATCTGATCAAGTAAAAATTTAGTAGATTTATTTACGAAATCCTTACCGATTATTACCTTTACAAAATTGGTGAAAGGAATCAGAGTGTATCAACTCAAAGATTTCAAGAGATATTCTCAACGGGGGAGTAAGTACATTATCAAACACTTTGAATATTGTACTCTTTTTTCCTAGTAAGATTTTAACAATGCCTATTATCTATGTAATGGACATTCAAGGGGAAGTGTTATAAATGCTAGAAAATTTGGGTAGATATCCAATATATGAAAGGTAAATATTTTACAATGAGACACATGACACCAATATTGCTATTAGTAGCATCTTTCTATATGTCAATATCATAATATGGAAATATCACATATTTGGGAGAATATTTGACTTTAGAACTTTCCATTTATATACACATTCTAATTTGTATAAATACCCTCCTTTGTAACTTCATTTTATGTACATACAAGAGAATAACAAATCTATGTGTGTGTCTCTCTCTCTCTTTATTGTCTTCTTCTTTAGTATTCTCTTACTTTACAACATAACCTAATTTTTTTAATTTTTTATCAAAATTTGTAGACTTTATTAAAAGAAAGTAAAAACTTAAACTAATCTTACCAAATAAAATCAAACACCAAATACTCCCTCATATCTAAATCATATATTTTTCTTAATGCATGCTAAATTGAGAGAAAAAAAACAAAGATAACCAACCCAAACAAAAACAAAAATAAAAAAATAAAGTGAGAACAAGACTTTCCTACAGTAGCGTGGGGAATGGTGGGTCAAATCCAATAAATTGAGGAAAGAGTTAAGGTGTGGGCACCTTCTAGTCTTACATCACTTCCAGTCTAAGCGTAATGGGGTTCTCAATAGTGGTTTTGTTCAACTCCACACTCTTAATCTTCCTTTCCCCAACTTCATCCTAGCATAATGGGGTTCTACACTTCTGTCCATATAGGGCTTCATAAGATAGAATTCTAATGCTAGTTTGGTAATTATTATTATAGGCAAACTCTATCAAAGAAAAATACCTACCCCAACTTCCCCGAAAATCCATCACACAAACTTTAAGCATGTTTTCTAACATTTGGATTATGCGTTCAGATTGTCCATCGGTTTAGGGGTGAAAGACAGTATTAAACTTCAATTGAGTGTCTAGGGATTCTGGTAATTTCGGCTAGAACTGAGAGATAAAATGAAGGTCACGATCAGACATAATCGATAACGAAACCCCATGGAGTCTCATAATTTCATCAATATATAACTTATCTAAACTTTCCAAAGAGTATGTGTTTTGAATCAGCAAGAAGTGGACTGATTTGATGACATGGTCTACAATCATCTAAATGGCATCATACCCATTCAGTGTATGAGGCAAACTACTGCGAAATCCATGATCACATGCTCCCATTTCCATTCAGGGATTATTAATGGTTGGAGAATACTAGCAGGCTTTTCGTAGTCTGTCTTCACTTGCTAACACACTAAACACTTAGACATAAATCCAACATTCTCACTTTTCATTCCAATCCACTAATAATTCTTCTTAATTGTTCAGTACATCTTAACATTTCCTGGTTACATAGTATAAGTCGATGAGTGTGCTTTTTTAAGGATAGCTCCATAAATATCAATGTTCTTAGGAACACAAATCCTATTCTTAAACACAAGCATTCCATCTCTTCGAATTCTAAAGTCACCCCCTTCTCCTTTGTGGACTTTTTTAATTATCATCTTTAATTCATCATCTACAGTTTGGAGCTCCCGTGTACGATCCACCAAAGTTGGCCTAAACTCAAAACTTGCCAGCAATGCGTCCTGTTCATTGCTTGCTAATCTAACCCCGAGGGTTTGGATTCCAACCAAACAAGCAAGATGAGAATTTCCCTGTGACTGCAAACTAGATGAAGACTTCCAATTCCAAGCATCAGCAACTACATTGGCCCTTTTGGGATGGTAATCTATTACCAAATTATAATCTTTAATTAATTCAAGCCATCTTCTCTGTCTCAAGTTCAGTTCTTTTTGTGTAAGTAAATACTTCAAACTCTTGTGGTCAATGAAAATCCTACAAGTTTTCATATACAAATAATGTCTCCATATCTTTAAGGTAAACATAATTATAGCTAACTCAGATCATGAGTAGAATAGTTCTCTTCATATGTCTTACATGAGGCATAAGCTATCACTTTATCATTTTGCATTAACACAAATCTCAATCTTTGTTTACTGGCATCACTATAAACCATATATCCACTTCTATTCATTGGAAGAGCAAGAATTGGAGCGGATGTCAACTATTTCTTAAGCTCTTGAAAACCCACTTTACATCTATAATCCCATTAAAATTTAATTCCCTTTCTTGTTAGTTTAGACAATGAAGCTGCAATTCTAAAAAATCCCTCAACAAATCTCTTATAATATCCTACTAAGCCAAGAAAACTTCTCACCTACGTCACATTTTTAGGACATTCCCATTTCAGGATAGTTTCAACATTTCTTGGATCCACAAATACCTCATTTACCGGATATTATATACCCCCAAGAACCCAATTTCCCTTAACCAAAATTCACACTTTGAAAACTTAGCATTCAATTGCTTCTCCCGAGGAGTCTACAAAATAATTCTGAGATGTTTCGAGTGTTCCTCAGCATCTTTTGAAAACACTAATATGTCATCAATAAACACAATCACAAATTTATCAAAATAGGAGTGAAACACCCTATTCATCAAGTCCATAAAAATAGGAGAGGCATTCATTAATCTAAATGGTATCACCAAAAACTCATAATGTCCATATCGAGTCTTAAATATAATCTTAGGCACATCAGTTTCTTTGATATTCAATTGATGATAACCCGACCTCAAATCAATATTTGAAAATAGACATACACCTTGAAGTTGGTCAAAAAGATCATCAATTCTAAGAAGTGGGTACTTGTTTTTAATGGTGACTCTATTTAGATTTATCCTCATCACAAATTTTATTTAAAGTTACATAAAATTTAATAGATTTTATATGAGAATTACTTAAATTCTTCTAACAAAAAATGTTCCATTTAAATACATAAAATATTTAAATAATATTATAATTTTAGATGAAAATTATTTAAATTCTATTAATCCAAAATTTTCATTTAAATATACAAAATATTTAAATAATATTTCAATTTTGGATTAGAATTATTCAAATTCTATCATTACAAAACTTTCATTCAAGGGATACTAGTTTTCTTTTGCATACATGATCATATAAAAAATAACAAATATTATTAATCATATTTTCAATAGAAACTTTATATTAAAATCTTAAAAATTTCTCAAGTACATGATCATGGTTCACACAAATAATTATAACACGCAAAAGAAAACATGTAATGTATTATCTCATTCAAGATAAATCTGTTCGAGACATCATGTTTACAATTCTCTTAGATAGTCTATCCTTAAGAGTAAATCTCCTTATAGCATATGAGGAATTATTTATATTTTGAGATAGTTTTTTATTCAATTGACTCTCTATATTCTTGACTTCTCACATTTCTATTAATATTGAATTTATATCTTTAAAAATTATGTTCAAATTCTCAATAATCAATTTATCAACTACACCACCCCCAATAAAGGAGATATGGAATTTTTCATTATATGGACGTCATCCTCCATAAAACATGGCCTAGAAGAAGTTCTAAACATTTCCTTTCCAGGATCTTTAAATGTTTTGGCAAAGTATGAGTCGGGTCAATTTTATAAGCCAATATTTGGTCCAACTTTATCGTACACTCTGGGCTTCTCAATACTCTAGTTCTCACATAGAGAACTCAAAGAGTACATCCAATTATGACCATCTTCCTAGAAAATGATAACAATATTAGGCTGAACACACAGTCAACCATAATATAATACAAGAAATTCATAAAACATCAATGTCAAATAATATACTTAATTTTCAATTAATTTTATATTGAAAAATCAAAATTTTCATATATAAAAAAGAGTATAAAATCAAAAGAGTATAAAAAATTTACATTTGGATAACCAATAGTAATGAAGTAATTTTTTTCAACTCATAAAATTTTTCAAAATTTTTTTGGACTAAAAAAAATGATATTTCTTTAATTTTATAACAATTATTGATTTAAAAATCAATAAAAATTATTTTTTTAACTCTGAAAAATAAATTAAAATTCATAGAAAAATCTAAATAAATAAAAAATTTATTCCGACCGACTCCTTACATGCCACCGTGAGGGGCTGTCCAAAATTGGACATGTGCCCACTCTCCCTGGACAGCACATGCATGCCATGTGCCTTTTTCTGGCAGCGGATGGTCCTAAAATTTTTGCTACCCCTATTTTCGATATTGTGAGTTCAATAGTGGTCTCAGATTTTAAATTAAATAACTTTATCCTATAGTTTGGGATTCACGCGCCACTATTGAGACCAGGAATGGCTTTAGGGTACCGTTCATCTTCTTCCTTCTTTTTTTTTTTTTATTTTGCTGCAACTTGACTTAATTTTTAAATGGTCATACCTTTCTCAATTGTTAATCATTTTTCACGTTTTTTATATGGTTGGAAAACATTTTTCGAGAAAATTCTAACTATATAAATATCAAATCATGAAATATAGTATGCTAAAAAAATGAGTACATAAAATTTTAACTATGCTTTGAAGTATCTCATAATGTACTCAACACATGCATGTCAAATTTTGCATATTTAATTCTCATGGAATATGCATACTACTATGTAAAATTGAGAGTAATTCGTAAAGCCTATTGCAAGATGCCATTAATGAACTATAAACATTTTCATGAAATTTTTCAATTTTAATACCCAAAAGAGGTAGGAAACACCCACGCGTGGCTCTAATACCAATGTTGTTTTAAAAACATACCGACAAACATAATTTTTTAATGCATAAAATTTTCGGATCCAAATTAGGTTAGAATCGCTTATCTCTTTAGACGGTTAGGCATTCTAGATCTAGAAAATGTCACATAAATAGATCACCTTCTTTGTTCCACAATCCAAATGTCTTTTGATAAAATCAACGATCAACCCTCTCTTAATATTCTTTGATGTTGGAAGAAGATCTCTCTCTCTCTCTCTCTCTCTCCCCCGCCCCCATATAACAAAAAATACATTCTACACTCTCTGGAATACCTTGGAGAGAGGTTACCTTGGGGAGAAAGGAAGTTTAGGGAGAGAGGGAGTTGGAGAGATGGAGTTATCCACAAAACCACCCTCTCCCTTTTCAAAATTCAAATGGAGGTTTTGGATCAGGTCTACCCTCATGGAACTATACCCTATTTTTCCAATAGAAGGGACGATAATAAAATTTTGTAAGGTGAGCATAAAATCCTAGTTGAGAAAACTAGAGTAGTTGCAATAAATTCTTGCATAATGTATCTGTTGTAATCTCATTTACCCATAAAATTTTAATTATGCAAATATATTTTTTAAAACTTTTAAGAAAAAACTTCACACATGAGGCCATAGCCTAACCAAATTTAACCTTTGCAGGTGAAAATCGTAAAAAAGAATGGATGGTTAGTGCAATTTTTATTTTTTGGTACTTGACCAATAGATATCCAAAACTATACTCTGTTTAATCTGATTTGATCTATTGTCAGACTCTATATAGAGGCGAGCTCTCCCATTAGACCAATTGTTCATTGGAGGAGAATTAGTGAATGGTATTGGGGTATACTGTCTTTGTCTTGTGGATCCAATAAAGTAGTACCCAATTGACATGATGCAAGTATTAAGCACAGGAAATATCATCGATTATTCTCTCCATTTTGTACCAAAAATATAAAGCATTAGTTACTACTCTTAAAATTCCTCAATCCCATTTGGACCAAACACTCCAAGCATAGTCATATTGCCATTGCTGTTGCAAATTTCTGAACACCCCTTTTGCTCTATCTTTGAGTACAAATAAACACTACTTAACAACATAGAGAACTCATTCGCACAAGAACTCAATGATAAAGAATACCCAATTTTATCTTTCCATTTTCCAAACTTGATATTATTAGTTGATATGCCCATGTAGGGGCATTTCAGACTTTTTGAGATAATTTAATTTAATTCAAATTAGTTTGAATTTGAATAATAACCACTATTATTCCACTCCCTGATCTCTCCAAAAAGTGACCCACGTGGTATTATTTTTTAGGCTTAACCACCCATTAACTTGATACTATGTTTTTCTATGAGATGTGGGAAAAAGGTGTTCCATGTGAGTGAAACACCCAAGAGAATTGTCTTCTAGCGAGAAAAAAATACAAGTTCTTAAGACTAAGAATTGTATTAAGAGATTAGAAAATTTTTGCATAGGAAAATTTTTTTCGTCATTGGATTCATCGGAATTTGGGTTGAGGCATTGTGATGTTGCGATAATAATTCGATTAACCTCGTGATCACCATTCCGACAATGCAATTGGATCGAGGGATTTGTGGTTTGCCGTTCGATCGATTTTTGGAAGCCCTACATATTTAGGTACATACTTGAGATTTTAATCTATTTAATTTTTTTGAAAAATTACTTCCACTGTGTTTTGTGCATATTATTCCAACATTGGTATCAGAGCGTAGGTTGGATTTATTAAAATAATTTTCAAAATTTTTGGGTATAAAAAAATATAGGGTATAAAATTTAAGACTTAGATCACGGATAAATTTCGTGAATCCAATTATACCATGATGTTACCAATGTCATGTAGATCATAAATATAATTTTTTTCGTAATTTTTTGAAAATGTTAGGGTCATCAATTGCTCGGTCGAAGTTTTTGACCCAAAACCTTGACCGAACCCTAAGATCTTATATCCATCGAGATTTATGACGAATTGATCTATAAAAATGGGTCATATGTGTTCTACGTGTGCTGATCTATATATTGATACATTATTTGTGTGTTGCCATCGCCAGAAAATGAGATTTACAAAATGGTCGCGAAGGGTCATGACGAAGAATGTTTAATTCGCCGAGATTAGGATATAATTCCTCCTAAAATCGAGTCAATGATGAATGGAGGATGTCAAATTGCAAATTACAGTTGAAATCCATGCAAAAAAAGGACCGAAAATGGAGTTTTTCGATAGCTGGGTCGCACAACCCGGTTGCAGGCCCATCAAGCAAAGAAGAATTGCTCCAGACCCACGGGCATGTGGCGTGCACGTGTGCTGAAGCGCGTGACACACGCGGGTGCACGTGCATGTGGTCCACACGCAAGTGAGGCGCATGGAGGGGTTAGGGCGGTCCGGGTCGGTTTCAACCCGGATTCGCATCCCAACCCGGGAACCTGATCTGCGCGCATGCAGGCACATGGACGACGCACTACGCATCTGGCACATGTGCCAGCGCGTAGCCGGCACATGCAGGCACGTGGCAACGCGTTGGCTTGGCTGGAAATGAAATTTTTTAATTTTTCAAGGGTCTCATACCATTAAATGTGACTTTTGTAGGTTTTTGTATACCGAATCCAAATTCGAATGGTAAGATACAATCTGGGTTGTGGTGTATAGTGTCCGTTGACTCATACACTCGCTTTGGACTCTATAGTCGAATCATTTTAGATTTGTTGATTTGTAGGGTGCACAAAATTGTGAGAATAAGAATCACAAGTGTTATTATCTTTATGATTACTTCAAAGATTGTCGTATTGGATCTTTGAAAGGGGGATAAACTGAATGGTGATTACGAGATTTTATACTGATAGATTCAGTTTGTCCTGGAGGAGCAAGATCTATCTGAAATTTTGAGATAAGAGATGGTGGACTCCATGGAGGGTACCACACCTTAAGGAGATGGGATTAGGAGGCGTTACATGTATGGAAGAGGAAGGATGGTCAAGTTAGGAAAATCCTCCTGAAAAACATACACAACAATGTGATCTCAATCGATAAGTAATATCCTAAGACTTTGTCGATTTGGCTCACCCTAAAATGAGCATTGTGGTGCTCTTACAACTCCTGAAATGAGAGTGTTGACTTATAAGTTTTATAACTTATGAAAAAAAAGGTTGATCATACAATGATGCAACATTAGACGTAAAAGTCGAGTATGATCGTCGAGTTGGAGAATACGAATGAGCCCATTTCGAATGTGTTTTTTCAAGTCTTGGGTGCGATCCAGTCTTTATCTGATTCATAAGAGACCATAAAAACCTATATCACACACGACGAGAGTATTTGTACTTCCGCTAAAGTGAATAGGCATAATGAGTTCGAGTAGGAGTGTCTGAAGGCGAGTAGGCCTAACTCAGGTCATGCTGATATAGTGGAGTCGAGTAAGGACTCTCGTGCCACCAAACACAAATGGCATAAGTATGAGTAATAGACTTGAAGTTCAGGTAAGAAGAAACCATCCGAGAAATCCAACAACTAAGGATTGAAACGCAGGAAGAATGAGCTGGATAAGACCAAGCTGAAATGCTACATCTGTAGTAGACTTGGTCATTTCACTTGTAAGTGTGACGAGTGGAAGCTATCTCTTTCTTCTTTACATAGTTTGAGATGCTTACTGACTTCTCTCCTTCGTGGATTATAGACTCAGGAGCCACCGACCACGTAGCTCGAGATAAGAGCACGTATATAGAGTTCTGCCGAGTGAGCCTCAAGTAAGAGGATTTATATAGGGAACGGAGTGTTTGTCGACATCAGAGGAAATGATACTTGCAAGTTGGAGTTACAAAATTGCCAGACTCTGTACGTTCTTTAGGCTTCGGATGTTTAATGGAATTTGATCTCAGCTTAGGATATGTTTTGTTATTTGGAAACTTTATAGTTTCTATTTATTTGGAAACTATATACACTGGATGTGATTCCTTTTAATGATGTTTCTTATTATCATCCTAGGGTGAGAAAGGATAAAGCAGTTAGCAGTGAGTGGTCTGTAGGACCCATTAACCAGTTTTGCCTAGATGCCAAAGCTACAAGGAAACCATTAGACAATGCAATGAGAGCTAGGACTCTATTATAGACGGTTCACTCTGACATCTATGACCTTATGAACGTGAGAACCCGAAATGGAGTTGTGTAATATATTATGTTCAGAGATAATTACACGTGTTTCGGTTATATCTATCTGATCTCGCACAAGTCTGAGGCATTGAAATGTTTCAGGAGATTTATTAGCAAGGTTGAGAATCAGTTAGACTGAGAGTGGAGACTCTCAGAACTGATCGAAGGCGCCAGTATTTGTCTGAAGAGTTCTGTTTCGAAAAGGGTATCACGAGATAACTGACTATTTCTGCTATTCAGTGGAGTAGAGTAATAGAGAGAAGAAATATGACTCTATTAGAAATTGTGAGGTCTATGATGGCACATGCCAATTTGTTCGTTTCCTATTGGAGAGACGCTTTATTGACTACAGTTTTCGTCCTCATCCGTGTTCTATCAAAGTCTGCAGTCAATACCCCATATGAGTTTAGGATAGGGAGGTAGCCTGACCTTAGCCACTTGAGATTATGGGGTTGTGCCGCATATGTACACGTTTTCTCACATCCACATGGCAAGTTAGACCCGCGAGAAAATGAATATATCTTTATTAGATACTAAGAACACTCCAAGGGGAATGTGTTTTAGGTGAGCATACGAACGGCACTGTTATTGAGATTGAGGCTCATGATGTCGTGTCTCCTAAAAGTGATTTCCCAAAGAGGGGTAAAAATGATTGAGACTTTACCTTCTATGAGATGGACGAGTCTAGTGACTTAGTTAAGTGTAGTGGTGGGACCCAAGAACTCATTACAGATCTTGGTCCTAATAGGAGCGATCCATCTAGAGGTGAAAAGATTTTCCCTCCTCGTAAGAGTAGTCGAGGAAACGTACTTAGCCATCACTTCCCAATTAAGGGAGAGGCTCTCATTGTAACTCTAAAGGATGATGAGAAACCTTAAGCGGTTTTAGAGACTCTTGAGGGTTTTGTGAATGACTATTGGTTAAAGGTCATGGATAAGAGAAGGAGTTGATGAGAATCAACGGGGATCTGGGATCTAGTTGATTTTCCTTAGGGCAATAAGGCAGTTGGGAACAAGTGAGTTCTCAAGATCAAGAGAAAGGCTGATAGATCAGTGGAGAGTTATAAGACTCGTCTGGTAGCCAAGGGTAACACTCGGACTATGAGCGTGATTATCTCGATCTGTTTACTTTTAATGATTGTCGCAGATATAGATCTGGAATCACACCAGATGAATGTTAAAACTACCTTTCTAAGTGGAAGTTTGGATGAGGAGATATGCATAGAGTAGCCCTCTGGGTTCTTTTTAGTAGGTTACGAGGATAAGGTCTATCGACTTCGGAAGTCGACATATGACCTTAAGCAGTCATCCAAGCAGTGGTACTTGGGATTTCACGAAGAGGTGATATCCTATGGTTTTGTGATGATCGAGTAGGATCATTGTATCTATCTGTTACATTCTACAGACTCCTTTGTGATCTTATTCTTTAGTTTAGATGACATTCTGTTGATTAGAAACAACAGTGAGTATCTGATGACCATGATGATGTGGTCATCATCGAGTCTTGATATGAAGGACATGGGTGAGGCTTGGTTTTTCCTTAGAGTTAAGATCCAAAGGGTTCGCTCAATACAGATGTTGACTCTTTCACAGCAGTCCTACATCAAGGGAGTTCTCAACTGTTTTGCGAAAAACGATTGTAACCCCAAAGATACTTTTATCGCTAAAGGTTAAAACCTAAGTCTTAACATGTGCCCTCAGACTCAGAAAAGGATCAGGGAGATGAGTAGAATCCCTTATACCAGTGCAGTGAATAGTCTGATGTATATAGTGTTGTGTACATGACTAGACGTTTGTTTTGCAATTAGTCTAGTGAGTAAGTATCAGTCAAATCCTAGAAGGGATCACTAGAAAGCAGTGAAAAGAATTCTGAGATATTTTAAATGAATTGCGAACCTCTCCTTGTGTTACGGAGGAGGTGATTTGCGTTTCGTTGGATATTCAGATGCTGATTGGGGTGATGATCTGAATGTACGCAAATCAATATTAGGTTTTACTATCTTGGAGTAGCAAAAAGCAAATCTGTGTATTTCTATCTATGATAGAGGTTGAGATTGTGGTATGTTCAGCAGCAGTTCAAGAGATTATTTGGTTCCATAAATGTCTGGATGACTTAGAGGTTGTGGTAAATAGTGAGAGACCAGTGATGATTTATTGTGATAATCAGATTTTCATTGCCTACTCACGAGACCCTAAGTATTACAATAGGACCAAACATATTGATATCTAATACCACTTTGTGAGAGACATCATCGAGAATGGTGAAGTTATAATTAAGTACACTTCTACATATAGTATGGTGGTTGTTCCCTTCACCAAACCCATTGCGAGAGATTCCTTTGTAAGATATAGGAATCATTAGGTTTACATGTATTTTGACATTTCTCACTACGTATTAATGATGCTTATTGTTTTGTATATATATGATATGTGTGCATTATTCAGTCACTTATTTATTGCACTGATTTGTTGTCATATATTTATGATTTATTGTGATAAATGATATGTCAGACAGGTGTGGTCGACTCTCTCATACGATTGACCACCTCCAGTTTTGAGTAAGCGGAGATGAGACAGTTTCTAGTTATAAGAGATTTTAAAAGTAATCCTACTAGAACATAAGTCGTCCTGATACGTGTTCAGGATAAGTTTATATGTGATATGACCGACATGGATATACCCACATCCATGTTACCTGTAAGTAGACAGGTTTGAGATCTCAGATATCACCTGCAACTAGTGATATTGTCTCTCAGGTATTCTCTCTGGGATCTCTGGATAAAATCTTATGTGTAAACTGAATCTCATACCTACATAGTATTAGAGAAATCTGACATATGTCATTTTTAAGAGATGAGGGAATAATGGCACGCGTTTCATACTGCTTGTGATAAGACGACCAGGGATAGTGGGAGTATTATTTGAGACATTAACATGATTTAAATTTTCGTTCCCACTGTGTGAGACCCGAGATCCATTGGATGGAATCTATTATATTCTTTTTACTTTCGGCTGTTTCTAGATGTCTTGATTCAGTGTTTGCTATTTTAGTCTGTTTAACTATAGTCCGAAAGATAAATTGAGGTCTAAGAGACAGGTTTAGGAAAGCAGCTGAATTGAGATTGATGGATTCAAGTTTAGAAAAAGGAAAACCAATCGAGATTACATCATTGTGTAGTTTTCACTGGCCAGTATGTTATATTTATCCATGTTGGAAATGTAATAGTAAATACACAGTTGAGCAATGATTAGAGATCACTTTTTATGAAAAAAGTGGTTCGATGGATGTAATTGTATTGAATTTGGGGTACAGCGAGTTCTTTTGGTACTAATGGTGACTTCTCGATCATTTTAATAGGTGTATTGAAAAATCTTTACTTATAGGTGTACTTGTCGGTCGCATGATACCCAATCCTATATGAAAGTCCAGCAGAGTGATGTGGTAGATCGCATTAGTTGTGATTTTGTTATGGATGTAAAATGCTCTCATGTATAAGTGTGAGATATTAGTTGATATGCCCATGTAAGGATATTTTGGACTTTTTGGGATGATTTAATTTAATTCAAATTATTTTGAATTTGAATAATAACCACAATTATCCCACTCCACCACTATTATCCCACCCCCCATGATCTCTCCAAAAAGTGACTCAGGTATTATTATTTTTGGGATTTAACCACCCATTAACTTGATACTATGTTTTTCTATGAGATGTGGGAAAAAGGTGTTCCGTGTGAGTGAAACATCCGAGAGAATTGTCTTCTAGAGAGAGAAAAAAATACAAGTTCTCTAAAGTAAGAATTGTATTGGGAGATTGGAAAATTTTCGCGTAGGAAAATTTCTCCTGTCATTGGATTCATCGAACTTTGGGTTGAGACGTCGTGATGCTGCGGTGATGATTTGATTAATCTCTTGATCACCATCCTAACCGTACAATTCGTTTGAGAGATTTGCGATTCGCCGTTCGATCGATTCTTGAAAGCCCTACATATGGAGGTACATAGTCAAGATTTTAATCTATTTAATTTTTCTGAAAAATTACTTCCGCTACAATTTGTGCATATTATTCCGACAGATATAAATAAACAGACAATCAGCCTTTGAAATATTTTCTAAGAATTTTCTGCCAAAATTATTTAAAAAAAAAAAAAGAGCATGAATTCAAGCAAAATTAAAAAAAGAAAAAGGAAAAAAGATGCACATTCCCTTGAAGTGAACAATGCAGATGAGCATTGGGTGATGGATATATAAAAGGCAGAAGTCAATTTCATTGAAATTGATTTAGTGCAGAAGTCGATTTCACTTTAAAGCCGACTTCTCTAAAGTCAACTTCAAAACGCATTTTTTCCTCAAAATATTCATCCAAAAAATGGAATATATTCGGTTAGGAATACATTTGGTCATTCGGTCGGCATTGGTCAGGTCCGTTCTGAAGTTATTTCTCTGAGAATCGACTTTAAAGTGAATTTTTTGGAAATCGACTTCAAATCTTTTGAAGTCGATCTCACCGACATCGACTTCATTTAATTTTTTTCTAGGACATTGGCCGGGCAAGAAATTGGATGAAACAGAAGTTAATTTTTAGTAAATCGACTTAAAAGTTGCTTTCCAGGAAATAGATTTCATTAATTCTGGAAACTTAATATAAAAACTCAATATTTTAATAAATTGGCCCTATTTTCCAATTTTCTGGAAAATAAAAATGCTAAGAGTTTGTGTTAGTTTGATATGTCGTGAGGGCACATTTTGAGTAATTGTGTGGGGTTAACGAGATCACTCTCACTAACCTATAACTATCATATTATTATTCTCCTTTATTTTCTCCATGATAAGGGCATCACAATTATGGATGGAGACTAACCTCTCCATTCTAGTATTCTGTGAATGATGAAATCACGTAGGGTTTTGAAGAGAAAAGCTTGTGAGAGAATTCTTTAGAGTGAGAGTCGAATGGGGAAACGAGAAATTTTCGTATTGAAAAATTTCTCCCGTCGTTGTTATAATCGGACTGAGAGTTAAGGTGTCGTGGAGTTGCGGTGGTAATTCGATTAACCTCGTGATTACTATTCCGACCGTGAGATCCAATCGACAGATTTGCCGTACGCTTCGATTGATTTTGGAGACTCTATCTCGAGATATATATCTTATACCCAATCCACTTTTATTTTTTGAAAATTATTATTTACTTTCCGCTACGCATAAGAACCTAAAATCCAATAGTTTGAATGTATAAACCATAGCAAAAGGACCTCAAAGGAATGGAACTCAAAGCTAAGAGTTTGAGAAGTTACATAATATTAAAAAAAAAAAAAAAAAAAAAAAAAATCTCTCGACTAAAAGTCCGCCTGATTCCTTTCCCTCCGTAATAAACAAAAAATGGCTGAACAGATCAAAAGTCTCCTTTGTAATGTGGTACAAGAAAGACCCTTCCCAAGTTCAATGTTCTTAGTCCATCCAAACAACCACAGCCCAAGGTAGTAGAAGTTACCCCCCAAATCCCACAAGTCTGCAGTGTGAACATAACTCTTGTTAAGATTGCGAAGAAGCATCTATTAACTAGCACCATACTTGTTTTCGCAAGTAATCTTGGGTGAGGACCCTTCATGTCCAACTCCCCACACAAAGAAACAATCCCAAGAGTCATCCAACTTTCCATACAAAAGTCCAGAAGTAATAAGAACATAGACAAAGTTTTGCACTATTTTACTCTTTGATATGTGAGCATCAAACTTTGGTGAGTGAAAACTGCAGGGAGGAAACATTGTTTGCAACAGAGTTTACTTGCATTGCAACAGTGGAAAGCAATTAAGACAACAATATAAACAGTACTATGACCTCGTGCAGGTCGACAGTTGATTTATCATAAGAATTTCCTTAAACCAAGATATAACTAAATTTTGCACTTCCATAAATCATACCATATCACCCAACAGTAAATTTTATAACGGGACATAAAACGAGAGAAGCAAGAAATAGTTACCAGCATGGATTTCAGAATCCCACGTAATTTGACTCCAGATAACTTTATCGAGAGTGGGTCATGCTGGTTAATATATATGTGCCCTTTAAATAACTATTGTAGGATAGTCGACAAGCGAACAGTAAACTTAATGAGTAAAAGTGTTAAAAGCTTTAATCAAATTTTAGATTTAAAACTTGAAAATAAAAAATACTACGTTGAAAGAGTTTTTCCTTAAATTGAACTCGACAACGTTTGAATCAGATGAGTCAGAGTTTGACTCCGAATACCAGTTAGTTATTAAAAAAATGTGGGATAGTTGATCTTAGACTCATTGTCCTTGAAAATAATAAGATTCAATGAAATATCTTATCATTATCAAATCCAAGTTTGTAAAAATAAAGAAATAAATTATAAATTATAAAAAAAAAAATCACAAAAACAATACCTTTTGTTGGTGGTGGATTTGACTCACAGATGATGTCTCTGCTAACTCGAACTCGAACTCGATGACTTGGTTATCTAATTGTTTTGATCGATGAGACATGCAAAAGACCGTCGAAGGGTACTCCAGAGGGAGAGACTTTACGTTCAAGTTAAAAGGCGATTTTCGAAAGGGAGAACAAACTAAAGAGAGCTCTGTATGCCTAGTGTGAGATGTGTAGGTCCAGAGAACGTATCTGGCTGGGTGGCTCACTAATTTATATATAGTTTTGGCATGTGAGAGTCATATGCAAGCATCATGTTGAAACCCTAGTTTTTTTACGGGAGCACCCTGAGATTACAGGAATCTTAATGTTGGATTCTCTAGAATTTCAAACTCTAACTGATTTAGAAAGTCAAGATTGTCAAGGAGATTATTTTCCTTATCCACTATGATTATAGGTTTTCCTTCAATTTACGTAAAGTTGCCACGTGATTTAGGGAGAGCAAACATTATCTTAGCGGGTCGAGTGACGATCACTGAGTATCGAGAGGGTACCAAACAATTGACTACAGAGCAGCTGGTTATTGAGCAGAGTGTAGTCAATTGATACCAAGAGAGTGTGGGTCGTGCCTTCCCATCTGGGAGATAAATCTTTATTGATGGCACGCTTCGGTTGATTGTGGACCTTGGGCTACTGACTTAGAGAGTCTCATGCCTCATGATGATGAGCTCTTGGACTAACTAGTCGGTTGATCGATCAGATGGATGCTAACCAGGTTGACAATAGGGGTACCAAAAACCGTTCGACAAGTTAAGGGTTAATTTGTTGGGCCGTTTTAGCCATGTATCATCACTTGCCCCCTACTCCTATTGTTGCTTTGAAGAAGGGACTTTAGGAGTACCATCTAGAGCAAACCTTTTGGATTTTGCGAATCAAAAAATTAAATGCAGCACGTGCCACTTCAATTTTAGCGAACAGTCTCCAATACGCATTTTATACTGCACGCTCGCTGATTGGTTTCTTACTACTACTTTTGCTTTTACGATAGTTCACTTTCTTAATGATTCAGTCTTCTATGAAAACCATCTTAGAAAAATGGCTAGAGATTCACCGAGTATTAAGGAAATCAGAAGTATTATGACTAAGGATGAGTTGCAAGACACTCGGGATGACATACTGCTGGGGGAACGATTACGTCCTTTGTCGGCCGATAATGAAGACAGGGCCAATAAGGCATCGGAAGGCTATGTTCCGATGTACAGGCAATGTATCACGTATGGCTTAAAGGTGTCATATACAGGTGATGTTGCTCGAGTTTTGATTCGTTGGAATATCTTTCCGACTATATTGATTCCTAGTGCTTGGCGTTTAGTCATCGTTGATAAGTTTCTATAGTCTTTGCTTTGATTTTGAGATCCTAGCGTTCGTTCGCTCTTAAGAGGTGCGCCCATAGTGGTTCTATAGAAAGGTGGTTCTATCTACAAACCCAACCCAAGTCGAATTGGAAATTCTTTTACAAGGAGACCATCGACCAAAGTTGGATGCACAAGTACTTCTTTGTGAAATTTTTGTAGAGAATTGATGTCTGTGTTGCTGAGCACCAATGAGGAACCACTTCTCGAGCTGAGGTCTCATTGACTGTATCACCTCTCAAGGTTTGTGCTTTCGGTCACCAGTTACTGTGAGGCCAAGAAGAGATGCATCTAGGTTGAGTCTTTTGTTAGACAATGAGATACTGTTGTTGGTGGGCTTATTGCTAGGAGAGAAAAGGAAGATCGAGAGGCCTCTCTTGATTGAGAAGATGAGCAAAAAGCTTATTGACGTTCTTACTTCTGGGAGAAGAAAGATCTCAAGGAGATCACTACCGATAAACAAATGAGGCCCAAGAAGAGAGAGGTGGCCGAGACAAAGTGCACATCTGATGCGGGTGCCGACACCATCCCTCTTTCATCCTTGAGGCAAAGGAAAAGGAGGGTTGTAAGACAAGACCTTCCGGCTGCACCAAGAGCCGTTGATGCTGAGGACCATGAGTCTGAGGCTCATGGAGACGTGGTGGTTCAGCTAGAGCATACGGAGACGGGTGGTATGGCAACCAAGAGGGGCAAAGAGGGAGCTGAAGGCTATGCCGTTGAGGCTTCCAAGGAGACAGAGGAGCATCCCTCAGGGCGCCCCAAAGGTATTTGCCATGGGTCGACAAGGGGGCCTGGTGCAGGGTCATCTTCTATTGTTCCATTGTTACCCTTAGACAAAGGCAAACACATGGTGCTCAAGAAGGAAGCATTTCTTTACATGATTTCTGTTTGATCCTTTGATTAGAGTCAAGGCTTAAAGGAGCGAGGGATGATACAATCTGCACTGGGGACAATTGTCACAACTATATGGACGTCATCGAGGGGAGGCAAATAGCCGATCAGTTGGATTTCTACCATTTAGAATTGAAGCTAAACAAGCTCACTCTTAAGCAAGGCAACGAGGACTTTTTGTCCGCTACCTTGACAGTATTCTTCTTCTCTGATATTCATTTTCTTTTCTCCTTTCTGCTTATTAACTGGTGTTCGTTTGCTCAGACCATGATCTTGGTGAAGTTCCAGAAGTGGAGGAGGGAGCAAACGGTAAGCCATATAAGGCTCCGGGCTGACCAGTTAGGGGCACAAGTGTCCAGTTGGAGGGTGCCATTTCGTGGAAGGAAAGGGAGTTTGAGAAAAGAGAGGGCATCCTCAGCTGTCATGAATGCCAGCAATGAAGAAGTAGAGCAACTGAGGGTTAAATGGGATGCGGCTCTTTATCAATATGAATTGGTCTCCAAGAGGTGTGAAGAGCTAGAAGCGGAGGCCAAGGTGCGTGAAGCATCTCTGTAGGCTACAAGGAGGTTGGCCGATGTGCATGGGTGGGCAATCCCTTCAGGCTGCCAAGCAATGGGTAATCAAATTGGGGGGTACTATTGTAAGAACTATCAATCAGCACTCGCGTGTTCGGTGCAAGCTATCTGAGAGGCTCAAATGTGCTATGAAGATCATTCAGCAAGCGGGATTGGCGAGCGTAATACCCTTGGACACTGAAGTTGTTGGCTCTAATCTTAGGTCTGCTTTTGCTCTTGTCTAAGAAGCTCCGATAGCTGCGGCAGATAAGAATGTGCCTCAAGCTCCTATGGGATCTACTGTTCCTCCAGCCCCTTCATCGGGGATTTTTGTTTTCTTCATTTGTAACTTCCTTTTTTGTACCCTTAAAAGGATTAATAAAATATTTGATTATTCACTTTGTGTTGATTGTATTTCTCCTTTTGTGCTTACTGAATAGAGTGTTATCGGGGAGATATATCCTTAATCGATACTGTATTCGTTCAAATGTGAGATGGGATATGCATGCCCGATAGGGAGATAGATCCCTTGTTGACGATACATTTGTTCAATATGAAAGGTCATATCCACCCAATGGGGAGATAGATTCATTATTAACGACATGTTCGTTTGATAAGAATGACCGTATTCACCCAATGAAAAGATAGATCTCTTATTGATGACACGTTCGTTCGATAGGAAGGCCCATGTCCACCTAACGGGTAAATATATCCTTTATTGACAATACGTTCATTTGACAGGAAGGGCCACGTGGCATGTGTTCGATGTGATCAACTTGTGAAGATGAGATTAATGAAATAAACTGTCACAAGTGAGATAACCACAAGTTAATTAGTAAAGCAAGTAGTAAGGCAAGATACCATAAATCATTCGACAAGTAGTACTACAAAAACAAATAGAGAGAGGTTCCAAGTTTACTTAGGTGGGTGCGTCGGGGGTTCTGAATCATAGGATATTGTCCTGATGCCAGTTGAGATCCTGAACTTAACCTTCATGTGTTTTGTGCTTGACAGTGCCTCCAAGGCGTTTAAGCCAATTCACCCCAAGATAACGTTGATGAGCGAGAGAAATTTAACCACATTGAATATAATAGAGACCGTCGTATGATCTGGTGGGGTTCTGAGGGTGACAGACAGTGAAATAATACTTTCGGGGTATATCCATTCGCCCGAGAGCCCCTTGCTGGGCCCAAAGTGAGGCTGCAAGTTTGCTTAGGTAAAACCCATCTGCTAAAAGGCACTCCAGTAAAGGAGATTGCAACCAACCCCTTGATCCACAAAGATTCTTCTGATTTCACATTGCCCAATCTTTGCGATGATAATGAGAGAATCGTGTTAATCTTGGTCGACCCCTGTTAGGTCATCATCATTGAAATTGATAATAAGCCTTTTTTTTCTTGGGTTATTTCTCATTATGAGTAGCAAGGATTTCTTTAGATGCAGAGCCGGAAGGCTCTGTCTTTTGGAAGATTAGGGCTACTAAGTGTCTTTCTTATTTGATCGAGTGTGGTCGTGCTGATGTAGTGCCAGCAAGATATGGGTTGAGAGGTAAGGCTCCAAAGGGTCATATCCACCCTGCACTTTGAGGATCACTCCGTCTGATTGGTTGTGGGTATCCCGAATTGGCTAGTCAAATTGCTCGTTTTCTCACTTTGCATTGTGCGAGCCCTGAGGAGGGAGGCCTTCCCTTTCTGCACTTGTGAACCTTTGGAGTCAACCACTTCGGATGAGGAACTCGAGTTCGTCTTTTGGTTTCATTCATTCATCTATTAGATGGCAATTGTCCCGGTAGAAGTGATAGTATCGAGTCTTGTCTTCTTTAGAATCGTCCTCCATAAAGCGAGGAGACCACCTGACCTAGGGCATGTTCCAAATCTGGAGCAGGACTTGGCTAGGTGCCCCATTTAGAGGCATATAGCTAGTAAATCTTTGTGGTTGAGGAGGTCCTTGTCGGGCCTCCTTAGGTGAGGACTATCAGGGTGATCAGCTGCACTCATTCTGAACAAGTTTGTGTCACCATTTGTCAAAGGGCTCAGCATCTTCTGCAGCGATATAATTCTCTACTTGGATCTTAAACTCTTAGATGGTAGATGGAGGATTCTTGATGATGAAAGTTTTCATCCTCGATGGTCACAGGCCCATGAGTAATACTACCAACACGATGTGGTCTAAACCAGAAACCTTCATCATCTAGGTTTTGAACTTCTTGAGGAAGTCTCTCAATGGCTCGTTGTCCCTCTATCATAGTGAAAAGAGGGATGTGGACGTTCTCTTGACCACTCTACTGATGACAAATTCTCTCTCCAACTGTTATCGAAGTTGGAAAAAACTCTTGACACTTAATGTGGGGAGTAAATTGAATCATGTCAATACATTGCCCTTCAGGATCGTTGGAAAGTGCTTGCATATGGCGGTATCTGATATGTCTTTTGAGATCATCACAGTAATGAAGTGGGCCACGTGACCCCAAGATCAGTAGTGCCATCGTACCTCTCAAAAGAGGGAGAAGCATGTCGCGAGGCAATAGCTTCAAGGAGATCTTGGCATCGAATGGTAAAAGAGCAGTGAGATATTGAGCAAGCTTGTCCCTTCTAATGTTAACACATCTTAACTCGTTTTCCACGAGTTCTTTGACCTATTTCCTTAGATCGTCAGGGTTATATTAAGAAGACACCGAGGGCTCCCGGTGTTCTTTGGGTTCGAGCTTTCATAAGCGCATGTAACCAAATCCGTGAGAAGAGGATTATGCTCCTGGTCTGAGTGTGCGATTGAGTTCTTCCAACTGCTTGGTCATGTTTTGTATCCTAGACTCCAGTCTCTCTACTTGAGGTTAGGTGACCCTTTCTGGAGAGGGAGGAGCGACGGGTGGTGCTGGGTAACTTTGGTGGTCGACCGGAGGTTAAATCTCAGGTGGACTAGTAACAATAGGAACTTTTGCAAGGCAGTTTGCTGCAGGTTGTGCAATATTCATAGAGGCGGCAATGCGCCCCTCTATCAAGGATGCAACTCTAGAAGCAGCTCTGGTCATTTTCTGGGAATGTATGTTCTCTTAAAAAAACAAAGCGACATAGGAGAAATTTCTTTCTAGTATGTTCCTGCATATAGCACCAATCTATTGAAGGTGGATTTGGTTCTATAGATAATAACTCTACTAACTTGAATTGGATGATTTGGCTATCTGATGGTCGTGATTGATGAGACCTTCAAAAGACCGTCGTAGGGTGTTCTGACGGAGTAGACATCGATACTTAAGTTAGAGAGCGGTTTTCGAAAGGGAGAAATTAATTGAAAGAGAGCTTTGTATGCCTTGTATGCGATGTATAGGTCCAGAGAACTTACCTAGCTGGGTGGCTCAATGATATATATATATAGTTTCAGCATGTGAAGTGGTATACATACGAGGTATTAAAATTCTAATTTCCTTATGAAAGCACCCCGAAATTATGGGGATCTTAATATAAGATTTTAAAAAATTTCAAATTCTTACCTGTTTAGAAAGTCCAGATCATCATGGAGATTCTTTTTCTTATCAACCTTGATTATAGGTCTATCTTTTATTTACGTAAAGTTGTTCTCACGATTTAGGGGAGCGAATATTATCTTAGTGGATTGAGTGACGATCACCGAGTACCAAGAGAGTACCATATAATTGACTACCGAGTAGCTGGCTACCAAGCAGAGTCCAGTCGATAGATACCGAGAGTGTGTGGATTGTGCCTACCTGTCTGGAAGAAAATTTCTTATTGACGGCACGTTTCAGTTGATTGTTCCTCTTGGACTACTGACTTGGAAGGTCTCATGTCTCGTGATGATAAGCTCTTAGACTGGCTAGTCGGTTGATCAACCAAATGGATGCCGACCATGTTGACAACAGGACTATCGAACATTGATGGACAAGTTAAAAGTCAGTTTTCAGCCCAACATGATTTGAACTGTTTTGACGATCGACCATCACCTTCCATAGTTCAAAATCCATATATGTGAAGGTTTCCTTGCATATTTGATAAGTGTCTCAAGAGTGACCATGGCACAGAAGCCGACAAAATCACAAAGATACAATAAAGCAACACATAAAAGACGAGAAGGGGGTGAGATTTGAACATGGAAATGACTGACTTATGAAGTTTCATGCTTCATACTCCTAGAACCGAGTATTCTAAACCTCATTTAAAAAATCTGGTTTTCAAGTGATCATTCTTTTTTTTTTTTTTTTTTTTCATTGAGTGCATGACTCCATATAATTGAAGAGACAAATATAATCATGGTTTTGGTAGCAGGCACAATTCTTAGCACAGTGGAAGTACGGTGTTAAATGTGTTCAGGCGAAACATGATGTTCTTCCATGTAGTTGAAGAGTCCAATCATTATCTTCTTTATATCACCAAATTTCAATTTCATCATCAAGAAGAATTTCTTGGTCAGAGTTTCACTTCTACAATGAGATCTTATTTCAAAGAAACAATGAATTTCAAGCCATAGTCACAACTAAAAAATTGAATTAAAAAAAATAAAGGATCTTTACAGGCAGTCTTGGATTGCTGGTAAAGACCCAAAAACCATTAGCAAAGGGTGTGGGTCTTCTCTGACAGTTAATATTTCTACCGGCTATACTCGCATTAGTAAAGAGCTGTGCCAACTGCCAACTGACCACCAGCGTAAGTATAGACATTTGTCAAGAGCCACGACTACCTACATAGATCCCAATCTGTGCCAACGGCCACGTTTAGCATTGGCATAGATTTTGACCTTTGTCAACAACCAAGTGACCGCTAACATATATCCCAACTTATGCCAGTAGTCATCTGGCCACGGGCATAGGTCGGGTTATTAGGCAATGGTCATGTGGCAGCCAACAAAAGTCAGAGTAATTGCCTGTGATTTCTTAACCACCGGCAATGATCCAAAAAACGCTAGTAAAGTTCTATAAAGATTATATTTTTGCCATTCCAACCAGTCTATAGGAACCAAATACCTTGTATATTATTTTTTAATATTATTAATATTTAAAATAATAATATGTAACTAAATTCTTAATAAATATGCTTTTTAATAAAATAAGTTTAAAAATATTAATACATCACACGATTGACTTATATACGAAATCATTTTTCAATGTTTTGAAATTCAAAACAATACACAATCATTACAAATTATCCAAAAAAATCAAAAACCAAATCATTACATAACCATTATGAATCCATCTGCCCACTCTCCGATCTGTTTCCCGAACAGCAACCAAATCATATTCTACCATCTGTACACATTTAACGACATAAATTTTATCCAAATGGTAGTTTTTACTTGTAAGAACAATAATAAAAATTCTAATGGACCACCTATAGATGGTGATATTTGGCAAATACATAGTGAAAAAATAACACCTTAGTGTTATGGTGAGGGAGCAAGTTCTGCATCAAAACAATAAAAACTCAACATTGTACATCTCTGCATATGAGTTCATAACATCTTAGTCCCCTTTGACATTACTCAAAATTTAAAAGTTACTTTTTAGCAAAAGATAAGTTCAAGTAATAGGTGAAAAAGATAAAACTAAGAATTAATGTAGTTTTCTATAATTATATCTTTATCAAGATTACTAGTATTCAATATATGACTAGTATCCACATTACTTAAATTAAAGAATAGAGATTATGCTAAATGACTATTAAGACATATTTTAGATTAATTGAGAAGAAAACATCAACCAACATCCTCTCTACCACATCCTCATATAGTTTTTACAGTCTTCTATAGTCCTTACTACATCTTCTCTAAGTCATTCAACATTACTAGTACCTATCAACATTACAACACCAACATATGAATAGTGTCCAATAACACCACCAATACAAACATTACAATAGATTCTCTACCACTTTCATGTTTTTCATAACACAAGCAACAATATCATTTAATCAAAAAACGCACATTGATAGATCAAAAAAACATATATATTTCTTACCTTTGTTAAGATTAATAGTCTTCTTGTGATAGGTATGCACTATGAGCAGATGGAACCTAATAATAGGGAAAAAAAAAAGTTGATGAGTGTTACGTTTTGAGGAAAATATAACTACAAAAATTATGATACCAAGATAGTGTGTGCATGAATATAAATATAAATATATATATATATATATATCATATACCGATATGTTGCAAATTTGTCTTGCTTCCATAAGAAAATTTACTATGCGTTCATCATTACTGTTGGCAAAGTGCTTTTTGAAGAGTGCATACATTGAATGCTTGAGTTGAATAAGATCTTGTTTAAATTCTTCTGCTACCAATACTTCGTCTCTTTGTGATTGTAATGATATGACTTTTGAAGTAGAGGCAACAAGTCCCTTGCGTCTAACTCTACCTCCGCTCTCAGCACCTTCGACTTGGGTAAAAACAACATCCTCCCAAGTGTTTGAATTAATTGGCCTTCCTTCACTTTGGGATTGAGAGTTTTCAACCTTTTTTCTCATCATCTTTTAAAAAATCATGTAAAAAGAAATTGATGAATAGAAAATTTGTAAACTAATCCATTAAAAAAAATAGACATAATTGAAAGAAAATAAACTAAAACATACCGCAACTTCTGATGCAGCGTCACTCACAATAGAGCCATCCATTCTTGTTTTGTTCGCTATATACAATTCTACCCCACTAGAACTAGTGCCGTTTGACTCCTTTTTCTAACACCAATGAAATGTATAAAAAAGACATTATCAATGGTTATTAAATAACTTGCATATATATATATATATATATATATATATATATATATATATAAAGTAACTCTTGAGATATTAGCTAGATCTAGTAGTAAATATAAATAAAACATAAATAAGAGAAAATTCTTACACTCAAACAAAAGGTCAAGCTGTCATAGAAGAAGATGCATATAGTACATGCAAAATATCAAATAAAATAATAGGACAAGCCAATATTTTAATGACTTAGGGAGGGGCAGCATGAAATACAACATTTCAACCATAAAAAACAGGCCTCTCCTTGATCTGCTTGTCAGCATGCCTAATATTTCTAAGACACAAAATGTCACACAAATTAGGTGGCCATACCACCAAGAAAAGAAATAAATAATGACACATCTCTAAAGATAAGTATACCTTGCTCATTCTAAAAGATATGCATAAAATTCTTTCTAATATAACTTTTCATGCAGAGGAAAGCACCAAACGGTATAATTTTGTTGGTCTGGATGTTGGCCAAGTACTCAGCTATCAGGTTTGGCATGAAAGACCCACCAGCTATTTTACAATAAAATTGAACACATATCTGGCTAAACCTCAATTTCTGGCACTTCAGTTCCTCACTTGACTTGCAATTAAGCAAGCTAGTCAAAAATAGTGCTTGAGAAATCTAAGTATTTTGAAATGCTTACTGTAGATACATGGTAGATCCAATCTTAAAATCATAATGGGTTCTTTAAGCAGAAAAGTGATGAAGTGAATTTTGAAAGTTCCAACCAGGGACATACTGCAGACAAAATGGAAGATCCAAACTTAAGAATCTATTGCACATATTCTCGCATAAGTCCAACGAAACAATCATATGGTGAGTTCAAACTTAAAATCCTAATAGCCATATGGGATGGGATGAGTGTCTTTTTTTATTTTTTTGGAAAAAATTACACCACAAGTCCTTAACTTTTGGATCCGAATAAACAAACAACCTTAAGGTTTCTAAAGGTAATGGAGCTATTCCTGAAGTTATAATTTAGAAACAAATATACACTAAAGTTTTCTTTCTTTACATCTCCTCTATTATTTGTGAAGATGGCAAGAGAGACCCAATATAATATAATAAGGGTCAACCCAAATATGAGTTGGGATAGACAATTTAAACAAAAAAGGTTGGTTGACACTAGATGTATTAGCAAAGCAAAACCCTTAATCAGGCAGGAGACATAGAAGACATGTGAGATAGTAATAAAGACAGAATGTTAGCCTAAAAAATGAAGACATAGAATACGAAAAACGTTTCTCCGAAAAAGATAATCATGAATAATTTATGAATTAATCGCAAACGATGCAGCTTCAAATTCTAATCCAATCGTTTGCTAATTAGAAAATGAAAATTCACAAAATTTTACTAAGGGTATTGAATCCAGTGAGTCAGTGAGTTACTTCAACACCGAAAGTAAAGGGTTGCAACTGATAGAAAGATCGAACATGAAGGCAAGCAACAGCCAAGAGCTTGTCCTCTGAGAAGGTCTCATGAACCTTCAAAAAAGTCTTCTCGACTTTGATATTAATCACGGTTTTCTCATCTTTGCAAAGGTTTGAAGACGAAGAAGAAACCACCACCAAGTTTTGAGACTTTCTGGGAGAGATTGGAGAAATAGAAGAGAGATTTCTAGGAATTCGAAAATTAGGACAAAAAGGAGGAGAAATTAATTGAGAAGAAGAAGATGATGATGATGAGAGTGGTGAGAGCATAGCCATTTTTAATTAGGTTGCTCTGTTTTCAAGTTCAGTGGTTTTGGTTTATTAGCCCCTTTTTGCTTGGATTATTAGGGTTGATGAGTTCAAATTAACCATTTTTTATCTATTTCTTTTCTTTTTGCCTCGATTATTAGGGATTGGAAAAATCCTACAGAGAAAGAGAGAGCAAGAGATAACCCTGGAGAGATAGAGCCAGAAACTCGAGAGAGAGACGAACCTAAACGAAGGGTCGATGGCGACGAGATGGAGAAGAGCTGCCGTCAAGAATCTTACTTCGTCGATTTGGGATTTGACGAAGTTGAGACAAACCTAAGACAGCTACTTTGTGAACGTGGTAGAGAAGAGAAGAGATAGGAGAGGAAGAGAGACACTTGCAATTTGGATGTTTTAAAATGACCTATGCCAGTAGTTGTGAAGCCACTAGCATAGGCTAAGAGCTATGCTAACGGTCAAAACCAAATAACCACTACCACACATATCTTTGCTTACAGTCAGAAAAAAATTGCCAGTATATAATGGAACTATGCTTGCAGTCAAATGAAACCGTTTTCATAGACCATACCTTTACCAGTGGCTTACTGTGACCGTTAGCATAGATATATCTTTACTAGCGATTTTTTAGGTAAAACCGGCATCTCTGTTATCCGCTGCTATTGATGTACCTTTACTAGCATCTTTTTTTTTTGGGGGGCCCAGTAAAGAGCCACCGATGCCAGTGGTTTTGACAGCCGCAAATAAAGATAACCGCTAGTAAAAGGCTTTTTTGTGTAGTGAGTGATACCAAAGTTCTTCAGCTAGCTGTCAACCTTCCATCTTCCCATCTCTTTTTGGAATTCAAATTTTCACTTAGTTATTGTATTCCCTAAATTTAATTTTTTCAGGAAACTCAAATGCATACTGGATTGGTACCACTTTGGGATTGCAATCGAAACGAGGCCCTTCAATTTATCTCCGGACCAACCCAAGAAAATATAGCTTAAATTGATTAAATTTTCTCCGAAGATAACCCTCTCTGACAAAGAATTCTTGGACCTTTAACTGGATGCCATAATCATGATTTTCACTCTCATCTACGTGATTCATTCAGAAAACATTACAGCAAACCTACTTCAGTAGAATACGACAAAAGCACTTATTTCAAGCTTTTACTTATACAATCATAAACAGTGATACATATCTAAATCCTGTTCCCAGCAATATCTTGCAGATTTGCATCATCTCACTCACTAACCAAAGCAACAGGCCCCATCTAAGTATCAAAAAGAAAAGAGGCACACCGTAAAGAATCTAATATCACAACAGAAAAGTTTGACTCTCATGTCTCTGGATTATATGAAGGATACTACAGATGCTTGAGAGCACACCAAGAGGCCGAGAGCTAGAACTGAAATCCTTATATATAGAACTAAAGCCACCGACACTCCACATCCATTGTTTCTCTTTAGTCAGCACATTATAAGCAAAATCTCCACAGGTTAAAAATAAATATATCTTACTTAACTGCCAGAATTTTTTAGAGGAGGTCATAGATTCGATTCACTCATGTAATAACACTTACCTAGGAACATGTAAGTGGGAGAATATCTAGTTTAGAAATCATTCGTAGGTTGGTTCCAGACAAGAGACACTACTCAAGTTGGGACTGATTCCTCTATATTGCTTTTCCATGAGAAGTTTGATCATATTGTACCCCCAACTCAACAACATGAAAGAAAATAAATATCTCCTGGTATATCTTCTCTTTAATCCACTTCTCCACATTCACTCCTATAGCAAATAAAAGAATCGGGAAAAAAATATGCACTTGTATAGAAGCCATAATCCAGTTAGGCTCTACAGTACTAAAGTTAAATACATTGCTTATGAGCCGTTCAATATTTGTTAATCATTTTGAATCACCTAATACTGTACCCCTAACTCCTGTAGCAAATATTGTACCTCCAACTCAACAACATGAAAGAAAATAAATATCTCCTGGTATATCTTCTCTTTAATCCACTTCTCCACATTCACTCCTATAGCAAATAAAAGAATCGGGAAAAAAAATATGCACTTGTATAGAAGCCATAATCCAGTTAGGCCCTACAGTACTAAAGTTAAGTACATTGCTTATGAGCCGTTCAATATTTGTTAATCATTTTGAATCACCTAATACTGTTACAAAAAAATACAACTGTTATTATTTTTCATTTTCTGCCCTTGTCCAGCTACTATGGCCACCTAACATGGAAAGGAAATTTATTAGCCAACTGATTGGCAAATAATAACTGTTGAATTTTTTGTAACCACGAAAAGAAAGAACAAAATGGAGTAAGATTGACCATTTGTTAAATACGTTTGTGTCTTATCATTTAAAAAAAATGGTGGTTGAAAGATGAGATTTTGAGATTGTTACTAAAAAAGTTCAGAAAATACATATAACAGGGATATCTAAATTAATTTAGGTCTCTCCAAATTGATTATAAAGCTAAGCAATTTTTGCAACCCAGATGGTAATAAGGAATTATTAATATTACTAAATTTAGGCCCCTGTTTGGTAAACTTCAAACAATACTGACTTGAATTTTAAGTGTTGAAGAGAGAGAGAGAGAGAGAGAGTTGCAAAAGATGTAAATATATAAATCAACAATTTGAGTTTTTGACCATTAACAGCATTCAGCAATAAACCAGTAAATACTAAATTACATTTTTCACTAATTTTGGTAGGTTCAGCAGTCAAATAGTTTAGCAATAGGGCAGCCTTCTATATTAAGATGGTCTATTGCAATTGTTTTGCCTATTTCATTTCAAATTCTTTAACACCAAATTTCTGATTTCCTGAGGATTTTGCTACAACAGCAATGTAACATAACTAAAATTCAAGAGGCTGCTATGCATCATTAAGATCCTCAATGTAGAGAACGTTCTTAGCAAAATTCAATCATACGGTAAAAATTTCTACTTATCGGAGCCAACATACATGAAAACAGTAGAGGCATTAATATTCGATAAAAAAGTGTTTACCTTCCCGGGCCCACCCAAAGGCTTCCCACAGCTTCCTAGGTTTCTTTGTCTTCGGCGGCTGAGCTGGCGTCGCAACCCCATCCACAGTCACACCCACACTCTTCCTCGGCCTGCCACGTGGCTTTCCGGTAGCCGGACCAGACGCCGCAGCAGCACCCAATTTCCTAGGCCCATTGACCGAGAGGACACGCTAACTCTCTGGGCCTTGTTCTTTCTCGGGCGGCCGGCGATCTTCTTCGACCCGTCCGGGCCCATCATTGCCATGGACTCCAGCGGGCGGACCGGCCCCCTTCTATCCGCACTCACCCCATTAATCTTCCCCGCAACAGCCAGCACAGCTCCGGCTGTCACGTCCACCCCTGGCCTCGGAGGCCTGCCTCGCCTCTTCACTGCCGGGACCGGCCCAAGGGCAGGCCCATTAACTTCGGTCTCGGTAGGAAAAACCACATCAGCCTCAGCCACGGGCACAGTCACGGTGAAAACATCATCGTCGGCCTTGGGAGGCCTACCCCGTCTCTTCAGTGTAGTAGGAGGCCCATCAGCGAGGACCATCCCAGCAACGGGAAGCTCATTTGGGTTGGGCTTCGGCTTGGGAGGTCGACCAGGGCGCTTGTTGATATCTGAGGCAGCAGGAGGACCTGTAGAAGAGAAAGGAGCAGTAGGAGCAGATCTAGGAATACGAGCAAGAGAAGGAAGCAAGTAAGAGTGCTTGTTCATGACAAGAAAGCCGTTGTTCTTCAAGCGCTTCAGTTGGTGAGACAACAGAGTAGAGTGCGTTGGAGGAAGATTCGTGTATGCTTTCTCTATATACTTCACTATTGCTCTCTTGCTTGACCCGTTTTGCTCTTTCAAAGCTCCGATTGCTGTCGTTGTCATCTGCCCCCAAAAAAAAAAATTAGGATTTCTATTTCTGGAGAGAGAATGGAAAGAAATTTTGAAACTTCAATCAGTACCTCGGGGTAGGGTGGGTGAGTAGGGGCGGCTACATGGTTAGGAGTTGGGTTAGCAGCTTGAGCAGGAGCTGCAGCTACTTCGGCGCTTAGAGTCGGGATCTCGGTGGCGGTGACGATTGTGGTCGAGGGATCCATAAAGAGAGAGAGAGAGAGGTGGGGAAGGGAAGGGGTTAATTTGTTACCGTGGAGAAAAAAAAAATTGAGAAATTTGGGAAATTAGGGATTTTGAGTCGGGGTCCCCCGAAGCCGAACGTTGATCGGATGAGAGAGAGAGAGATCGGACCATTGAGGAGTCAAGTTTGGATCTATACCAAAAAAAAAAAAAAATTCTTAAAACAATTCACCTAAAAAAAATTTCTGAAAATGACCTAGATTGATCCAATTTTCAAAACTCAACCAACACTATTTACTATTTGAAAGTATTGAAAAGTAAGGTTGGTCGAGTTTTTAAAACTCGATCAACACTGTTTATGGGTTGATCGAGTTTTGAAAATTCCATCAACTTTCTACAAAACGATGAACAGTGTTGGTCGAGTTTTGGAATATGTTTGAAGAATAGATTGTTTTAAATTTTTTTTTTGATTTTAGGTCAATTTCAAACATATCTCCCATTAAGGTTGGGTTATTAATTCCCTAATTGCACTACAATTAGGCATGATTATGGAAAGTGTTGGGTTATATTATAATTTGAACAAAATTAAGGATGATTATCTTATATGGATATTGATGATATCCGATTCAAGCCACATTGGGCCCAAAAGCCAATTAGGCCCATGGTGCATTAGGAACCAGTCAAACCCATAGTCCATTGGCGCATCAACGATGGCGTATATTGATCACCTCACTTTACTAATGGACATTTGTTCAACATCCCAACTGATCGACACTAAACAATCAATCAATACTGCACTCGCTCTCCTCGAATCACAAAGATAATCCTATGAAATAGAAAAAGAATATACAACCCCAACTAATAAGGAAAAGAATTCCCGTGATAATTCGGACTTTCCATATCGATAAGATTTGATAATCTTTGTATATATTACGGCATGATTCCTTGACATATCGACAAATTCTTAAAAGAAAACTAGGGTTTCACCATCCCGCTATCATACGGTTTTTACGCTCGAAAGATTTATATACTTTCACATGCATGCCGTTCAAGTAAGTTATCTTGGCCTACACAGGGGCACACAACTCACATCGAATTCTCTCTCTCTCTTTCAGTCTGTTCTTTCCTTTAAAAAACTCTTCACTAACTTAAGCGTCGGAATCTCCCCCGCCAGAACACTCTCTAATGGTCTTTTACAGGTTCCACTGATCGTAATTTCCAGATGACTGAGTCATCTCGTTCGAGTTAGTAGAGTTATCATCTGTGGAGCTAAACTCACCTCCAATAGATTAGCACCATCCGTGGAAACAGACTGATTTCCTTGTTGAATAGACCCTTACTCGCGCCTCTTTTTTTTTTCTTTACCATAGCCTCAGTCAACAAAACGAGACCCATAATCAGTTTTGACGATGATGACTTGACGGGAGTTAACACCAATCGAAATGATCTACTAATCATCACGGCCAAATCGTCTCTTTCCTTGTGAAGTTCGTGGACTAAGGAGCAGACCGCAACATCCTTTTCTAAGATGCATTCCAACAGATGGGACTTGTCTCGTCCCCCCTCCAATTTTGCAATCGGCCCATTAGAGGGCTCACTGGCAAATGTATACTCTCGGAAAGCGTTATTTCACTCGTTGTATCTCTGGGAATACCTCCCCATCATGCCATCACCAAAACCATCTTCTACGTGGTAAACTTCTGTCTTCCTACAACGCCTTCCTAGGGCGTCCTGGTCTGAATGGCCTCAAAGCAATAGCGAGCACCAGACATATGAGAATCAAATTTAGAATGCCCCTAGGAATAGCAACCATTTGCGGCGATCGAGATTCCTCTGCCGCCCTCGTAGCGGGAGAAGAAGAGAATGTCCTAGCAGTTGACACTATGGAACTCAGGAACGACACTGAACAACAATCCAAGCTCCAGTCCAGGAAAGAGGTAGTTGAAGTCTCTATCATGGATACCCCTAGTCAAATTATTCAAATTGGCACCCACAACTAACATCTCTTCATAAAGTAGTCATAGATTGCCTACGACGCCATTCCAAAGTCTTTGCTTGGTCTCCAAGAACATGCTGGGCATCCACCCCTTGGTCATAGTTCACAAACTGACTATGGATGCTAGTCGTAAGCCACTCAAACAAAAGAAAAGGGTGTATACACTAGAATACCAGCATGCGATATAAGAAGTTCAAAAACTCCTGACAGCAAAATTCATTCGAGAAGTAGAATATCATGAGTGGTTAGCCAACGTTGTCATGGTGAAAAAAGTAAACGGAAAGTGAAAGATATGCGTAGACTTCACTAATCTTAACAAAAGCATGTCTCAAAGATAACTATCCACTCCCTTACATCGACAAATTAGTCAATAACTCATCTGGCCACCAGATACTAAGTTTTATGGATGCCTCCTCCGGATATAATCAAATATGCATGGCTCCCAAAGATAAGGAAAAAACGAACTTCATTATGGAGTTCAGTACTTACTGCTACAAGGTTATGCTGTTCAGCCTCAATAATGCAAGAATCACTTTCCAACGATTGGTCAACAAGGTCTTCAGTGAGCAACTTGGCAGAAACATGGAGGCTTATGTTGACGACATACTTATCAAAAGCACTGATGCTGATGACCACGTTGCTGATCTGGAAGAAACGTTCCAAACACTTAAACAATACAACATGAGGTTGAATCCAGCGAAGTGCACCTTCAAGATTATTTGTGGAAAGTTTCTGGGCTTCTTGATCACCAATCGAGGGATCAATACAAATCCAGAGAAGATTCAAGCCATACTTAACATGGCATCACGCAGGACAGTGAAAGATATGCAATGTCTCATTGGTAAAATTGCGACCCTCAACTGCTTCATGTCAAAAGTGGGTGGAAAATACAGACCATTCTATGATACTCTAAAGAAGTCCCAGAAGTTCACATGGATGCTTGAATGCCAAGCTGCTTTCGAAAAGCTTAAGAAATACCTCATGTCACCTCTGCTTCTCTCCCGACCGGTCCCAAATGAGAAACTTTATCTCTATTTATCTGTTTCTGATCAAGCGCTCTACTCCGTCGTCATGAGGCAAGAATCAATCACACAGAAACTTGTGCACTACATCAGTCAAATACTCCACGAGTCTGAGATCAACTATTGGCCTATCGAAAAGATAACCTTCACACTAGTTATTACTGCCAAACGTCTACGATAGTACTTTCAAGCCCACACCATCGTGGAACTGACCAATCAACTGTTAAAACAAATCTTATAGAATGACACCTTAGGCCGACTCATCAAGTGGAATATCAGACTAGGCGAGTTCGACATCCAATATCAGCCGAAGCCTACTATTAAAGGCCAAACCCTTGCCGATTTCATTATCGAATACACGTTCCAAGTAACAACCAAACAGTCCTCCACCAATGACCATAAAGAGTGCCAATTACTTGAATGGACCCTCCATATGGACGGTCATCTAATTCATCAGGCAGCAGAGCCGAACTCATCCTAGTTGGGCCTGACAGCTTTAAAGTCAAGTATGCCATTCGTTTTGATTTCTGGGCAACCAATAACCAGACTGAATATGAAGCCCTCCTAATCAGGCTGAAAATCACTACATCATTGGGAGTCTAGAACCTGTGAGTCTTTACCGATAGTCAATTAGTCATTAAACAGATCAAGGGGGTCTATGAGACCAAAGAGCTAATGATGGCGAAGTATCTCCTTAAGATACGCCAAGTCATAGACAGTTTCAACAGAGTGGACATACAGCAAATCCCTTGGTCCAAAAACGCACGAGCCAATATGCTTTTGAAATTAGATAGCTCTGATTCAGTAGTAACCGGTCGTACCGTTTAGATAGAGAGCCTGTCGCACCCTAGTATCGAGAAACTTGAACAAATCCTAACGACAGAAAGTCTGTCTAGTTGGAAAGATCCCCTTAAGGTCTACTTGAAGCGTGGGTAACTACCGAATTCTCCCTTCGAAGACGCCAAGCTAAGGCGCAAGGCTGTCCATTATGCCATTATTGATGGCAGCCTCTACAAGAAGTTCTACATGCACCATACCTAAAATGCTTAACACCCAAAGAGGGGGACCACATCCTTCGAGAGATCCATGAAGGGATGTGTGGTAACCACTTAGGCGTTAAAATCTAATAAACAAAGCTCTCCGACAAGGCTACTACTGGCCAACTATGAAAGCAGATGCGGACAGTTATGTCAAAAGATGCAACAAATGCCAACTCTTCTCATCGATATCGCACTAACCGACCAGTCCATGGTTGTTCGCCCAATGGGGAATGGACATCTTCGGGCCATTCCCACCAACAGCTGAAGAGCGAAAGTTCCTGGTCGTAGCTATTGATTACTTCACTAAATGGGTAAAAGCTGAATCGCTAGTCTAAATCACTGTCGGTAAGATACAACACTTCGCGTGAGCATCCATCATCACCAAATTTGGTATTCCCTACGTCCTGATCACTGACAATGGCAAGTAATTTGATAACAAGAGTTTTCAAGATTTCTAAGACAGGCTGAAGATCCAATACTGCTTCACCTCCGTTACCTATCCGCATGATCTTACAAGGGCTAAAAGTCATACCAGATGAAGTCAAGAGTCGTTAGGTAGACGAGCTCTATAATATTCTCTAGACTTACCATACGACACCCCGAAGAGTTATAGGAGAGACACCGGTCAGCCTCACGTACGGTTGTGAAGCAGTCATTCCCATCGAAATTGGAATTCACTCACTGAGGGTGGATCAATATACAAAAAGGCAAAACAAATCCACATTACACAAAAGACTAGACTTGCTCCCAGAGCTGAGGGAAACTGCATCCATCCGAGTGGTTGCTTACTAGAAGTAAACAGCGAGATATTACAACAAACAGGTTATGGCCAAGACTTTTAAACCAGGCAACCTGGTACTCAGGAAAATAGAGGCCATCGGCTAGCCCCAACTAGAGGGCAAGTTAGCACCTAATTGGGAAGGTCCCTATAGGATACGTTTAGAAGTTCGCCCCCGCACCTATCGCCTTGATCACCTAGACGGTTCGGCCGTACCTAGAACATAGAACTCTGAGAACCTACACATCTATTACTATTGAGGGTCGGCGCCCGACCAAACGAACGCCTCCATGTAAAATTCAACGGTCAAGTAAAACCCCAGTGATTCCATACCTTACTATGCTAACCAATCGACTTTCTCTTGTGTCTTTCAGAACATCTTATTGTTGGGATTTATCTCCTCGAATGGGCCGTTGCTCCCAGTCCTATTGTTGGGGTCTACTTCCCGAATGGACCGATGTTGCTAAGACCTATCGTTGAGATCTATTTCCCCGAATGGGCCGATACACCTAATTCTACTGTTGAGATCTATCTTTTCAAATGGACTAATACCGCCCATCCTATATTGGAATCTATCTTCCTGATCAAGCTGATGTCGCCCAATCCTATCGTTGGGATCTATTTCCCCAAATGGGCCAATGTCACCCTATCTTATTATTGGGTCTATCTTCCTGAACAGGTCGATCGTCTAGTCCTTTCGTTGGGATCTATCTCCTTGAACGAGCCGATGTCACCACGTCCTATCATTGGATCTATCTTTTTAAATGGGCCAATGTCTCTTAGTCCTATCATTGGGATCTATCTTCCTAAACGGGCTGATATCGTCTTGTCTTTTTGATGGGATCTATCTTTTCGAACGGGCCAATGTGTTCAGTCCTATCGTTAGGATCTATTTCCCCAAACGGATCATATCGCCTAGACCTATCATTAGAATCTGTCTCCTTGAATGGGCTGATGTTGTCTAGACCTATCGTTAGTATCTATCTCTCCAAACGAGTTGATGCGCCTAGTCTTATCATTGGGATCTATCTCCCTGAATGGGCCGATACCACCCGATCCTATCGTTGGGATCTATCTCCTCAAACGGACTGATGTTGCCCAGTTTAATTGTTGGGATCTATCTCTCGAATGGGCAGATGACGCCCAGGTTGGGATTTATCTCCCTAAACGGGTCGATCTCTCTCTGTCCTATCATTGGAATCTATCTCCCCCAAATGACCCAATGTCACCCTGTTCTATTATTGGAATCTATCTCTCTGAATGAGCGGATAACACTCAATTCCACCGTTGGGATCTATTTCTCTAAACATGCCAACATCGCTCCTTCTATCAATCGAGCATGTCAAAGGACAAGTCTTAGATAGACAAAGGTAATCCCCATATTCAACTCTTAGGTAAATTCACTCTCTCGGCCTTAGACTACAAGGACAATGTCGTCCCATGCCTAACAGAAAGGAGGTCTGTCATGTGTGAAATTTCTTATCAACTAGATTCTACTGATCATTCTGGTTAATCCAATATTCTTCATACATGCCGACAAAATGCAAACGATAGGCAAGATCAACAAGCAAATAACAGAAGCTTCTCTTTATTTCCATGTGATAAGTACATATCAAAGTACACAGTTGCATACAAGACAAAAAGAAATCACATAAGTCTTTGAGATGGACACAATTACATCAAAAGAAATACACTGAAAAACCTACGCATTGCCCGTGGACAAAATAACCGAAGTAATGACTGACTTACAGAAGTGGAAAGGCTAGGATTCAAGAAGGTGAGAGATGGCCACAAAGAAACTATGAGAATTCATCAGGTTTCAAACCCTCTGCCATGCATAATCACTCACCACAACCCAACCTCTCTGATCAACTGACCTGAGGAAACACGAGTTAAATGACGAACTCAACCCACAGCGAAGACTTACAAAGTAAATCCACCCTTGAGGTTGAGAACTCCAATAGAAGTCATAACGGAGCCCATCACAATGCTTGAGCATCGAACGACATGATAGGGCCTCGCATCAGTGGCCCCAACTTCAATGAAACCTCGCATTGGCAGAAATGTTCTATACTATTGAGTTTTGTGGTTTAACATCCATCACTAAGCAATCTTGCAAGAGAATAGTCCTCAACAAAAGAAACTTACAAAATCGAAAGTATACAAGATCTCTCTGAGGCAACATTGAGTTACCGAACCTCTATTTATAGCTAAGAAGACATGATTTTGCAATCTTGGGCAAACGAAATAGACCATTGAGAAACGCACACAATGAATGAAGAACTTTGACTTCTTTAACTTCCCACTCGACATTAAATTTGGAGTCATTTATTCAAAAGTTGAATGCATTTACACCCTTACGACCTTCCAAGTACCAACCCATAGGTTTACTCCTCATGCCTCTCCTATGAAGTGACGTAAGGAGTAGGAGGCAAGTGATAATGCCCAATTCAAGTCACGCTAGGCTCAAAAGCCAGCTAGGCCCATGGCGTTAAGAGACCAGTCCAGCCCACAATCTATTGGCGCATCAACGGCTAGCCCATACCGAGCACCCCACCTTCCTGATGGACATCTACTCGACATTCCAATGATCAACACTCAACAATCAATCAATGCTGCACTTACTTTCCTCGAATCATGGAAACAATCCTATGAAAATAGAAAATGAATATACAACCCAATTGATAAGGGAAAAATTCCCGTGAAGATCCGAACTTTCCATATTAATAAGGTTTGACAATTTTTGTGTATCTTACAGTATGATTTTCTAAAATTTCGAAACATCCTCAGAAGAAAACTAGGGTTTTACCATCCCACTATCACACGGCTCTTACGCTCAAAAGATATATATACTCTTACATGCATACCACTCAGGTAAGTTCTCTTGGCCTACGTAGTGGCACACAACTCACATTGAGTTCTTTCTCTCTCTTACAGGTCCCACTGATCGTAATTTTGTTACGCGATTTAGGCATATCATTATTTCAGGCAAGTATACTCTAGTCGAGTTTTGTGTATAGTATAGAACAAGTGTCAATCCCACGAGTATATTTTATATTACCAAATATGAATAACCCTAATTTAAGTTGAACAAATCAAATCAAGTTGTAAAAGTTTTAAAAACTACTAAAAATAAAATCTAAAATATGAACCTCAAATGTGATAAAAACCCTAGGAAAAATTTAGTAACTTGGACTATTTTGAAAGTTTGGATTTTGAATTTGATTTGGGAACTTTCTTTTGCTGCTTGATAATGATTTTTAACTTTCTAAATACTTGAAAATTCTCTTTTCTTCAATTTGGATAATTTCTGAAGTTATTAGCAATGCAAATCCGAAATTATAGCACAATGTTTCCATTTTGATTCCCAGTTTCTGTTTTCCAGCACTGCAGTAAGTTCAACCAAAATTTTGGACATCTTATGGTCTGACCCAGCCTCTAAAGACTTCACAAGAGTTGTAGGGCTCGAAATCTTCTTTCCAACGTCATAAGAATCACCTCAATCGGATATTGAGACAAAATGTTATTGCCAAAATATTTAATATTATTTGTCTAGTCCAAAAATAGTCCATTTTTCCTAAATCAATGACCACGAAAATAAATTAATATAAAATCATAAATTATGGTTTAAATCAATCTTAAAACACATAAATAAATGCTAAAAAAGAAATAATTCAAGTATATAAAAATATTGCTATCAAATACCCCAGCACTTGAATGCTTGCTTGTCTTCAAGCAAAAATAATTTTCTTCCAAAACCAATTCAATTTTTACCGAGTCTCTAACCATGTAAACAACAATCTCAAATAGGAATTACAATCTAAACAATCAATATTTTATAGTATTTAATACTAGAAAAGACATTACACCTCCTATAGTCTTTTCGAAATCAAGAATAATGCAAGATTCAAACACCCCCATAGTCGATTCGCTCAATAGAATGAAGAGAGATATTATTCAACTACTCAAAACACTCAATGTATGTAAGGGTATATGTATCACTCAAATCAACACGATGAGATGACATTACCATAAGTTTGCTCATATATCAAATCTCCACTGCTTAAATACAAAATCCAAACACCAGTCAAAAAATCTTTTATTTGATTGTAATTGGGTTAGGGTAAATAGTATGATAATGAATAAAATATATGGTTAAAATGATTCACTAAAAATACTTAAGTATCAAAACATGACATCCTTTATATCAAAACAAGAGAATACTAACTCTAACTACAAATATGTAATGTGATATATCACTCATTCAAAACAAAAAACGATGTAATCAACTTTCACTGTAAAATTGAACAACATCTAAAAGGGAAAATATCCCCTTTTTTAATTTTTTTTTCAATCAGCAATTTTTTTCTTCTTTTTTTGTGTTGGTTTTTTTTTCTTTTTTCTTTTTTTTGAATGAATATCGACGGGATAATATCTAAAAATATATACAAAACTCAAATATACAAAAAAATCATAATGCCTAAAATAGAATGTTATACTATCAACCATAAGTACATTAGTGAATTAAGATTTAAACTCTGGGGTTAGAAAGAATGAGGGTCATGGGGTAGATTATGTAGGTCAGTAAAGAAAGAAAAGGTCTAGATTCAAAGGGGTTTAACTAAGGGTAAAACATTAGAAATAGTATTTTTCAAAAACTAAAAGTGTGTAGACCTAGGTGTTTTAGTCATTTTTGTGCATGAAAATCAAGAATGTGGTTTCAAAATACATAACAGAACAAATTTTAGAATGATCATCTCATATGTGATATACGCTCAATAAAAAAAAGAATGAGAGTAACAATTTGCTTTTTAAGACTCAAATCCTCACTCAGGTAAGTAAATTATGTCAAATCTTGCATACTCTATCTTTTAAATCAACCATAAGAAGATGAATAGTTAATCGTATACCAAACAGCTACTAATACAAATCATTATTCATGCAACCCAATTCAACACAAGTAACACGCAAGGATTAAAAAAACTCAAGAAAATTTTTTATTGGCATGGAAGAATTCAGCAAAAATTTTTTAAGAACGAAACAGAAATTCAGTACTCAAATTCCTAAAAAAAAAATTATTAGCCTATATATACATATTTCCCCACACTTAAGTTAAGCATTGTCCTCAATTTAAAAAATGGATAAAATAAAAGTAAAGAGAACAGATGACTCCCTTAAAATGTAGCCTTCTTCAACTTCTTTCGTCTCGTGCGTGAAGAGTTTCTTATTTACCTATAAAATACCATCAAAACTCAAATTTAAATTAAATTAACAAAAACAAATACTAAAGAAAATTATAAAAATATTAGGTTGCCTCCCAATAAGCATATTTCTTTATTGTCTTTGGCCAGACATTATCTCCTTGTTTCAACCCGACTCATAGATCTTCACCATTGCATCTTGCTATGCTTTTGTCCTTCCCTTGTCAATTTGAACATTGTCAAATGTCTTTTGTTTTTCCATCAATGCATTGAGTTGCAGCTTTCTTTCTTTTCCTATAAGCAACCTTTTTTTATTTAAATTCATCGAAATTCACACCTAAAACAGCATATGCATCAACATAATCGTTGTCCAAAAAATCATGTTTAACATGCGAGGAATTGACAATGCAATCACTAGAATGAGAGATATTAACATCATGTTCAGAAACCTTTGTAGTGCACTCAATCATAGAAATCTCTTGTTTAGAAAATTTTGTTATACGATAAAAAACATTAAACTCAATTTTTTTGTCATCCATTCTCAAAATCAACTTTTCAGTAGAAACATCAATCAGAGCATGTGTAGTGTTTACAAAAGGTCGACCTAAAATCAATGAAGTATTCTCCGCATTATCCATATCCAAAATGACAAAATCAACAGCAAAATGAATTCATCAACTTTAACCAAAATATCCTCTTTAGTGCCTCTCGGATATATTATGCTCTTATTAGCTAATTGCAAAGAAACATTGGTAGGTCGACAATCCTTTAACCCTAATTTTAAAAATACAGAATGTGACATGATATTAACACCGACACCCAAATCACATAAAATATCTGAGAAGTCAAAAGAACCAATTGTGCAAGGGATAGAAAACCTCCCTGGATCAATAAGTTTCGATGGTGGATTTCTTTGCAAGATTGCTGAACATTCTTCTTTTAACTTAATTTTCGGAACTTCATCCAGTCTCTTCTTCTTTTTAATCACATCCTTGAGGAATCCTCAATAACCTGGTACTTCTCTGATGACATCCAAAAGAGAAATGTTAACGTATAGTTTTTGAAAAATTTTTAAAAATTTTTTCAAATTTTGCTTTTGCTTGTGAAAGACGTTCGGGAAAATGAAGAGGGGGTTTATATTGACTCAAATATAAAGTATTTCCCTATTTAGAATCCGATGCCTTAACCTTCTTATCGGTAGGTTGATAAATTTCTTCCATGACCTCTTGTTTTTCCTATTTTTCCTGGGATGGATCTGAAAGCTACTGTAACTCTTTTTCATTCTTCAAAGATATTTCATTTACCTGCACTCTTGGATTTTTCTCAATATCACTTGGTAGTCGACCTGCTATATGGAATAAAAGGCATTAACTAATTGATCAATCTTAATTTCAAACTTCTCAAACCTTTCACTTGTTGCTGTTGCCAAACGTCAATTCTTTCATTGGTCATTGCTGTCAAACTCTCAATTTTTTCACTTGTCATAGTTGCCAAACGTTCGATTGTCATTCCCAAGATGGCTTGTTCTCCCTTGGCTGTTGATTTTCTGAGCTAAGTCCCAGTGGATGATTTGCTCTTTACGGTGTCCCTTGACTCCATGAAAAATTGGACTGGTTTCTCCACCCAAGATTATATGTATTTAAATAGGGGTTATTCTGAGGCCTGTCATAGTTAGAATCATAATTCGCTTGCTGCACCTGCGGACACTCAGATGACACGTGAGTAGATTCACTACAAGAATCACAAAATAAGATTTGGTTACTCACAACATTAAGTTGATTAGTTTTCATGCAATTAATCAAAAAGTCAATTTTTGCATTCAGTATGGTAAAACTATCAATCTCATGCACGCTAGCTCTCTGTCTAGGGTTTTCACATTCATTAGACCAATCGTATTGATTCGAAACCATATCATCTAATAATGCACATACCTCATTATATGACTTACTCATGAATGCACCCCCAGCCACAGCATCAATGGCAATCTTAACAAATTGAAAAAGACCTCTATAAAATATTTGCAAGACTATCTAATCAAGTATACCATGATGTGGACACATCCTAATCAAATCCTTAAAACCTTCCCAAGTACAATATAAAGATTCACTGTCAAATTGTCTAAAACTAGTGATATCATTGTGTAACTTAATAGTTTTATCCGATGAAAAGTTTTTGCTTAAAAATATTTGAGACAGATTTTCTCAATTCGTGAAATGCTTAGGAGGGAATGAATTAAATCATACCTTTGCTTTTCCCCTAAGAGAGAAAGGAAATAAGCGTAACCTTATGACATCTGGGTTTACTCCATTCAGTTTGATGATGTCGTTGATCTCCAAAAATTCTTCAAAGGTTTCTCCACCAAATTGATCAGCCGCACACTTCTCTTCTTCCTTAATTTGTCTACGAATGGTTTTGAGAGTTTTCTCTATTTCAAAATCGAATTTAGTGAGGTCAGAATTTATCGATCTTAGCATAAATTCTGTACGAATACAAAAATAGCATAAAATTAATTTTCTAAAATAAATTATAAAAACCACTCTAGTAAATCTAGATTACCTATGTATGAATGGAAATCACCAAAATACAATAAATGAATGAACAAAAGATATCTAAATAATAAATTGAAAATTTAAAAAATCACTAAAAAATCAATGAAAAATAGAAAAACCTATGAAAAAGATAAAATTTGTAACGCCGACTCTGCGGTGTCGTACTTTTGTACTCCCGTTCCTGAATTTAATGAAATATTTCTCAGTTTATTTATATAGAGAGAGAATTTTTATTTTATATTGATTTTTGATTTTGGGGTTTTTAATTCAAATTTTTAGTATATTCAAAAGTATCTGTATTTCCGATTCGAAATGTGAAGCAAGTATAAAAATAAATTTTATTTATTAAATTATTTATTCCCTCTTTTATTTATTTATAAATCTATTCTTATAATAATAATAATAATAATATTAATAATAATAATAATAATAATAATTGTCACGCCCCGAACCGGGAATCGTGAACAATCGTTGCCCGGATGCCTTCCGTATTTCTAAAAAATCGGACAGAACCTCCCCATAAATCGGAGGTCTCCCATGTACAATTTAAACCTGTATAAACCTGTACATTTACATGATCCTGTAAATAAAATAAAATGGCCATCCCGACCTCAAAACCATCCACCAAATTCCACAACCGACATCCAGACAACGCAAGGCTAAATAAATCCCCAACAGTCCTAACCACAGACCTCTACTGTCATGCCCAACTAGAGCATGAGCAGCCGCTACACCGAGCGGGCCTAAATTTATACAATATACAATAGTTTCCCAAGTAAAGAGTTTAAAAGTTTACAATTGCCTCAATACAAGCATAATATGAGAGTTTCACAACAATGTCTATAAATATTACAGTCATCCCATAAAAATGTACACGGTCAACTACGGACCTCAATATCCAGACCACGCAGGGTCGAAATAAAGTGCTAAATTCGTATTTTAAATTTAAACTTAAACCTTACCGTCGAGAAGAACCAAACCCACTTAGGATCAACTGAAATCTCTGTACTCTGAAACGTCGCTCTAGCACAGCGATCCTGTCTGGGGGAGGAAAGAAGAGGGGTGAGTATCTATGGGAGGATACTCAGTGAGTGAGGGGAAGGACATCGTGCTATCAATATCAAGTGTGAACTTGGAGTGTCAAAGCATGTAATACAATATCGGGTATATAAAAACAGCGTGCAGTTTTAACAAATCTCAAAGCACACATCACAAAATAACAAATGCATCCATCTATGTATCAAATCACATGAGAAGAGCGGCCGAATAAACAACCCCGGCAATGGTTTACCTCGACCAAGAACGGGCGCATTGGGGGTTTTCACAATGCAATTATCAAAAATGGCTCTCTACCCCAATGTTGGCCACAGACTACTCCAACTAGCCTGTAAATAATAATAATAATAATCATATACGTATAAATAGTCAGCCGTGTATGATGCCCCCGCCCAGTGCTAGACAAAGATAACGTCCTCCCCCGATGAGGGTTCAACCTGGGACAACCATACACACGACAATCTGGCGGATACCTCTGGCCGAAGCGTATCCGGACACAAGGGGTGCCGCTACCAGACGTCCTTCGTAGCTACGGAACAATATCAAATCAGCCGGGCACGTGGCCCCATGCATCCCAACACCATATCAGCCGGGCATATAGCCTCATGCATCGTATAATAATATCAGCCGGGCATACAGCCCAATGTACGTATAAATCTATTCAAAACCATGTGCCAATGCAAGTGGAAGCATTTAAAACACGTCAATATATCAAAATGGTGGCACAATATTCAGTTATCAAACTCATGGATGCATATCAATAAAATCAGCAGTTGGGACACTCCAATGGTCACAAAAATATGTACATATATACTTATCAAAATCCAAAAGTTCAATTTTCACACGTATAGAATTTATGTCATTTGAAAATCGGTAAAACATGGTTTATCAATCAATAGTAGATGTCGTAGTCCCACTCACTGTATGGGGGAGGGTAGTGCACTCCCCAATAATACCACAAATCGAACCAAACTCGACTCTTCAAGTCTCCAAGAAAGTCAACCTAATCAAATCACGAATTTCATCAATTTTCCGACAAATTTCTGAATTTATCATTTTTCCTTAAGTTCGTACAAACCCTAAATTCTTCAATTTATAAATGTACTCCAATGTAATCAATTTCATTCCATTTATAAATAAATAACAAAACCCAAACCAATCTAAATTCAAACCTAAAACCGTTCAAAATCGAAAACCAATCTAAAATAGATAAATTGCCTACAAATTGGAAAAATCCTTTGAAAAATCATACACTTTTCAATTCTCATCCGATTCCTTCAAACCATAAGTCATTTCCAAGGTATTAATGTCTATTTTCATAATACGTAAATTGTATCTTGATTTCCTATATGCAAAACAAACTATAATATAAAACAACGCATCAATCCTTAAGCTCCAACCCTAAATCCAATTACTTTCATGCATATTTTGAATTAAACTCTAGAGAAACCATTCAAATCAACGAAATTCGATTTCTATTATTCCATAGCATGCTTCTTCCGCATCAACCGGCCTAATTTACGTAAATATCTAAACTTAATCCTAGCATTTAATTATAGATCTTCAGAAATGCATTCAAATCAAATCTAAATACATCCTAAACATATAAAAATCTCTTCATCCTAGATTCACTCAATTTATCAAAGAAATCAGCATTTTACCTCACCAAGGGTTTCCGGATCACAAACCCAACTTCGGTGCGCTGTTCGATTTAGTCCGAACCCTGCAACACTATTAAACCGATGTAAAGTTTAGTAATTTAGCTTAATCATTAAACGAGATCGAAACCCTAGAACTAAAATTCTGAACTCAGCCCTTACCTGCAGAGAAGGGAGTTTGCAGGCAGCCTAGGGTTTTTGAGATCCTATTGCTGTCAGTTTGGGGCTCTTGCAAAGATTGCAGGAACGCTTTCAGCTGAAAGGAAGACAAGGCGCACGAGCGCACGAGCGCGCGAGCAGGGGAAGCAGCACTGCAGCCGCGCGAGCGGGAGTCGTCGAGCGCTGCAGTCGGGCATGCAAGGCTGTCGCGCGCTGTAGTTGCGCGCACAGGGGAGCCGTCGCGCGCTGCAGTCGCGCGCTAGAAGAAAGGCCGCTGTCGGGCGCGCGGGCGGGGAGAGAGAGATAGGGAGAAACAGAGAGGGAGCCGAGGGAACAGAGGGGAATAGAGAGAGAGAGAGAGTGATCGAGAGAGAGGAATGGAGATGGTGGTGGCGGCTACGGTGGTTGGTGGAGAAGGCGAAGGCGAGAGAGATCGCGGGGGAGAGAGCAAGGGTGAGGGAGAGATCGATCCGAGAGAGAGAGAAAGAATAGAGAGGAGAGAGAACCAAGGGAAAAGAGAGAAGATAAGGAGGTGGCAGTGGCGGTGGAGGAGCAGCCGCAGCGGTGCGGCGGCGACGATGGCGCGGGTGGGGGAGGAAGACGAATCGGCGCGCGAGAGAAAGAGAAGGAGAGAGAGAATTAGGGCTTTAAGCCCTAATTCGATTTTTTTTTTTTTTTTACTATTATTATTATTATTATTATATATTTATATGGATAGATTGGGAAATAAATAAATGAGGATATAAATGATTTAATAAATGAAAAGAATAATATACTTTATCATTCTATTTTAAAAATTTAATATACCAAAGGTTTGAATTAAAACCCAAAAAATCAAAATTTAATAAAATTAAATATTTTTCTCTATATATAAATTGAAGATTATTTTATTAAATTCAGGAAATGGAGTACAAAAGTTCGGCACCGCAGAATCGGTGTTACAATAATAATATTATTATTATTAATAAAAAAACAAAAAAATCGAATTAGGGCTTATAGCCCTAATTCTCCTTCTCTCTCCTTCTCTTTCTCTCTCCGCCTCTTCACCTTCTTCCCTCCCCCGCGGCCGCCTTATATCCTTCCTCCTCCGCCGTCGCCGCAACCGATCGCCACCTATCGCCGTCGTGTTCCATCACCCATTCTCTCTCACTCTCCCTTTGGTTCTCTCTCTATCCCTCTCTTTCTCTCTCTCGGTCTCTCTCGATTACCCTCTCGAAATCTCTCCCGCGGCTCTCTCTCCTCTGTCCCCGTCGCCTTCAACCACCACCCAAGCCACCACCGTCCTATTCTCTCTCTATCCCCCTCACAGCTCTCTCCCTCCCGTGAGTTCTCTCTCTCTCTCTCTCCCCCTGCGCACGCAACTGCCACGCGTGACAACCCCTTCCTGTACGTGCCAGCGCGCGACAGCCCCCTCTTGCGCACGCGCCAGCACGCGCCAGCCCTACGCGCCTGTGCAGCGCGCGATAGCTCTAGCGCACGCGCCAGCCCCTGCGCGTGTGACAGGTCCTGCGCGCGCAGCTGCAGCGCTCCTTCCCTGCTCGCACGCTCGCGCGCCTTATGCCACTCTTGCAGAGCCCCAAATCGACAGACTTCGAAACCCTAGGTCGAGTCTGCACTCATCTCCTGCGCAAGTGAGGACCAATTCCTAACCCTAGTTCTAGGGTTTTGAACTTTCTGAATAATTAGGGTTAATTGCTAACATTTGTTCCGAATTTGAAATGTTATAGGTTTTAGACTAAACCGAAAGGCGAACAGAGACTAGATTTATGAGTCGAGAAAACCCTAGGTGAGGGATTTCTGACTGATTCAATTAATTGAATGCATTTAGGATAAATTTTAGGGTAAATTAGAGTAAGAATATATTTTATATGACAGGATGTATATTAGATTTGATTTATATGCGTTATCGGACATTATATGTAATTGTTTAAGTAAAATATACAAATTGGGCTATTCCGGATGATAGAATTAGGCTGACTTGATTAGAATAGTTTATTTTAGAGTTTAATTTGACGTATGCATGAAAATAGTCAGAAATTGGATCTAAGTTTTGGGATTGGTACAATTTTCTTTTCATTTTAAGTTGTCTTGCATATAGGAAATCGAAATACAATTTCCGTAATATGAAAATAGGTTTCAATACCTTTAAAATGAGATACGGTTTGAAGAAATCGGATGAGAATTGACAAGTGTATGAATTTTCAAAGATTTTTCTAACTTGTAGGAAATTTATGTATTTTAGACTTGTTTTCGATTTTGAACGGTTTTTAGGTTTGAATTTAGCTTGATTTTGATTTGGCTATTTACTTATAATGGAATGAAATTGATGACATTGGAGTATATTTATAAACTGAGGAATTAAGATTTTTATAAACTTAGGGAAGATGATAAACCCTAAGAATAATTGGAAATTTGATGACAATTGTGATAATTTGATAATGTTGATCTTGTTGGAGACTCGAGGAGTCAATTCGGATTTATTTTGGAAATAGGGAGTGATTACCCTCCCTGAAAAGTGAGTGAGATCCTAATCTCTTGCATGAAATAGTGAAATCTAATTTTATCGTGTTTTTAATAAAACATGCTTTTGATATGCATTGTCTCGACGTATGAAATTGAAATCCAAATCTGTTTTGTGATTATTGGAGTGTCGTACTTATGTTTTCTACGATTATGCATCCATATTTGAAAAGAAATGAAATTGTGCCACGATTTGAGAAACGGAATGTTTTCTATTCTACTATTGCATTGGTTTATTGAATTTAAATGATTTCGATAAAATTGTATTAGCACACGGATTTGAATTGTTTTGAGGATATGATCAGATGATTTGGCTATGAGGGTTTGATGCCTACTAGCTTGAGATGATATGATGACATGGCATTATTTGATTGATTCCGTAGCTACGAAGGGACTTTGTAGAGGCACGGGTTGCCCGGATACGCTTCTGTAGGATATATCCGCAAACGTCCAGTTTATATATTTCGTAGGCACGAATGGTTAAACCCTCATCGGGGGAGGACGTGTGTGACACCACCGTCTAGCACCGGGCGGTGACCTATTGACGAGTCTGGGTAAACAAGGGCTAAGCCCACGGCCAATGTCGAGGTAGAGAGCTACTTTTGAAACACTTTGTATAATAAAACCTCCGATGCGTCTGTCCTTGATCATGGTTGACCTTTGCCAGGATCCTTTCGACTAGCTCTATGATTTACTCGATTTTAAATGGATGCATATATGTATGATATCGTGTGAATGATTAAATGAGTTCATTTTAGCGAACATATCATGATTTGTTGCAAAATTCGAATTATTGGTTATGAATGATATTATTTGACACTTCAATGTTCACCTACACTATTAGTACTTGAGATTAATCCCCTCACTCACTGAGTATCCTCCCATAGATACTCACCCTTCTTCTTTCCCTCCCTCAGATAGGATTGTTGTGCTGGAGCGACACTTCAGATTATAGAGTTCGGGTGTACTTGGTGTTCAGGAAGGTGAGATCTTAAGTTTAATTTGAAAGATGAATTACGTATTTTATTTTTGACCCTGCGAGATCTTGTTGAGGTTCGTAGTTGGACGTGTACTTAATTTGGGATGTCTGTATAATTTATATATATTTATTTGTGAAACTCTCACATTTTATTTGTATTGAGACAATTGTACGTGTTTGAATGATACATAGGAAAATTATTGTAAATTGTATAAAAACTTAGGCCCGCTCGGTGTGGCGGCTGCTCATGCTCTAGTTGGGCATGATAGTAGAGGTCTGTGGTTAGGATTGCTGATAGTTTATTTAGCCTGGCGTTGTCCTGGATGTCTGCTGTGGTTGGTGGGTTGTTGTAAGGCCGGGATGGCCCCTTTTATTTTAATTACAGGATGATTTTGAATTTTACAGGATTAAACAGGTTTATTTGTACATGGGAGATCTCCGATTTATGGGGAGGTTCTGCCCGATTTTCTGTAAAAATATAGCCGGCATCTAGGGTAACGGGCGGCTGTTCATGAACCAGTTCGGAGCGTGACAAAATTTGGCCGAGATAGAGTGGTTCTTATAGTAAAACGATGAGTTTTGCTCAGTGACCCGAAATCCTTTAAAACAAGTGGTTGCTTCACCCTAAATCAAACTATTTAACCAGAACCCGAAAATTCTCAAAAAAATTTGTCAAAATTCCAAAACCAAAATTTAAAATAGTACTGTGCATCCTAGACCCTAATATAAACAAGAAATAACAAATTTCAATCTCAAACAAGGTTATCCTGATTGATATACAAAGATATCATCGGCAACGGTACCAAAAACTTGTTACGCAATCTAGATATATCATAATTTCGGGTAAGTATATCCTAATCGAATGCTGTGTATAGTGTAGAACAAGTGTCGATCCCACGAGAATATTTTATACTACCAAGTATGAATAACCCTAATCTAAGTTGAACAAATCAAATCAAGTTATGAAAATTTTAGAAACTACTAAAAACAAAATCTAAAATATGAACCTCTAATGTGATGAAAACTCTAAGAAAAATTTAGTAATCTAGACTATTTTGGAAGTTTGGACTTTGAATTTGATTTGAAAACTTTCTTTTGCTACTTGATGATGATCTTTAACCTTCTAAATATTTGAAAATTCTCTTTTCTTTAATTTGGATAATTTATGAAGTTATTAGCAATACAAATCCAAAATCATAGTACCATGTTTCCATTTTGATTCCCAATTTCCGTTTTCTAGCACTGAAGTAATTTCAACAAAATTTTTAGACATCTTCTGGTCTGACCCATTCTCTGAGGTCTTCACAAGAGTTGTAGGGCTCGAGGTCTTCTTTCCAACGCCATAAGAATCACCTCAATCAGATATTGGGACAAAAAGTTATGGCTAAAATACTAAATACTGTTTGTCTAGTCCGAAAATAAAAAGTTTGTTCCATTTTTCCTAAATCAATGACCACGAAAATAAATCAATATAAAATAATAAAATATGGTTTAAATTAATCCTAAAATATATAAATAAATGCTAAGATATAATTCAAGTATATAAAAATATTGTTATCAAATTTCCAGAAGGCTGAGTCATCCTATTCGAGTTAGTAGAGTCATCATCTGTAGAGTCAAACCCACCTCCAACAAATACATTTTTCACTTATTTGGTTATGATTTGAGAAATAGTTTATTAAGGCTTTTCCATACATAGTTGTCTATAAAATTTGTTGCTTGTTTGAGTTATTGGGTTGCAAACTGGATTAAGGCTCTATATTTGTTTGCTAAAAATAAGAAAGTGGAAGTATTTTCAAAGAAAAGAATAGAGATCAGGTCCGATTAAATTCGAGTCAAGTTAAGTTGGTCCATTATGAACAAAACTCTCTCGATACCTTTTTTTTCATACACAAAATTTGAAATCAAGATCTATTTTAAAGAAACCGGTGGCCAGTTACTAAATCAACTAGACGTTGGTTGTAAAAATAATTGATGGCACAACCATAGTTTGCCCAGAAAAAAAAAATGGAGCTTATGATAAGTGCAATTCTTCTATCACAAATACAAAGACTTTCTAGTCCTATAATTGTAGTATTTTAAACTGTTAATAACTTTAGTAGTTTTAAAATAAGTTGCTAGAAAACTTGATGTTTTAAAAACTTTTATTTTCTAGATATGTTTTGTTTATTTCAAATTTTTTAAATAGATTAAATTTTGCAGTATTAACGAGTGTCTTTTCTAGAAACTGAATTATTTAAAAGTTTTAAAAGTGTCATTAGATTTTTCTAGCATTTAGAAAAATCTCTCATTGATGTAAAATGTGAATAAATTAAATGAACTTATGAATAAGCTTATTCTTCAGTTATTTTATGGTAAAGGCATGTATGCTTAAATCTTTTCTTCTTGATCTTTTATTTTTCTTCTTCTTTGTGCATTGTTGATTAAAATTTTTACTAATTTTTAACAACAAATTTTTGTTCTATAATTTTAAGCCACAAAACCCTAAGTTTTTCTCATGCTCTCTTGTGCTACAACACTTTTTTTAACTTTTATCAATCACTCTTTCAATTGTAGGCAATTTAATCTAGGTGTCCTTCATCGGTTTGTATCATAGTAAAAGATTTTGATAATCCTTTTCTTTGTTACATTTGTTAGCGATACTGAGCTTGCTGAGCTTTATTCAAATTTCGATATTTTATAAAGATCAAGTTATCAATAAACAAGACATCTTCATGTTGAATACTAAAGTCTTTACTTTACTTTGAAAGAAATAAAACAATACATTGAAAGTGTTGGAGGTGGATTTTGATTCTACAGATTTCAGTTCCTTTGACTTGAATGATCACTTCGAAGGGTGAATGGAAACCTGCAAAAAACCGACAAATGGTGCTCCGACGGGGGAGCTCCGACACTCAAATTAGAAAGAGTGATTTTCGATAAGAGTAAAATAGACTGAGCAAGAGAAGGAGAGGGCTGAGTATGAGAGCCCTATGGTTTGTGTGTCGGGTGAGATGTTCCAAGGGAACGTACCTGGGCTCCAATGTGCAAAACGTTTATATAGGCTTATGTCTCAAAAGTCGTGTGTTTTTGGGGCATTACAACATTGTTTCCCTGTGAGAATGCCCAAAAATCTCGGGATTTCATTAGTCAAATATTTTCAAAAGATTTACGATCCCTATTACTTAAGAAATTTAACAAACTAGGGAGATTTTTTCCCTTATTGCTTAGATTTCAAAAAATTCCTTCCTTATCGGGAGAGTATGTGTATTAACTCTAGTCGATGAGGGTAAACGACTAACTTCTTACCAAAACGAAAAGGGTTATGTCGTCTTAAGCGTGCCGAATACCTTTGAGGGCCACAGACCGATTAATTCACAACCGATAGAGGTCACTTGATGTGTCGGGCCATGTCCACTCTTCAAGGAGATAAATCCCTAATCGTTGACACGTTTAGGCGTGAGGTGCCTTTCTGGATCATGAGCTCATAAGATTGAGTATTACCAAGGTAATGTCCCTTTGGGTTATGTTCCATCAATTACCCCCAACTCATGGTGTCGTTTCATAAAAATGGTGCTATGAGTAATAGTCATCGAAAAGATGTAAAATATTTAATGCGGCACGTGCTGCTTCAGATCCTGTGAATCATCTTCAGTATGCTTTATAAAGCCCAACGTTCGGGTGGATCGAACACTTTCATACTTTTCTTTCTACAGTCTTGCCTTCTTGCGAATCAACCCTTTGTAAAAGAAAGTCTTTTTTGAGGAAAAGACCAAGGGTTATTCTTCTCAGGAGCATCAGCAACTTTAGAAGCACAATGACAGAGCAAGAACTTCAAGAAGTTCAAACCAATATGCTACTAGGTGATGGCATATAATCTAAAGGTCCATTGAGGCAGTGTCCAAAGCCTTGAAGGCCCATAACCCAATGAACATTTCACACTTTGGCTTGACAGCAACAAGGGATTCATCTCCCTGGAGGATAAGCGTAGACTCGCTCCTCGATTAATCTCTATCGACGACAATCCAATCAGTTTGTGACCCATATAGGCATTCAATGAGCTCAAGGTGATATCCTTCTTTCAATTGATGACCGACAGCTTTGCTAAAAAGCTGATCACTTACACTCATTGGCTAAAGATAATATTTGACTAAGATTCACATCAGCATTTGTTTTCTACTCAACCATAAAATATATCTCATAGATAAGGAATAAAATTTTTGAAATCCAATTGATAAAGAATGAATCTCCTTGACACAATAGACTTTCCCAATGGTAAAACTCTAAATCTTCAAAAAATATTTGACTATAGAGTCCCGAGATTTCAGGACAACCTCACAAAGAAACTAGGTTTACAACACCCTGAGTACGCACGACTGACAAACTACCAACCTATAAAAGCATTATATGTGCCAAATCTCAGATACATTCTCTTGGAACATCTCACCCGGCACACAAACCACAGGGCTCTCATTCTCAGTCCTCTTTCTCTTTTGCCCAGTCTATTTCATTCCTATCGAAAATCGATTTTTCTGAATTGAGTATCGGAGCCTCCACTGTCGGAACAGCATCCGGTGGTCTTTTGCAGGTTTTCATTCATCCTCCAAAGCATATGTTTGAGTCAAAAGAATTGGAATCTATGGAACCAAAACTCACCTCTAACACTGGGAAATGCTTATACTGTGGTATCGGCTACTAATGAGGATCGGGCTAACAGCATTCTGATGTTCAAACAAGCAGTGAAGTCTGGTATGAAAATCCCATATACTGGTCCAATCAGGAAGGTACTGCTTCATTGGAATATATTTCCAACGTTGCTTCTCCCTAGCGCTTAGGTTTGATTGTTGTTATGATTTCTCTGCTAGAGTTTTGTTGTCTCGGTTTTGATTTTGAAATTCTAGCCGCCTTCTTTTTATTGAAGAGATGTGGGAGTAAGGGTTTCACCCGGTGTTGGTACAGGCTGTAGACTTTACCCGAATCCAACTAGAGATTTTACTACAAAGAATCGATCAATAAGGGTTAGATGTACAAATATTTCTTTGTGGAGTTCTTGAATAGGGATATCATACCGGAGTTGCCCAGTACCGAGGGGGAGCCACTTTTCAAGTCGAAACCCTCAACTCCTTTTCGTCATTCCTGGTTCGTGCATTTAGTTGGCAACTACTATTTGTCTATTCAAAGGAATATTTAAGTCGATTCTCTGGTAGATAACCAAATACTATTTTTGGCGGGTCTATTGATTGGAGAGAAGTGAAAGATCGATAGGTCTCTTCTAATTGAAAAGGAAGATAGGGTTGGTTAATGTTCTATCTTCTCCAGATGATGTCATTTTGAAGGAAGCCACAACTAATAGACAGGTAAAACCGAATGCTAAGAGGCCTTCGAGCGAGACTGATAGGGCACCTACAGCTCGATCAAAGGTCACATCTCCTTCGTCAAATAAGAGAAAAATCCAATTGCTTGAGTCCTTTATAGAAAGAGATAGCTAGGGAACTGAGGAGGTCAGAGTGCATGTGTCTCCCGCTTCGACAACAATGGCCACTGGATTGGAAAAGGCAGATAGCCTGGCATCTAACAATCACTTATCATTGATTGGTGATGAAGACGTTCCGTTGATAGAGGTGCCTGAAGTAGGGGGATTGGAGGATGTCCCTATGCTGATTGTCAAGGCGAGGCCACCAGAAGAACTAAGTGTCTCCACTACTGCAATAGGGGAGATATCTGGGCCATCGTATGTTGTACCTTTGAGGCCCCCGTGCAAGAGGAAATGCAAGATAGTGGATGGGACTGCTCTCCCTCCTTCTATTCCTGTTCGGTCATAGATGGTCAAAAGGGCTCAAAGGAGAGGGGAACGATTGCCATCTATACGGGGGACAACCGGTATAGCTATGTCAACACAACGGAAGCAAGTTGCGTAGCTGCTCGGTTTGATTTTCATCATACAGAGTTGGAGTTGAACAGAATGTCTTTGGAGCAAGCTGACGAGGCTCTTCAATCTCTAGGCTTGATGGTATCACTTTTCTCCAAAACTTGTCTTCGATCCCTCTGGATCTAAACTCCGAGGATGAACTCAGCTTCATCCATGTCTTTCATGTCGAAGCTGAATGACAACCATATTTTAATAGTCATTAAATATTGAATGTTGTTTCCAGTCAATATTATGTCATCCACATACAACAACAGGATCACAAAAGAGTTATCGGACCGTATTAAATAGACACAATGATCCTCCTCGACCATCGTAAACTTGTAAGATATCACCTCCTCGTGAAATCTTAGGTACCACTGCCTGGATGACTGTTCTACACCGTATATCGACTTCCAAAATCGACAGACCTTATCCTCCTGACCTACTAGAATGAACCCAGGGGGTTTGTTCCATGTAGATCTCCACATCCAGACTTCTGTTAAGGAAAGCGGTCTTAACGTCCATCTGGTATAACTCTAAATCCAAACTAGCAACAATCGCCAAAAGTAAACGGAGAGAAAGTCTCCTCGTAGTCAATGCCCTTTGTTTGTATGTAACCCTTTGCTACAAGACGGGCCTTATACCTCTCGATTGATCCGTCAGTCTTCATCTTGATTTTGAGAACCCACTTGTTCCCAATGGCCTTTCTATCCTCAGGTAAATCAACTAGGTCCCAAACCCCATTGACTCTCATTGATTCCATTTCTTCTTTAATGGCCTATAACCATTGGTCTTTTGCTGGACCTTTGAGAGCCTCTCTGAATGTCCTCGGCTCTTCATCATCCTCGTGAGTCATAATGACGACATCATCCTCAATCGAGAAACGACGACGAGGTACATGTTCCCAACTACTCCTACGAGGAGAGAGAGCCTCCACACCTTTAGATGAACTGCTCCCATTAGAACCAAAATCCGTAATAGGGTCTTGAATCCCACCGCTGGCTCGGCTGAGCCACTAGGCTCATCCATCTCATAGAAGATATAGTTCCGATCGATTTTACCTCTCTTAGGGAAATCATTTTTTAGAAACGTGGCATCACGAGACTCAATCTCAGCGACAGTGTCGTCCGTATGTTATCCTAGGAACACATATCCCTTGGAGTGTTCAGAGTATTTAATAAAGATACACTTCTTTTCTCGCGGGCCTAACTTGCTGTATGATGCGAGGAATCATGAACATACACGACGTAACCCCATGGCCTCAAATTGCTAAGATCAAGCTGCCTTCCTATCCAAAACTCGTATGGGGTGCTGACTATGGACTTTATAGGAATACGGTTAAGGACGTAGACGACAATCAATAACGCATCCCCCTAATGGGAGATAGGTAAATTGGTCTGTGCCATCATCGACCTCACCATCTCCAACAGAGTTTTATTCCTTCTCTCGGCTACTCCGTTCTGCTGAGGAGTAGCAAGAGTAGTAAATTATCTTATAATGCCGCTATCGAAACAGAACTCTTTGACTGGTCAGACAGATACTCGCGCTCCCGATCGGTTCTGAGAGTTTTCACCCTCAAGTCTAACTGATTTTCAATCTCACTGATAAATCTCCTAAAGCACTTTAGTACCTCAGACTTGTGCGAGATCAGGTATACATAACCAAAACATGTGTAGTCGTCTATAAACGTAATGAAATTTGGGCTCTCACATTCATGGGTCCGCAAATGTCAGAATGAACCAATTGCAATGGAGTCCCAGCCCTCATTGCCTTCCGAAATGATTTTCTAGTAGCTTTGTCCATAAGGCAAAACTCACACAAGGGCAACTCGATCTTGGTTAGCGAGCCCAACAATCCACTCGCAGCTAACCGGCCTATCCTCTCTTGCCCTATGTGGCCAAGTCTACTATGTCATACTGTAACACCGACACTACGGAGTCCGTATTGTACTCTCGTTCTTGAATTTAATAAAATATTCCTCAGTTTATATAAATAGAGAGAAATTTTATTCATATTGATTTTCGATTTTAGGGTTTTTAAATCTAATTTTTGGTATACTCTAGATGTTGTACCCACGATTTGAAGTATAAAGCGAGTATAAAAATATATATATATTCATTTATCAATTTAGTCATTCACTCATTTATTTATTTATGAATTTGTTTTATACAACAAATAATAATAATAATAATAATAATAATAATAATAATAATAATAATAATAAAAATAAAAATAAAAAATAAAAAAAAAGAGAGAGAAAATCGAATTAGGGCTAATTAGCCCTAATTCCCCTTTTTCCCCTCTCCTTCTCTCTCCCTCACCTGCCTCTTCACCTTCCCTCACCCTTCGACTTTTGCGACTTCCTCCTCCGCCGCCACCGCTGCAATCGTAACCGCCACCGACCACTGCTCTTCTCTCTCTACCTCCCTCTTTCGATTTCTCTGTCTCCCTCTGTCTTACTCTCTCTCCCGCAGCCGCTCTCCCTCCCGCTCGATCTCTCACTCTCGCGATCTCTCTCGCCCTCCTCCGCGTGCTCCGCCATCGCAAGCCACCACCGCATCATCGATCTCTCTCTATTTCTCTCGATCTTATTATCTCTCTACTCCCTTTCTCTCTATCTCCCGCGGTTCTCTCTTCCGTCGCTGCCCTTTCACCATCGCCGCCACATACCACCGCTTTCCACCGCCACACTCTCTCTATTCACTCTCGGTTCGCTCTCTCCCTCTTTTTGTTTCGCTCTCAAATGCTCTCTCTTTCTTCTCTCTATCTCTTCCCTCTCTCTCACTCTGCTTCTCTCCCTCCTGCACGCGTGACAGCCCACAGCCTCCTCCCCTGTTTGCTCGACCATGAGCTGCACATTGTTGGCTTCTGCGATCATCGCAGGAGCTCTAACCAAGCTGTTAGTACAGACCTCAAAAACCCTAGGCCCAATTTCACTCCTGCGCAGGTAATGGCTGACTTGTTTCTGACCATGGTTTTAGGGTTTTGACTTGGTATTATATCCCTAAGTTATGTGTCGATTTGAAATGCAGATCTCGGAGTGAACTGAGAAGCCGTTGAGATGAGAAATTGTAAACTATGCAAAACCCTAGGTGAGAGAAATGAAATCCTTTCGAAATTTGAATTATTTTTGTCGAATTTAGGTTAAAATTAGAATCGAAAGCGATATATATGTTTTGAAATATGTTAGATTCGAAGGAAATATATTTTCCTGAAATTTTGAATGGAATTATTTAAGTTAAGCTTAGGATTTGATATAAATTGGGATTTAAGTTTAAGGATTGGTACAATCTTTTTCATTTTAAGTTATCCTGCATCTAGGAAATCAAAATAAAATTTTCATATTTTGAAAATAGGCTTCAATACCTTTAAAATGACATATGGTTTGATGCAATCGGATGAGAATTGAAAAGTGTATGATTTTTTTCAAAGATTTTTCCATCTAGTAGGAAATTTATTTATTTTAGATTTGTTTTCGATTTTGAACGATTTTAGGTTTGAATTAAGATTGACTTTGATTTTGTTATTTACTTATAAATGGAATGAAATGGATAACATTGGAGTATATTTATAAATTGAAGAATTTAGGGTTTGTATGAACTTAAGGAAAATGATAAACCCTGAAAATAGTCAGAAATTTGATGAAAATCGTGATGATTTGATTAGGTTAACTTTCTTGGAGATTCGAGGAGTCGATTTGGTTTGATTGTGAAAATAGGGAGTGACCACCCTCCCTAGAAAGTGAGTGAGACCCTAATCTCTTGCATAAAATAGTGAAACTGTTTTCTGTCGTGTTTTCAATAAAACATGCTTTTGATATGCATTGACTCGATGTATGATATTAAATTTCAAATCTGTTTTGTGATTATTGGATTGTCGTAAATTTATGTTTCTGACGACTATGCATCCATGGTTTGAAATGAATTATTATTGTGTCATTATTTGAGAACCTGAATGTTTTCTACTTTACCATTGCATTGGTATGTTGATTTGAAATGATTTAATAAAATGTATTGGCACACGGATTTAAAATGTTTTGATGAACTATGAGGGTTGGATACCCACTAGTTATGTGATGATATGATGTGGTGATATGATGAGATGTTTGAGAAATAAATGGTGCTATGTGCATGGATAATGGCTATAGTCATTCCTCCCACGGTGCGACCCGATAGAGCAACGTGGATGAGGGTTGGATTATATTTTGTGGGAGAGACAGACGTGTCTCTCTTTACGAACATGTCGGGCTATACCCGGACGCACCCGGGTGAGGCACGACCCAACGCCAAGGAAGGGGGTATGTTTTAAAACATTTATGAAAAAACCTCTTGGCGGGCTTTCGTCTTGGTTTCAGCCAACCCGAGACAGAAGTGTTTTCGATGGGACCCCAGGATTTTTCTGAAAAAGATGATCGATATGGATGCATATATGTATATTATCGTGTGATTGATTAAATGAGTTCAATTTACTGAACATACCATGTTTTACTGCAAATCATGAATTATTGTTTACGAAAAATGTTGTTTGACACTCCAATGTTTACCTACACTATTTGTGCTTGATATTAATCCCCTCACTCACTAGGTATCTTCCTTGATACTCACTCCTCTTCTTTCCCTCCTTAGACAGAATTATTGTGTTAGAGCGACACTATAGACTCTAGAGGTTTTGGTGGATTCGGTATACTACGTCGGTGAGAATTTAATTTAAATTAAAATTTGAAATCCTTATTTTATATCGACCCTGCGAGGTCTTAATATTGAGATCCGTAGTTAGCCGTGTACATTTTTTTGGGATGACTATATAAATTATGGACATTGTTTGTGAAACTCTCATATTATACTTGCATTGAGGCACCTGTAAGAATTTAAACTTTCTACTTGGGAATTTGTTATATATTTGTATAAATTTTAGGTCCACTCGGTGTGGCGGCTGCTTATACTCTAATTAGGCATGACAGTAGAGATCTGTGGCTAGGACTGCTAGTAATTTTTATAATCTTGCGTTGTCCTGGATGTCTGCTGTGGGATTGGTTGATTTTGAAGAGGCCGGGATAACCATTTGTTTATTTGACAGGATGATTGTTAATATGCAGGTTAAATTGTATATGGAAGACCTCCGAAATATGGGAAGATTCTGCCCGATTTTCTGTAAAAATACAGTCGGCATCCAGGGCAACGGGCAGCTGTTCACGATCCCGGTTCAGGGCGTGACAGTTCTATTGGTATCTGAGCTCTAAGTTGAGAGCTATGTCATAAAATAGTTTTGAAAACATTCCCAAGTATGATTTAAAAGTCCTCAATGCATATGAGAGTTTCATTACAGTCATGAAATCCCAGTACATGGTTTTAGGCATATGAGTTATTCTTTTTGGAGGGTTAGATATGGTGCATTTTTAACCTAGCATATTGGTTCTATCAGTTCTTAAACTTATAACTTTATTCATTTTAGGGGTTAGTTACTTCGTAACTAACCCTAATTTTTGAATCATATCTAATTTAAGTTCTGCCTTTGTAAGGCTATGATTACTAGACGATGTACTAGATTTGTACCTGAGACATCTAGAATACTCAAGAATGTTTTCTCGTTAGGTATACCCTTCTAGCACTCTATCTAGCTATTATAGCCACGGTTCTATCACCATCATTTGATGCATTTAGGCAGGTGTATGAGTGGTACACCTCCCATTGGATTCGAATGTCTTGATTCATAACTTAAATTTTTTTAGGGGGTTAGTTACTCCGTAACTAACCCTAATCCTTGATTTTCACTTAATGAAAAGGTGTTCTGTTTGCATAACTATGCCGCCTAGACGTAATAAGCGCGGTGCACCACTAGAGAGTCCCTCAGTGTCTGATGCACTTGTGGCACCCGAGACTTCACAAGTACCAGAGGATGTTTCCTCTACTCACGCACCTTCACCAGTGCCACCCCAGCACCTCCACTGGCTGTTACAGCTGAGATTCCTCCACCACCACTCGATTCCTTGAAGCAGTGGCAGGAATGGTATAGTAGATATGAGGTACAGATGCCACCACTTCCACCACAGACTTCAGCGACCGTACTTGCGGCCGTACCTGCTCCTACGGCACCGATTCCTCCTCCGGTGGCCGGTTCTTCCATTTCTAGTCCAACCGATGAGACATCGGTTACTTTGAGGTGCAGCCATGAGCTTACTCAGTTGGTGACAGAGTCACGACAGCTCGGCTGCATAGATTTTTCAGGATCTAGTGATGCCGTAGCGGCGAAGCACTGGATCAATAGGACTCGCAGGATCCTTTCTGATTTGGGGTTGACAGAGGAGGTCAGATTCAGAGTTGTTAAGAGACTCCTCAATGGTGATACCTTCACTTGGTGGGAGGCTAATCGTGATGAGGCTACTGAGCCATTACGATAGGAGGACTTCTTGAGTAAGTTTGACCACAGATATTTTACGAAGTTCTAGTAGGATTATAGAGGGTTGAAACCCAAACGAGCCAGAGCTCGAAGTGGGGTAGGACTTCTAGCTTTTAGGGAAGTCCCACTAACTATACATCAACACAGTTCGGACAGGGACCACGTCCCTAGAGCTTTAGAGTACAGACCCCTAGTGCCTCTAGTTAGTCCATAGCACATCACCATCCTATCTGCCGCAACTGCAATTGATGTCATTTTGGAGCTTGCCCCTTAGATGTTTTTAATATAGGAAGTAAGGACACATTTGGATTACTTGTCCTGACCTAGGTTGCAGAGGTCAGGTACCATAAACACACGGGTGAATCACGGACGGGTTAGCAAAGAGTACCTGCACACTCAGTATACACCGCTCCATAGACTACAGCAGGGAGCAACACTGCACTAGACTCTTCACGATAGCAGTCGAGGGCATAGGCCCGCGTATATACTATGACACAGGAGGACGCTTAGGCGAACCCAGATATGATCATGGGTGATACTTCCACGGATTCCATTATTTAGGAGCCTTTATGCACTCTTCTTTTTGAGATCATATATATCATGATAATTATGTCCCACTATGATTAGTTAAAACTCTAGAAACTTAACTATTTCGATCCTCTTTTTGAAATCATGTACGCCATGATGACATGTACGAACATAGTTAGTTAAAGCCTTAGAGGCTTAACTATTTTGATATATAGATATATATATATATATTTTTTTTGCGCATCTCAAATTGACTCTCTTTCGATTTCTTACATCATGGGTACCATGAAAATATTTAGCGTCGATAACCGTGTTTCTATTAACACTGGTTCAGATTGTTCTTACGTGAGAACTTCTTACACTCAACAGTCGGATAGGCTGTTATAGCTACTAGATATCACTTCTCTTGATGAGAAGTTAGTTAGAAATTCAGTATATAGAGAGTGCTTATCTCTCTTGTTGATGGGACTCCGTGTATTAGGAGTTAGTTTGACTAGTGATGATCGAGCAGTACTACTAGCTCGATTTGAAATGAGGTTGACCCTTGTTCGACCATATTAGGGAGTTATAGGGAGCAAATGAGGAGCTTCGAGGAACTCTTGATGGATCTATAGAGGTAATGTCAGAGAGTTCCGAGTCTGTGATGACGGACTAGTAGTATATTGAGAGCGGGTTTGCATTTCCACATACAGTGATCTTCCGAGAGCTATTCTTGAGGAGGCTCATTTTTTTTCCTCTTACGTTATGCATCCGGAAGATACAAAAATGTACCGAACTATCCGAGTTAGTTATCGGTGGCCCGGTATGAAGAGAGAGATTGTAAAGTTAGTAGCTTGGTGTTTAGTTTGCCAGCAGATGAAGACCGAATATCAGCAGCCGGCTGATACATTACAGCCCTTACCCATTCCTGAGTGGAAGTGGGATCACATTACTATGGATTTTGTGACAGGGCTACCGCGGACTTCATCATGGCATGATGCCATTTGGGTGATTGTAGATCGACTCACCAAGTCTGCATATTCTCTTCCTATTCACAGTGACTATCCTTTGGAGACCTTGACACGTCTTTACATCGATACGATAGTCAGACTGCATGGTGTTCCTGTGTCAATAGTATCAGATAGGGACCCGAGGTTCACTTCCAGATTTTGGCTCAAGTTGCAGGAGACAATGGGCACGAGGCTGAGTTTTAACACAGCCTATCATCCATAGATGGTCAGTTAAAGAGGACCATTCAGACCTTTGAGGACATGCTGAAAGCATGTGTCATGGAATTCCGAAGTAGTTGGGATCGGCACCTTCCACTGGTCGAATTTGCATATAATAATAGCTATCAGGCCAGTATTAGGATGCCACCATATGAGGCACTGTATGGCAAGAAGTGCCGCACCCCGATATGCTGGGATGAGGTTGGAGAGCGACGTCTCAACAGCGTTGAGTTGATTGAAGAAACGAAGGATAAGGTTAAGGTCATCTGTGAGCGGATGAAAGCCGCCCAGGACAGACAGAAGGCATATGCCGATCGTAGGTGGCGACCTCTTGAGTTTGTCACGGAAAATATGGTTTTCTTAAGGATATCTCCTTTGAAGGGAGTTATACGGTTCAGGCAGCGGGGCAAGCTGAACCCCAAATATATTGAACCCTTCCGTATCCTTGAGAGGGTCGAGAGTGTGGCATATAGATTGGAGTTGCCAGATGAACTATCCCGTATTCACGACATCTTCCATGTCTCAGTACTCAGGAGTACCTAGCTGATCCTTCTCATGTACTTGAGCCTCCACCTGTTGAGTTGCGAGAGGACCTTAGTCTTCCAGTTCAGCCCGTGGCAATTCTAGATTGACAGGTCAAAAAGTTACGAAGTAAGGAAGTTTCATTGGTCAGGGTTTTGTGGAAGAATGACCAGGTTGAGGAAGAAACCTGGGAGCCCGAGGAGGCTATAAGGAGACAGTAACCCAATTTGTTTGCTGTATAGTTTTCTTCTAGTTTCGAGGACGAAACTTGTTTTTTAAGGGGTTAGAAAATGTAACACCGACATTACGGTGTCCGTATTGTACTCCCGTTCTAGAATTTAAAAAAATATTCCTCAGTTTATATAAATAGAGAGAAATTTTTATTCATATTGATTTTCAATTTTTGGGTTTTTAAATCTAATTTTTGGTATATTCTAGAAGCCGTACCCACGATTTGAAGTCTAAAGCGAGTATAAAAATATATATATTCATTTATCAATTTAGTCATTCACTCATTTATTTATTTATGAATTTGTTTTATACAACAAATAATAATAATAATAATAATAATAATAATAATAATAATAATAAATAGAGAAAATCGAATTAAGGCTAATTAGCCATAATTCCCCTTTTTCCCCTCTCCTTCTCTCACCCTCACCCGCCTCTTCACCTTCCCTCACCCTTCGACTTCCGCGGCTTCCTCCTCCGCCGCCGCCGCTGCAACCGCAACCACCACCGCCACCGACCACTGCTCTTCTCTCTCTACCTCCCGCTTTAGATTTCTCTGTCTCCCTCTGTCTTGCTCTCTCTCCCGCAGCCGCTCTCCCTCCCGCTTGATCTCTCACTCTCGCGATCTCTCTCGCCCTCCTCCACATGCTCCGCCACCGCAAGCCACCACCGCATCATCAATCTCCCTCTATTTCTCTCAATCTTACTGTCTCTCTGCTCCCTTTCTCTCTCTATCTCCCGCGGTTCTCTCTTCCGCCACTGCCCTTTCACCATCGCCGCCACATCCACCGCTTTCTACCGCCACTCTCTCTCTATTCACTCTCGGTTCGCTCTCTACCTCTTTTTGTTTCGCTCTCAATTGCTCTCTCTTTCTTCTCTCTATCTCTTCCCTCTCTATTACTCCGCTTCTCTCCCTCCCACGCGCGTGACGGCCCATAGCCTCCTCCCCTGTTTGCTCGACTGTGAGCTGCACATTATTGGGTTCTGCGATCATCGCAGGAGCTCCAACCAAGCCGTTAATACAGACCTCAAAAACCCTAAGCCCAATTTCACTCCTGCGCAGGTAATGGCTGACTTGCCTTTGACCATAGTTTTAGGGTTTTGACTTGATATTATATCCCTAAGTTATGTGTCGATTTGAAATACAGATCTCGGAGTGAATTGAGAAGCCGTTGAGAAGAGAAATTGTAAACTACGCAAAACCCTAGGTGAGAGAAATGCAATCCTTTCGACATTTGAATTATTTTTGTCGAATTTAGGTTGAAATTAGAATTGGAAGCTATATATATATGTTTTGAAATATGTTAGATTCGAAGGAAATATATTTTCTTGAAATTTTGAATGGAATTATTTAAGTTAAGCTTAGGATTTGATATAAATTGGGATTTAAGTTTAAAGATTGGTACAATCTTTTTCATTTTAAGTTATCCTGTATCTAGGAAATCAAAATAAAATTTTCGTATTTTGAAAATAGGCTTCAATACCTTTAAAATGACATATGGTTTGAAGCAATCGAATGAAAATTGAAAAGTGTATGATTTTTTTCAAAGATTTTTCCATCTAGTAGGAAATTTATTTATTTTAGATTTGTTTTCGATTTTGAACGATTTTAGGTTTGAATTAAGATTGACTTTGATTTTGTTATTTACTTATAAATGGAATGAAATGGATAACATTGGAGTATATTTATAAATTGAAGAATTTAGGGTTTGTATGAACTTAAGGAAAATGATAAACCCTGAAAATAGTCAGAAATTTGATGAAAATCGTGATGATTTGAGTAGGTTAACTTTCTTGGAGATTCGAGGAGTCGATTTGGTTTGATTGTGAAAATAGGGAGTGACCACCCTCCCTAGAAAGTGAGTGAGACCCTAATCTCTTGCATAAAATAGTGAAACTTGTTTTTTGTCGTGTTTTCAATAAAACATGCTTTTAATATGCATTAACTCGATGTATGATATTAAATTTCAAATCTGTTTTGTGATTATTGAATTGTCATAAATTTATGTTTCCGACGACTAGGCATCAATGGCTTGAAATGAATTATTATTGTGCCATTATTTGAGAACTAGAATGTTTTCTATTCTACCATTGCATTGGTATATCGATTTGAAATGATTTAATAAAATGTATTGGCACACGGATTTAAAATATTTTGACGAACTATGTGGGTTGGATGCCCACTAGTTATGTGATGATATGATGTGGTGATATAATGAGATGTTTGAGAAATAAATTGTGCTATATGTATGGATAATGGCTATAGTCATTCCTCTCACGGTGCGACCCGACAGGGCAACGTGGATGAGGGTTGGATTATATTTTGTGGGAGAGACAGATGTGTCTCCATTTGCGGATATGTCGAGCTATACCCGGACGCACCCCGGTGAGGCACGACCCAAAGCTAAGGAAGGAGGTATGTTTTGAAACATTTATGAAAAAACCCTTTGGCGGGCTTTTGTCTGGGTTTCGACCAACCTGAAACGGAAGTGTTTTCGATGGGACCCCAGGATTTTTTTGAAAAAGATGATCGATATGGATGCATATATGTATGTTATCGTATGATTGATTAAATGAGTTCAATTTACTGAACATATCATGTTTTACTGCAGATCATGAATTATTGTTTACGAAAAATATTGTTTGACACTCCAATGTTCACCTACATTATTTGTGCTTGATATTAATCCCCTCACTCACTGGGTATCTTCCTTGATACTCACCCATCTTCTTTCCCTCCTCAGATAGGATTATTGTGTTAGAGCAACACTACAGGCTCTAGTGGTTTTGGTGGATTCGGTATATTACGTCGGTGAGAATTTAATTTAAGTTGAAATTTGAAATCCTTATTTTATATCGACCCTGCGAGATCTTGATATTGAGATCCGTAGTTGGTCGTGTATATTTTTATGGGATGATTATATAAATTATAGACATTGTTTGTGAAACTCTCATATTATTCTTGCATTGAGGCACCTGTAAGCATTAAACTTTATACTTGGGAATTTGTTGTATATTTGTATAAATTTTAGGTCCGCTCGGTGTGGCGACTGCTCATGCTCTAGTTAGGCATGACAGTAAAGGTCTGTGGCTAGGACTGCTAGTAATTTTTATAGCATTGCGTTGTCCTAGATGTCTGCTGGATTTTGAAGAGGCCGGGATGGCTATTTGTTTATTTGACAGGATGATTGTTAATATACAGGTTAAATTGTACATATGAGACCTCCGAAATATGGGGAGGTTCTACCCGATTTTCTGTAAAAATACAGCCGGCATCCAGGACAACGGGCGGCTGTTCATGATCCCGGTTCAGGGTGTGACACATACAATCATATTATCCACTACACTATCAGGCACAAAAGCAATAGGAGAAGAATGATAAATCTCATAGAAAGAAATCAAATCCAGTACATAAAGTCCCTCATGAACTAAATCGGAACATATCAAAGTATTGTCATAAGTAATAGAAACTCTAGAGTTTCCAAATAAAACAGAGTATCCTAGCTGGTTTAGACATCGGACAGATAAGAGATTCTGCTTAATATCAGGAGCATATAAAACATCATGTAGATACAGGACTTGGTTACTTTGCAGCAACAGCTTGCATGTACCAATCCCTTACTTCTACAAACGCTCCGTTCCCCACAAACAGTCTCCTCATATGGGGACTCAAACGGCGGAACTCCACGAATGTGCTCCTATCGCGAGCTACATGGTTCGTGGCTCCTGATTCTACAATCCACAAAGGAGAAGAGTTAGCAAGCATCACACTAGATGACACATAATTCAAATCATATATAGAAGAAGGACTAACAGTTCGCTCACCACACTCACATGCGAAATGACCATTTTTGCCACACACGTAGCATTGGACCTTGCTCTTATCGAGTTCATTTTTCTTGCATTTCTACCCTTTGTCATCAGTCTTGGCAAGTTGCTTCTTCTTGCCTTGACTCTTGGCCTTCTTCTCATGCTTGCGCCACTTACGCTTTACTCCTCATGAGCCCTTACTCGACTCCGCAATGTTAGTATGAGTAGTAAAGAAGACCTAGCCACCTTCTGACGCTCCTCCTCGAACTCACAGTGCCTACTCACGTCCCTGAAAGGACGAATGCTCTTAGTGTGCGTGAGATAGGTCTTAACCACATCCCAGGAGTCAGGCAAGGACTAGATCACACCCAGTACCTGAAACTCATCAGACATCGGCTCCCCTATGCTCTTCAGAGATGCAATCATACTCGACATGTGCATCAAATGCTGCTTCATAATATGATCGGGCCTCTTCTTGTAAATGATGAACTTATAGGTCAGCATCCTCAACTTAGAAGCTGACAAGGTGCCAAAATGCTCTTTCGGAGCATGCCAAACCGACATTGCAGTAGGATACTGCTCGTAGACTGGAATCAACTCATCGTACATGCTACTAAGAAGGATTTCCCTACCTTGACCATCATTCTTTTTTCAAGCACGATACATCTCCTGATCCCATCTAGCTTGCGTCGTGGTACCCTCCCCGGGGTCCACATCTTGTGCCTAAGAACTTCCCCGAGCTCTTGTTCCTCGAAGACAAACTGAACCTTTCAGTGCCAAATATCATAGTTGTCACCGTTCAGTTTATCTCCCTTCACGAGATCTAGAACGACAGTTTTTGTTGCAGTCATGTCTCTGTCACACAAAAAAGAGAGACATTAGTGACAATTTATGCTTAAATTCACAATTTTATGCACCTTACGAATCATCAAGATCCAAATGACTCGAATACAGACCTCAAAACAAGCGTATGAGTCAACAGACACCATACACCACAATCCGAGATTGTATCTCACCATTTTAATTTACATTTGGTACACAAAAACTCATATTTAGTCACATTTATATCATAAAACCCTTAAAAATTGAAAAAATTCCAATTTTAGGATAGTCTACGCGCCGCCGGGAGGGCCATACGCCGCTAGACTCCGACAGCGCATCCCCACGTGCCCTCACATGCCGGGGAGGGGTCTGGATGTGTGCAGGACGCGCAACCCGTCAAGCACGCGCCTGACATGCGAGCGTGCGGGTCATGTGCCTGCACGAGTGCGACCTACCCAAGTGGGTCTGTTCCGGTTCGCGAGTTTAGGTCGGAACCCAAAAACCGAGATCCGGATCCTGTTCGCTGGTTGGGTCTGGATCCGGGCTTGTTCCGACCTGGGAGCTCATGCGCCTCAGCGCGCATGAGCTCCACGCACCAGCTCCCCCTTGCACCACGCACCTTCACGCGTGTGTTGTGCACGCGCCTGCATGTTTGGGTTCTTCATCTTCGTCCACTAGTATCTACAATCGGGTTTTTCGACCCGGTTGCCGGAAAACCTATTTTTCGACACCGTTTTCACCAAATTTTTAAAAAATCTCTAATTTCATTTATTCCAATCATTCTTGTCTCGATTTTTAGAATAATTATGCCCTAATCTCGGCGTATTTTGGATCCAAAATTCCAACCTTTCGCAGTCAATTTTGAAATCTCACTTTCCGGCAATTACAATATACAGTATGCATGTCCAAATATAGATCTCAACTTCAGGATTCTATATCTATCATTTTTATGTAGAGATCTACCCCAAATCTCGACAAATCTTGGTTGAAAGGTTCGGTCACTATTCATGGCCGAATATTTTAAACGAAATTTTTTTAGCCTAAACGTGTTTAGAAAATTAGGAAAAAATTATTTTCGTGATCTACGTGACTTGGATAACACAGTGAAGTAATCGAATTCACGAAACTCATTCGTGATCCGAATCCCAAATTTTTATATACTATATTTTTATATCCAAAGTTTAATTACGAAAATTTATTTAAAATTAAATCTAACATGTTATGATATCAATGTTAGAAAATGGTGACTCTATCGTGTAGCAAAAATATGTATATTAAATTTTCAGAATCATAGAAGATTAAGGTTTTTGTGTATATCTCGATGGATATACCTCGATGATCAATAAAGAATGTTTCGGGAATCACGAATACTTCGTCTCGATCTTTTTCGCAGTCAGGTGATAATCACAAAATTGAACTATAATCATAATTCCACGAAATCGTAATTCTAAATCTGATAATTTAGTTGTCACGTAAATTCCTTACTCAGAATTTTTTCGATTCGCTTCACGATATATTTTTTTCTGAAAAAATTACAAAGATGCAAATAAGGATTTTTATCAATGGTAATTCTCTAGTTCAGTAACTCTTCTCACAAGAGTTCGAATTATGTTAGACTTTTCTCATTGACTCTGTTCCCTCAAAGAAAGGGAACCAAATTCAATTACCACACAATAGGAAAGTTTTCGGAAGATAGTTATGAGAATGGGAGTTATCTTATTCCTATCTTAAATTCCAATAAAATGCCGCTTGGCCATTTACCAACAATTATAATGTCATCGCGTTTTTTATCGGTCCCAGTTCTTTTCTTCTCCTGGAAAGCTTCCAGGATTGGGCTCCTCTCCTCTCCTCACAAATCAAGCTACAAGAATCAGCTATAATTCCTGCCTTCAATTTTTATTCAAATTTGGAAGCAAGAAAAAGGAGGAAAGAAGCAGGGAATGGGAACTCAGATGAGAAAGGGTGGGAAGGGTTTTCAGTGTCCCCATCCCGTGCGTGCTCATGGGACACCACCTCCGAAACTTCAGTGTAGAGAGAGAGAGAGAGAGAGAGAGAGAGAGAGAGAAGATACATATGGGGGAATGGGGAGCATGAGTGGATGGAGTTGGTCGTGGGTTTCGGAAAGAGAGAATTTCCAATTGTTGCCATGTGTTTTTGATTGCCGACATTGACGCTCCTTCATCAATCTCTTCCTCTTTTCATCTTCATCTTTTTCACATGACTCTACACCCTTCTTTACCTCTCTGATTCTAATTTCCCTCCCCAACCCAAACCTCAGCCTCCTTATGGATCATCACAAAAAGGTCTCTCTCTCTCTCTCTCTCTCTCTCTCTCTCTCTCTCTCTCTCTCTCTCTCTCTCGATTTTTAATTGAGTCCCTGTTTGTTATTGAAGAAAAAATTTGGTGAAAAAAGACGATTTGTGTGATGCATCATCCACTGGGAATTTGTAGAATATGCCTCCAATAACTTATTCAATGTGAAATTCAGAACTTTGACGTTTTTTCATCTTGTCTGAGACAGTGATTGAGGTTGGAATTTGCCATGCTGTCGTTTCTTTCCCATAATTAATATATATTCCTTTGGCTCCATCGAAATGGTTTTGACCTTGTTTGGTATTGGAAATTGTTATCTTGGACTTGTTTAATTGTTAGCATCATTACCTATCCCATGATTTGCATCATTAAAACTAAGAATTTTGTGTATGTCTTGTCTCTTACCACGTGTTGTGATATGAATATGATTATAACTTAGTGATTTGACTTTTGATACCTCCGGAATGTGAATTTTATGTGAAAATGATCGATTTCCTTTTATTATATAAAGCAAATGATATGATTGAATCAATGGGTCAGAGGATTTAATGAGAAATTGCATCTTCTATGCATATGTAGCTTGGATGGGCCCTTCAACAATTCAATTTCCTTATGGCTATTTTGTTTGTATTAAGTGGATTAGAAGACTTTTGGGAGTTAGCTTTCTGTGATCAAGCTTTGCTGCATCAGTGTGTGTGTAGCAAATGGCCCTTTTCCTTTTAATTGAAATATTTTTAGACTCAAATGAATTTGTGTGCGCGCGCGCGCGCATGCAGGTGCATGCATCTGTCATGCATATACACACACTTGTTTGGGTGTAAGCATGGACATACTTACCTTCATCTCGTGATTATTTCTTTTACCTTGGACATTTTCACAGAGCAATGAAACAGAATTCTTCACAGAGTATGGAGAAGCGAGCAGATATGAAATTCAAGAAGTTGTTGGTAAAGGAAGTTATGGTGTTGTTGGTTCTGCAATCGACACACACACTGGAGAGAAGGTTGCAATCAAGAAGATCAATGATGTTTTTGAGCATGTCTCTGACGCAACAAGAATTCTTAGAGAAATCAAGCTTCTACGATTGCTTCGTCACCCGGATATTGTTGAAATTAAGCATATAATGCTTCCTCCTTCTCGAAGAGAATTCAAGGATATCTATGTTATTTTTGAGTTGATGGAATCTGATCTTCACCAAGTAATAAAAGCAAATGATGATCTTACCCCTGAACACTACCAGTTTTTCTTGTACCAGCTTCTTCGTGGTCTAAAATACATACATACAGGTTGATCCCTTTGAGTGGTATTCTGAAATTTATTTGTTTGTTTTTATGTCCTAAAAATGACCAAGACATATGATGGGATATCTTGCAGCCAATGTATTCCATCGAGATTTAAAGCCCAAAAATATTTTAGCAAATGCTGACTGCAAGTTGAAGATTTGTGATTTTGGTCTTGCTCGTGTGTCATTTAATGATGCCCCATCAGCTATATTCTGGACTGTATGTACCCATTCTCTGGAAACTGTGCTTCAAGTAGTTTTTGCTTTGAAATTTTACAGGATAAATTTTATTTGTTCTATATTTAGCAATTAACTATGTTTTCAGCTTTCACATAAGCATTTATGTGCCATTTTCTACTCTTCTGTTCTGGTATCCTATAGGACTATGTTGCAACTCGATGGTATCGTGCCCCTGAACTTTGTGGCTCTTTTTTCTCCAAAGTAAGGTGTCTCTTGACTACGATAAATTTTTTATTCAATTATCTGTGTTGAATCTTTTCAGTACCTTTCCTCTTTAATAACTTTAATAACAGATTAGTCATTGATTCACATATTGATGTAATGTTTGTTGAACCATATTTCGTAAAAGAGTTCTATGGTTCTATTCCGAATCTCCCAATTGTTCTTCTCAGGCACCTACCTTTTAATGCTTGCTATTTTTTTTTTTAATAACTTCTGATAAAACTAAGGGTTGTAATAGTCCACTCTTCTGAACTCTAATTCAGTAATTTGATAGTAAGAACACCATTTATCCAAATTAAAATAGAACCTAAAAATGCTATCTTTGTCCAAAATATTACAGCAGGGAAACTTTGAATGACATGCTGTCGACTTTCCAGTTTCAAGCAACTTTGTTTGACAACTGCTCACAAGTACAGCCTTTTACATAATTACTTCAATGTCAATTTAATGGTCTTTGAATTGGCAGGTTGTGCTCATAAGTGTCCTCTAGCTTTTTGTTTCTGTCTACATGGTAGACATTACGGACATAGTGTTGTTTTTTCAGTATAAGGATTTAAGGCGATGTCCATTTTCACTCTGGTTTTGCAGCATAATTCAGTTTAGAGATTTTATTTTTTTACTTTTTACTTTTTTTTTTTTGAGATTATGTGCAAAGGACCTGGTTAGTGACTGCAACGGTTTGGATGGACTAGCTAATTTATATTTTTGGTTCACTTGTATAGCAGTCTTGTTAACATAGTTCTGTGATGATAATTGTAAACTGTTGTAGATGACCTAATATAAGATTACTGAGTTTGTGAAAGGAGCAAACTTTAGTTAATAAAGTTTATGTTAAATTGTAAAAAAATGACCATTCTGCAGTTTTTAATGCTATGTGTTTCTGTGTTTGCAGTACACCCCTGCAATTGATATTTGGAGCATTGGATGTATATTTGCTGAAATGCTTTCTGGAAAACCATTATTTCCCGGTAAAAATGTTGTGCACCAGTTGGATCTTATGACCGATTTGCTTGGGACTCCTCCTCCTGAATCCATTGCTAGGGTTGGTGCTGAAGTGCTAAAAGTTTCTCTTACTTTTATTAGCACAGGAAAAATTTGTTATAGTTTCTCAGTGGCTGGGGTTTTTAAATTCACTCCATTTTCACCAGTTAAATTTTTGAGCATGATAGTTTATTTATTCTCAAGTCTAAATGCCTTTTTGCATGCTTGGCTTCTCAAGCTGATTGCTTAATTTTATTTCCTTCCTTATGTTTGGTAATGATCAGTCCATTATGGTGACAGATTAGAAATGAAAAGGCAAGGAGATATCTTAGTAGCATGCGGAAAAAACCACCAGTTCCATTCACAAAGAAGTTCCCAGGTGCAGATCCTTTGGCACTAAGCCTGTTGGAGCGTTTGCTTGCTTTTGATCCTAAAGATCGACCATCTGCTGAAGAGGTAATATATAATAGTTCAACATTTAGTTTATTCTCGGATCCAAGATGTGAGAATTTTGGCAACATCATTTTGATGCGGGAAATAACATGTTTGTAATATTTTTGTCTGTTGATATTCTAAGGCATTAGCTGATCCTTACTTCCATGGTCTGGCAAATGTGGATCGTGAACCATCCACTCAACCCATTTCAAAACTTGAGTTTGAGTTTGAAAGGAGGAAATTGACAAAAGATGATGTTAGAGAGCTAATTTATCGGGAGGTATGACCTTACAATATCATAAATGTGGATCTGAACACATATATCCTGAATTATCTGCAGTCTATAGTAGTCAATATTTTCTTGTTTAAAGCAAACAGATTCTAGAGTATCATCCACAGATGCTACAGGAGTACCTACGAGGTGCAGACCAAACTAGCTTCATGTACCCAAGGTTAGGAACTCGTTAGTAGTCCTTTAAAGCTAGATATATTTTGTTGAACAAGTCTATTTTAACAAATGTTTGATAAATGAACAATGTTCACTTTTATGCAAAATTATTTCCATATCAGATGATAGGTGCATCAATTATTTCAGAAAAGAATAAACTTGGTTGCTAACTGAAGGTTTTTACTGCAGTCCTTTTAAAGCACTCTCCTTCATCTCTTCAAAAAATTACTATTTTTCAGAAGTGATACCTTATATGAGATGGTGACTTATCAACATTGAAATGATAGTTGCTGCTTTTGGATAGTTTGATATCCTAGTAATTTTTTCCCTCTTTTGTTATCAGAGTTGAGCTATTATGCTTGATTGGATGCTTGTACTGCCACTTGGATTTTTGTTCAGCATTACACTTGTTAGGAGTAATTATAAAATTAATCTGTACAGTTATTTTTGCTGACTGAAAAAGTAGATAATCAAGTGCATCAAATAGGACTAGAGTATTCTGTCTTCAATTTGTAACAGGAGTAAGAAGAAAGAATTCCTTTTTTTTTTTTTTGGGGGGGGGGGGGGTTGGGGGGGCTGTTGGGGAAAAATGACCTGGTTCTTTCAAGACAATGAGAAATTGAATCAAAACGATCAATTTGCTACACCGGTTTACAGCTTCTATTCTACAACACCTTCTGCTATAAAATTCCTCTGATACCATCATTCACAAAAGCACATGAAAGAATTATTTTCGTTTTTCCTTTTATTTTCTAATGCAAACTTATGGTCCTCGTGGATATTTTCCTAGCAAAAGCAAATGGTCCTCATGAATAAACTTCAACCAAATAGTACAAGCAAAGAATTGTATTCTTGCCAGAGACTCCAAAACCTCACATTTTATTTGTTCAAGTACTAATAAATTGTTCAGCAGAAAAAAAGTACTAGTTCATTGGATGTCATCTTCAAAATGTACATGAGTACACAACCTTATTTACTGTTGCATAGAAGTTTTAGAGAGTGGCAAAAGTTCTGTCTTGCATTTCTGGTGCCACGGCTTCCCTGATTTTCATTTCTGGCTCATTGGGAGATAACTAAGTTTATTTTTTGTTACTTGGTTCAAAACTCCAAATATTGACCAGATGTCGTGTCTTTTCTGTAAAACCAGTGGTGTTGATCGTTTCAAGAGACAGTTTGCCCATCTTGAGGAGCACAATGGTAAAGGTGAAAGTGGTACACCTCTCTTACGTCAGCATGCATCCTTACCCAGGTTAGTTGTGTTATTATTTGGACACTTATCTTTCTGCATTTGAATTTTTTAAGTATATGTTGTAGCCAGAAATGAGGCCAGCGCATTCGAAAAACCTTTTAATGGCTTCAAACATCAAAATCTTCAAACTGTTTCTTGTGATGAGTGTGCTGGCTGTCTTTAGTCTGTTTTGTTACAAAGCAATTGTGTGCTAGATTCTTGTACTAAAGGAGCAATCTTGTCCTGGCAATAGTTTTTTGACTCTATTTGATTGAATTAAATTATTAAGTGTGCGATATTTTCATGCTTATTGCCTTTTCTATTACGCTGAGTTGGGTTGAGTTGGTGATGGTTCATTTAGTCATTTTGGTTACAAAATCAGCAGGTTAAAATACCATTTTTCTAAATTTTAGTTTTGGCCAAGTCTATTTTATTATTTAATTAAATGAACAGGTCTTTTTTGTTGCTATTCTGCCGATGAATTATGTCACCCACTTCCTTTTTCTGAATTTTCAGAGAGCGGGTTTGTGTGCCTAAGGATGATAATGCTGATCAAAATGATTTTGAAAGGCGGACTGCTGATTCTGTTGCTACCACTCTTGTGAGTCCTCCGGGGCTACAGAACTGTGAAGGTTTGGGAAATGCAAATGCAAATGTGCAAAATGGACCAAGCAGACCAAATTATAGTGCTCGAAGCCTATTAAAAAGTGCCAGTATCAGTGCTTCCAAGTGCTTAGGCATGAATGGAAAACCATCTACACAGGTAAATGTATGTATTATGTATTTCCTGCTGATCATTTCATCATCCCTCCCATTTTCAATTACCAAATTAATGACATGATTTGTTCATGAGTTTATGTATTCCATTTACCTATTCTAGTGAAACAGGGGTATATGTAGAACTTGTAGAATCACGGGACTATGATATAATGGATTATTTGTAAAAACAGCATTCCTCTATAGGCATACGAGGATCTTGCCCGCACACTGTCTGTGAAATACATACTTGTGTATTTTTAAATTAAAAATTTCTAAAATTATAATCGTTAAAGAATAGAGAAGTTGAGATTTTTTTTTTCTTGAAATAGAGGATTTTTTTCCTCCTAATTTGAAAGTACCATTTTATCTCATTTTTATGGATAGCTTAGCCAAGAAAAGCATGATTCGGATTCAAAAGCTGGCTTCTCTTTATAATTGTATTAGATACTTTAGCTGAGGTCAGGTACCATAAGATACATTTCCTTCAATAGTAGTTTACCATAGTACCAAGATTCTGTGGGGTTTGAAAGGCTCTTTCTTACTTTACCCTTGAATCAAAATACCTTTTTTTGGTTTTCTTCTCATGGTTTTGCCACCCTAGTGGATCTTATATATTCTGTAGATCCATATATTACTTGGATTGTTTTGTTTGCGCCTCCTTGGTTATGTTTCCATTTTTTTGTCTAATAAACTATCCTTTCCCATCCAAATACACCCACACACATCTACACAAAAGATACTTTAGGTCTCTCCTAAACTACTTGGGACCAACTATGTGAGTATAATCTATGTACTTTTATACAAAATTGGTCCCAAACCCTGAGAAATTGACAGACACATGTCCCAGAGGTGAGAAATAGTAATTTGAAATGGCAAATTATGTTTAAGGCTTCATTTTCAAGAATATTTATGAAAGTTTTAAGCATTTTTCACTTTGAGGTTGTTTTGAAATGGCTAAACCATGTTACATGTCCATTCCGAAGAATATTAAAAATTTAAGTTTTAGGAATTTTTGAAGTGAAATTTAAACCAAGTATATTGTGGATTATTCAAACTTTTTAGGCAACATTTTTGGATAGGAAATGAACACTCATGAAAGCACGACCTCAGGGTGAAAAATCATAGAAGTAGAATATTTGAGTTCATTAGACCCATCATCAAAACTGATTCTACTTGTGCATGTGATTAGGAGTGTTCCATTTCTGTGCTCACCGTTATTTGCCTCTCTTTCATATTTTGAATAGATCCTTCAATTATTTGAGCTTTTGTTGTGTAAAATATAGTTTTACCCAGAAAAATGATTCATGAAGGATTGTGATCCTTTGCTTATTATTTGTCCTACGAATTATTCAAGTAATTCCTCTGCTTTTTAACCATATGGAAACTCTTTGGAGCCTCAATGTATTGTTTGGAAGGAGGGGGATTGGGGGGGAAATGGAAAGGGGACAGAAGATAACCGTGGTTGTGTTGGGAAGGTTTTTTTTTTTTTTTTTTTTTTTTTTTTTTTTTTTTTTTTTTTTTTTTAAGATGAGAAAGGGAAAGGGTTTAGAGGGGAGCAGATAGCTTCCAATGTTTCAAAAATTCATTCACTCCTATTTTGGGGAATTGGATGGGACGGTTTATGTTTCATAGAAGCTTTTGTGATATACAAAAGTTCACCTTGGCTTTCCTTTCAATAATTTATTGAGTATCCAAACAGAGGGAAGGGATATCCCCTCTGCTTCCCTCCCCTCCCCTTCAAAACTTTCAGACAATATGTAGGGGCTTGGCCACATGGTTTTTCACTTTCACTTCTGAGACTACTATCTCTTTTGATGTATTGATCTATTCTATTCTTAATGTATAATTCCTGGATAATATTGGTATCTGCCAGTATGTGTCCTTTGGGAGACTTTATATGTTGAATTCCAAATGGATGCTTTCGTTTGTGGTCCTGAGTTCACTTTCATTTCTACTCTTACAGGAGGAACCAATTAAGGAAGATAGTGAAGAGTCATGCGATGCATTGTCGCAAAAGATTGCGGCACTCAGCACGTAATTTGACACAAATAATCTGATCAAAAAGAGTTGGATAGCCAAACCTCTATTGCCGGTTCCTTCCCCTCCACACTTTGTGTTGGAAAAGGACAGGAAGAAAAAGCAGGGGCAAAGTGGAAGAGAACTTACTTATATTTGTGTCATAGGGAACTTGCATTGAAGACCTCTGAATTTTCTGGAGCTCACAGAACCGAAACAAGAGAAAGAAAGCAACAGATAAAGGGAAAAGAAAAAGGGTTAGAGCTAACATTAGGTGTATTCTTGTTGCTAACTAGATTAACTTAGAGAAATGGCATTCAATTAAATTGTTTACTCAAGTTTGCAAGTACATCAATTTCAATTTCGATGTTCATTAGTTTGGTTTGCAGCATCTCTGTATGCTTGCTTCCTGTGAAATCTGCATATTTGTTTAACAAGTTGTTTTTGATAAATCACTGTTTTTGGGTCCCGTTCTATACATTGAATTGGTAAAATTTTTGTCCTGCTGGTTGTGGCTTTTCAGTAGCAGACTTGCACATTTTAGAATACCTGTAGTTACCAATACCCACATTTCTAATATAATAATTTATCTTTTTTATTTTTTAGTTGTGGGGCTAAAAACATCAAGTTTATGAGTGACTTCCCTTTGAAAACATATTACTCTTTTTCAAGTCATTATAAAGTTGCCCCCAACTCTACTAGCATCTGCGGTTACATCTGTTCACACCTTATTTAGATTATTTTCTTGTAATTATTTTTGCCCAAAAATTCCTAATTTACAAGCAAATGAACCACAGGAAAAATAAAATTAGACAATATAAACACAAACACAACATTTCTTATTATAACACCATTTGGACAAACCCTTTCATCCCTCCTTCCAATCCTACAGATGAATATAAAAACCACTAAGGACATGTGGTTCTAGTGACAAAGCATCAGACTCTTTTGATTAATATTTTGAGTTTGAATTTTGAAAATGAAAAAACAGATATTAAGAGAGTGAACCCTTAAGTTAAACTTATAATTGTTTGAATCATATTAGTCGAGTTTTTAGATAATATTAAAAAAAGAATCAGATTAGTTAAGTTTTTAGATAGTATAATATATATATGCCTAATTTTCATCGATCAAATCATTAGAAATTGAACAAGATTGTAGCATCTAAAAAACAATCACCGAGTTTAATAAACTTAACCTATCTCTTACCCAAAATTCCCATGAATTAGTTTCAAATGTTAAATCAATCAACCAACACCCCAAGACAGTGCCTATCAACATGACAGAAAAACAACTTTTTAATCTACAAGGAAAAGTAAAAAAGGAAGAAAAAAATGAATATTCAAGTTTTTCAGGCTTTCCTAGGCTTCACAAAGAAATAGTAAATTGAGATGGGTCTATGGCTTTGACAAAGTCCCACAGAAATTGGCTAGAAAACGAAAGAAGCAAAAAGGATATGCATATAATGTATAGTTTTAAGTTTGACCTCTCTCAAAGCCTTCGGATTTTTCCTTCAACAGGCAAAAGTAGTACATTAAAAAACAAAAAAAAAAAAAAAAAGAAAAACTAAACTAAACTAAACTAACGAAACTCAAAAATAGCAAAATACATCCAGTGGAAACAGAAACTAAGAACCTATCAGAAGCCTAAGACATATCCAAGATTCTTGGTTTGAATAGAAATCAAATTTTGTAAAGCCCAATTAAAATCTTGAAAATAGTTCCGGTCAGTCTAACTCTAAAACTGCAATCTTCAGACCATTAATTCGGTTTTAGTTCTTGATTTTTAGAACAAAAACTAATACTGGAACTGGAATCTTAAAGAACTTTATAATTAGAATTGGAAACTAAATCGTACAAGAAAAAGGAAAAAGAAAAAAGAAAAAAGAAAAGAAATGTTTCGAGCACCATAAAAATCGAAACTAGAATGTTGGCAATCAGAACTGGATGGTTCTAGAACTGAAACTAGAACATCATTCTGTTTTCGGTTCTTTTTCCTATTAAAGCGGAGTTCGGTACAAAACCTTGGACACATCCATGAAGTGTCGACTTGGTCTCACTTGAACACTTAAAAAAGAGTGCACCTAAGTTCTTCATTTGATCTTGTTTTGTTGAATTTCTTATTTCAGATGTCAATTTTGGGACATCAAATACTTGCTTTTCTCTTTTTTTCTCCTATAGGAAGCCCATGGTTTAAAGCTACATAATGAGATAACTCTCTCTCTCAAACAACCACTAAATGAAACTAACCGTTAGATTCAAACCTGTTCCTTTAAAGAAAACTATTGAATACACCGATCATCAAATTATGTCTGCTTGTGCAATGACACCTTCTTGTTTAAACCCCTTCCATGTTAGCCTGCACATGAATTAGCCGTATGTTGCATAGTGGACCTAGAAAGGTCAAGCAAACAAATCACACTTTAGAGTCTGAGGGACCTTAGTCATCTTCAATACCTTCCACCGCATCACCAAGTCTGACAGCTTCAAATCAGGTGTCTCATTTTTGGAATTTCTGCGACATAATTGAACAGCAGCAGCGGCAGCTTAGGACCCTCAAAAGGGATACATCACTAGTTCTGCCTCCAAGTTTTGGATTGGCTTCTACTGGCTCAAAATAAAGTTCATTTACAACAAAAACAGAAGAGCGTAGCCATCATCAGTTCTTACCCTTTTTGTTTTGCAGAGGAAATGAAGCAGAATCACAATTAGGGAGCTGATCCAGTTCCTCAGAAGGGTTTCTCTTCCTTGGTTCCTTGTAAAGATGGTGAGATGCAAATCCCTTGGACTTCTTGGAAGACATACTTTGCGCATCATTCTACTCAACAATCAGGACTGTCCATATCACATTTTCAAATGAAAGCCATAGAAGATTTTCTTTTCCTGATAACCCCTTATGGCCTTCGGTTTCAATTCTACCCAGGATAGTGCCATTCAATTTTCTTCTTTTCTCCTTCTTTTTTTCCACAAATTAATTTTTTTTTTCTTCTTTTCTCTTTTTTTCCCCCACAAATTAAAATATATATATATATACCTTTCCATGTGTATCCAACAATTCTAATGAAAAAGGTGTCTATGGAGTTGAGTTTCCATTCGCATGTCTCCAGCTCCTTCATAACCACAAAAAAAGTGAAAATAAATTACTGGCTAGATTGCTTAAAACAAGTAGCTGTTTCTTCTCCTGAAATCTCTTCACTTTCACCAGTAATCTCCACAAGAACACACACCCCCATTGAAGTGGTGAAAACGGTTAGAATCCCGTAATATAATCAACCTTCCCACAATCTTAGATATGTATTTGATTGCATTATGGCAATCTTCACAGACCCGTAAGTTTTTTATCACACGTATTGGTCTACCTGCTGGAATTGTCAGTATACCAAACGCAACAGCTAATTTTTCACTATGGTACTTAAGCATATGCTCCTTCTCCTCTTCTTCCACATCATGTAAAACCAATTTTGTTTTAGAAACATAGCCCTCCTGCTTCATCCTCAGATCCAACTCTTCCAAGAAAGCATAAATTCTGTCCTTATCTGGATGGAAATGATCACCAACTGAAAATGTATGAATTTTATTTTGCACCTCAACCCAACTGTACCCAGGTACTTTTCTCACACCCTTATCCCGCATTTTCAATCTCATTTTATTTACTTCACTCCATCTTCCTGAAGATGCATACAAGTTTGAGAGCAGAACATACATTCCAGAGTTTTCAGGTTCCATTTCGAAAATTTTTTCAGCAGCCTTCTCACCTAATAGGGTGTTACCGTGGATCCTGCTTGCACCAAGAAGAGCACCCCATGTTGCTGCATCTGGCTCAAAAGGCATGTTCCTCACTAGATTTTGAGCCTCCTCCAAGCGTCCTGCGCGACCCAGAAGATCAATCATGCATGTATAGTGCTGTGCATTTGCTTTTACACCATAGTCATGCTCCATTGAATAAAATAAATCTGTGCCTCTGTCAACTAATCCAGTATGGCCACATGCAGATAAAACACCAACCTGTGCACGGGCAAATTCAGATTTAATATCTGTAAAAAAATAAAATTAAAAGACGCCATGGATATTACGTGCATCTATTATGTATAAAACATAAAAGGGGAAATTATTGAAATATGGTAAGCTAAAAATTGAAGCACTATCATAATTCTTTTTATTATGCCGTATGCATAAATGTCATCTTATGATAAACAAAGAAAGTGACAAATCTTTCCCCCACTGTTTTACTTCAATCGATTATGGGAACTAACAAGTTAGGGAAGACAAACTGAGTTTGAAGATGGTGATTAAGTACAACAGATGCTACAGTTACAGTAGTATGTAACATGTGCATATATTATACCAGGACTGCCAGGTATACATGCACAACAATAAGTTTGACCCCATAATGTAAGCAGCTATCACCACCAAGTGTAATCCAACATGTAACTCAGATAGTCTCCATACCTAAAGGGGATCTTTTACTAAAATGAACATTATTAAATTAGGATATCAGTGGGGGGAATGATGAAGATACAATATGAAATTGGAAAGAACATTCATATAAAAAAATGAAATTGGAAAGAACATTCATATAAAAAAATGAAATTGGAAAGAACAATCATAAACAGAAGTAGAGGGAAAAAAAAAGTTTTCTCGAGGAGAATCAAAGAACCAAAACTGAATTTAGGTGAAGATTAGTCCCTACATTGGGAACAATGATATCAGTCGAGAACTGTGCGTTAGCAAAATTTATGTTTGTGCCATGTTGCCATGATTTTCCTTTTTTCCTCCTGAATATGATGGGCCAAAAAAATTTTAGACTTCCGGGAATATAATTTTGAAAGCTCACAACAGAAAAAATTCCAAAACCTGTCCAGTACACACAGAATCATGAGATTCCCAGCAGAGCAAAAGTTGCTACCCTGACTATCTAACATACAATGCAAAATGATAAGTGATCTTCTTGGTCCTAGAGAAGGCATGTGCAGAAACTTCAACAAGAGATATTTCATCTGCATGCATAAACATCACAAAAAACATGAGTTGCCACCTATAAAAACATGCAAGAACTAACCAATCATAACATAATTGGCTCATGCAACCTATATTTTGATCTCAAGAGCTCAAAAGAAGTATTCCAGACCCTGATTTATAAGCCATTATAAAGACCTTCTATTTTGTATGTGAACAAATAGACTTTCCAAAGATTTTGCTTGGTATGTTTATGCATGCATGACTGCTATTTTGAGAGTTTCAGAGTATGTACCATTGTGACATTGTCAGGCTTGGTGCCAGATATTCTCATGGAGTTGAATAATGTTAATGCCTCTTTTCCAAATCCATGCCTAGCATAGCCATTGATCATTGTGTTCCATGAGACTACATCCTTCTCATTCATACTCTCAAAAACAGCATATGCTTCGTCAATGGTTCCACATTTGCAGTACATTGCGAGAAGTGCATTACCCACAAAGCAACCATTCTCATATCCTGCCTTAAGAAGTCGGCCATGCACTTGCTTTCCCAATTCTAAAGCCGCAATATCACCACAAATGCTCAAAGTGCAAGTAAATGCGGATCTATTAATTCTCTCCCCAGCTCTCTTCATCTCTGCGAAGCAACGCAAAGCTTCTTCACTATTACCAGTTTGTGAGTACCCAGCAATAATAGCCGACCAGGAAATGCAATCACGCCGTGGCATTGTATCAAACAAACTCCTTGCTTCAAACATGTTGCCATTCTGAGCATATCCTGTAATCATTGTATTCCATGAAGAAATATTCCGGGAAGGCATTGCCTCAAAAAATTCCTTCGCAATATCAATTTTCTTATTCTGGACGTATCCTGCAATCATTGCATTCCAAGAAACTTCATTTTTTTCAGGCATTTTATTAAAAATTTTTCTTGCTTCGTCCAACATTTCACTTTGAACAAAAGCAGAAACCATCGTCGTCCAAGAAAACACATCCCTCGTTGGCATCTCCTCAAACAATCTATTTGCTTCCATTAACTCCCCATTCTGCGCATAAGCGGATATCATAGTATTCCATGAAACAACATCTCTCTCCGGCATGCGATCAAATATTTCCCTTGCGTCGCTTAGCCACTTTTTCTTTACATATCCACCCATCAAACAATTCCAAGAAACTACTTCCCAATCAAATTTCGATTCAAACAATCTACGTGCATCCTCAATCTTCCCATTCTGTACATAAGCTGCAAGTATCGCATTCCACGATATTGAATTCTTCTCAGGCATCCTATCAAAAACCTCTCTAGCCTCATTTACATACCCATTTTGTGAATAGCCCGACAATAAGGTATTCCACGAAACAACATCCCTGTCGGGCATCTCCTCAAACAACTTACGAGCACCCCCGAAATCCCGATTCCGAACATACCCACCAATCATCACATTCCAAGAATACAAATCTCTATGAGGCATTTCATAAAACACTTTCTTAGCAGACTCAAATCGGTCATTTGATATGTACCCAGAAATCAATGCATTCCAAGTAACAGAACTCCGACGAGGCATTGTCCTAAATAGATGCAATGCCAATTCGCACTGGCCATTACGCATGTAGGAAGTGATTGCGATGTTGTGCTTCACTATCTCTGCATCCGAAGTAGTCTTTTTTGACGTTCTATTCTTCGAAATTTTGGACGAACGCTTCCTCCATTTTGATTGTCTTGGAAGATTTGCAGAGTTTCTTGGTTGAGGATTGCCCAGAGATTGGGTTTGCAGTGAGAGACAGCGTGCAAAGTGAACGAATCGAAGGCACCTGCGCATTCTTTGAATCACTTCTGGTGCTTTGAATTTTTGGTTCCTGTCAGTTTAACGTTGCACATAGACAGGAAAGGCCTCAATTTAAATTCAAGGTTTGTAATAACTATGGTCCTCGAGTCGAGTCGGACAGTAGATAGTGACAATACCCAAACTCGGTTCAAGTGTTTTTTTGCTAAACTTGAGCTTGAGCTCACTGAGTTTACATTTTTTAAGTTCAAAGACTCAAAGTGTCTGCTCAAGCTCGAATGTTATCGGCTGAATTGCATGAGATTGACCCCAAGCTCGAGCTCGAAATCATACCCAAGCTTGAGCTCAAGCTTGAGTCTGAATCCGAGATTATATCAGAACTCGTTTTCAAATTCTTGTTCTCAATTTCAAAATTAACAGAATTTCATCTTTCTTTTAATATTTAAAATCCAAAATCTATTTTCATTGAAAATCTTAATTGAATCCATTCACAATTCAATTTACAACGACACAAGATTTAAATATAATCTATAATAACTATCAAATAAAATCTAACCATATAAATTTACAACACGAATCTATATATTATAATTATAACAATCCCTTCAAAATAAAACCATTTTAAATCTTAACAACAACATGATATCATATAAATGAAAGTATTTAACCACATAAGTTTTAAGAACATCCTTCAGCAAGCCAACAACATCCTTCAATAGTCAAGTTTCTTAATAGCAACATCTTTCAACACTCAACAACTCAATATCATCCTCTAGCAAGTCATAAACAACTCAGCATCAGCAACATCCTCCAACCCTTAACAACTCAATTTACACAAATCGTAAGTGTTATGAAAATAAAGTTATATGAATAACTAAAATAAGAAAATAAAAGGCAAATGCTAGAAGATAAGTGCTATGTGTGTATGCTAGAAGGTAAATGCACTCATCAATTATCATTTTTTCACAAAAGTGAAATGTAAAAATACTATTAAAAATAAATTCAAATTATAAAATCATCACTAACTAATTTATAATTATTATTGCGCTTATATTATGGCAGCTAGCAGATATACTAATAGATCTCTAAAATTATTTTAGCAGAAACATCACTTTAGTCATACAAAAAAGCCAGGCCAAATCTCAATACTGAATCATTCAACAAATTAATTTAAAAACACACACAAAAAGAATTAAAAAAAAGATCATAGGAGAATAGAATTACCTAAAAAAGAACAGTATTCTACAAATTAAATAAAAAAACACATCTTAAAAAAAAATCAGTGCAGAGCAGAATTACTTTAAAAATTGGCAACAAATAAAAATAGTTAATAAAACAAAAGAATTCTATAAATTAATTTTAAAAAAAAAAGCAAAAACTTATACCAGCGTGTCAAAAAACAAACCAGAGAAGAAGATGAAAAAGTTTACAACAAATAATAAAGAAAAAAAAAAGACAGCAACAAATTAATTTAAAGAAATTCAGAAGCATAATCAACTGAAGTCCTCATTGATCAGAACTCAAAACTCAGACCCACAATCAGTCCACAATCAAAAATCAGAACTCAAAGCTCATAATCAACAAATTAATTCAATCTTCACATCCTCCAAGTCCACAATCAAAACTCAAACCCACATTCGACAAAGTAAAGCGCCAATTCCATCAAAACAGGTTCCACCAATTTTTCTTATCAAATCCATCTATGCAAAACACCAAAAAAAAATCAAAAAATTTCAATGATAAAGAAGGTCCTTGCTATTTGTTATGTTGAGAATTGGCTAAAATTGATAAAACTTGAATGTAGTGACTTATCAAGTTGCTCTTTTGAGCTTTGATCTGCTTCGACAACTTAGCCACAAAGAGAGAGACAGTTTACTTGCTAACTTTTGGTCTGCTATATTTAGTTAGCATTTTGGTCTGCAGGTTAGTCAAAGTAGTCGTCTGCATAACAATGGGAGAGGCATCAAGTTGCTCTTTTGGTAGGCTAGTCTAGTTGCTAACTTTTGAAACTGGATGCTAATTAAATGTGTTAATCATACATGGGCAAGAGGTAACAATGGGTGAACAAAAATCATACATGTGCTATAATGCTAACTAAATGCTGTGTATTTTGATTTAATGCACATTTATGCATGAAAATAGAATAACAATGAGTGAACAATGTCAACTATTTCGAAAAGGCACATACTTACTTTTTGTTGGACGTACCGGTGGAATTTCCTTTACTGTAAAGATATTTTTCTGCATATAACAAAAATTAATATATATATATATATATATATATGAAATTTAACACAATAAAATGTATTAATATCTCTTAATACTTACATTTGCCTTGTTTTTAATCTCATAAATTTTCTGTAGCTAGTCTTCTCCATACATAAGTCCTTGAACTGTTTCTAGAGCCAAAAAAGCATGATATGCATCTATCACCCACATTCCTGCACTAAATGTAGCCTCTGATACTACTGTGCTAAGAGGAATAGCTAATATGTGTCGAGCCATCACAGATAAAACTTTGTAACTGATCCTATTGACCTTCTACCACTCCAAGCTCTCATCCTTATCTGATTTTGTTTTAGGAGGTTTGGCAAAATAATCATCTAATTCATTGATTTGAGAACATGTACCAAATCTTCTCCTAACAAAATCCTCAAGTCCAACATCAGCATCACGTGGAAATTCTGACCTTCGATTAGAAGAATTCGTATGGGATGATGAAACTGGTTCTTTTCCATGTAAGGATTCAGATGAAGCATATTCATCATATAACTTATATAGAACATATCTCACCTCATTAACATATTGTCTCGCTACATCCTCTCCAACCATGAGTTCAAAATAATACTCAAATAAAATTAGCTTTTTTGTAGGGACTAACACAGTAGCTATTGCCATAAGCAAATTAATTTCCCCTCAATATTTATCAAATTTGATTTTTATTTTTTTCACAATTCTTGCAATAAAATCATTTGAATAATAAACTTTTTCATCCAATATCTTCTTTATGACAACCACTTCCTTAAGAAACAAATTTGTAGTCGGATAAGCTGTCACAGAAACAAGTAACGTATCAGACTTAAAATACTCAAACACCTTGCAAACCTTGTCAACTTTCTCTCAATCCTCCACTATTAGACAATAAATATATCTGAGATCTTGTTCTTTAAAATGAGAAAAAACAACCCGAAAATCATAAGCACACCTCAATATATTAAATGTTGAGTTCCAACGGGTTTTATAATTACTAATCAATTTTCTCCCGGGACCAACCAAGTTTCTTTCCGCTACACATTCAGAGAGCATTAATATCCTAGACTCTGAGTAGTTGATATAATCAATCGTATCCCTTACTTTATCAACAACATCATGTATCTCTCCAAGTCCATCTTGATCCAATAGGTTCAAAATATGTACACAACATCGTACATGAAAAATCTTTCCATCACACATCAACTTGTTATAGCCAGAAAAGTCATCTTTCATAATAGCTACAACCTCATCATTGCTAGAGGTATTGTCAACCGACACGGTATACACCTTGTTTTCAATTTTCCATTCCTTAGCACACTTGAATAAAGTAGCTACAATTTCTCTACCTGTATGCGACGGTGGAATATTGACAAAGTTTAATATTCTCTTTTGTAACTTCCAATTAGAATCAATCTCATGGCCCGTTACAACCATGTACCCCATTTTTTAGGTCTTTGACTTCCAAAAATCTGTTGTCAAACTAATTTTTGCAATATTGACAAATACATTCTTCAACTTCTTCTTTTCAACTAACATATAATCATTTTTTTTGTTTGCCTTAATATTGGCTTCCATTCAGGCATCTCATGCATTTGTATCATAATAAATCTCTCCTTTTCCACAATGCTAAATGGATGCTCATGTATCAAATCCAATGTGCAACTGCATTTCTCATTCTCCACATGTCAAATTTTGCAAATACAAGTTAAAGACCTTTAGAAGTTGCAGCAACTCCAATTGGTTGAAAATTGATGAGTGTAGATTGTGTTTTTCTCATCTTCCCCATAAACTGTCTACATTTTTTGAGGTGTCTAATGTGGGTGCTTGTTGACTTAGTTTTATGGACTTTCAGTTTCGAATTACAATGGTTGCATTTCACCTTTTTAATACCATTTACAAGCCTAATATGAGAAATGTGTTCCCAAACCCATAATTTTTTTCCCTTTGCTGCTCCCCAAAAGGATCATCTTTTTCAGTTGTATGAATAGCTAGCATATCACTACCCATACCATCTCTTTCTTCTTCAACATCATCATTATCTCCTTTTTTACCACCATGCCCTTGTTCCTCCATTTCTTTAGTCCATTATTCAGTTTCTACCTCTATCGAAATGAATATGTCATCATTACTTTGACATGGAATTTGCATATTCTCTCCTCCTTGATAAATAGGGGTAGTAGAACCAGTTGATGCAACAATGGGTGTAGCCGATAATTCAGTTGGATCAGATTCAGTTCACTTTCTCTTTCTACCACTACCTATGCTTTCTTTTAGATCCATTCTCTTATTAAGAACAAAAATTAAAACAATTAAAATTAAGAACAAAATAGTTGGAGTTAAAAAATTAAGAATCAAAAGAGACAAGAAGAGGTAAGAGGAAAGAGACAACATTAATCAAGGACAAAAAGAGGCAAGATAACATTTTGCAAAATGCATTAAACCCTAGATTCACATGAACTAAGGAAGAGAATATTTCATAGAATGCAATATAAACAGAGGCAAGAGGCAAGAGAGCATTTCATAGAACATTTTGCAAGAGAATAAAGACCTCAGAATGCAAGAAATTTTCATAGTAGATGCAATTGTTCACAGAATGCAATAATTTTTCGTAGAATGCAAGTTCACAAAACAATATTTACAAATTCGCAGAATGCAAGAACCAAGGATAAAAAGAGGCAAGAGAACAAATCAACAAATCAACATGAACTCAACACAATGCAATAAAAATACAAAAACCCTAGATTCATAATTTAATAAATCATCCACAATTCAACATAACATTTCATAGATCTCTGAAAGTCCTAGATTCACAAAAACCCTAGATTCAAAATAAAAAACCGAGAAAGAGACAGAGACAGAGATAGAGTTTACCTTCGACACAAGAGGAGAAGAATAAGATCAATTCATGATAAGAAGAACAAGATCAATTTGAGAAGAAAAAAAACCCTAGAAGGGATGCAGCAGCGACAACATTCGAGAGCTAGGCCGAGATCAAGATCAATTCGTGGAGAGAAATGTGCAAATCAGGAAGAGAATAAATAGAAATCGAAGAGGAGCAAAACAAAAATTAAAAAAAAAAACCCTATCGCAAAAACCCTATAGAGAGAAATAGAGAGCTTACTTTCGAGAGATGCAGTAGTGCTATGGTTGTGCAGACGCAATGAAGACTCGATGGGAAGGGATTGTGTAGTGTCTCGAGATCGAGAGAGCTAGGGTTTTTAAAGGGAAAAACAAAAATCGATCAAAACTCTATCACAAAAACCCAAGAGAGAGAGAGAGAGAGAGAGAGCTTAACTTCGACTCGAGAGATGCAGTAACGGGGTTGTGCAGCGTCGAGCTCGAGATCAAGAGAGCTAGGGTTTTTGCCTTTTTGAGTCTAAGAGGATCGATTTGAGAATAATCGATCAATCCTATTAGTTTAGGTTTTTTTGACCAAATTCATTAATTGTAAATTGACATTTTTGCCCATTAATTTTTAAAACAATTAGTATTTTTAATTGTAATTTATTAAAAAAAGGATGTTTATAAATGTAATTTCACAATATGTCGGGTAGCTCGACACATTTGGGCTCGAGCTCAAGCTTGATAACCAGTTACCCAAGCTCAAGCTCGACCCGATCTCGGATCGAGCTTTGACCAGGTAGTGTCACGGGTACTTATGACACTACTCGAGTATCATAACACTCCTATACTAGACCAGGGACAATGGAAACATTTTTTCCTATCACGAAGGGTAGAAGTGAGCGTTCGTTATAATATAATATTCCATCCATTCGATGACTGTGGACATTATTAGTTAATTTATCGCAAAAATCTTAACTACGATGTTTAGGAAAATAAAAAAAAAAAATCCCAATTTTGAGACTTCTTTAAAATTATTTTGGATTTTTCAGTTTAATCAATTACACCCATGTTACACATAACATTATTTTTTTATATACTTGGACCTTAAAACTATCACTGCATGAGGATGATCAGTTTTATATTTGAATCTTAAAATTGTAATTGTTTATAATAGTTTTTATGTAACCATTCTCACCTGATCTCATCATTCACTACTCAATTTTAAGGCGTGTTGCTTGAGTTGGCTCCTTGTCCTTCCATAAAGTGAGTCCAAGGATTCCCTCTTTTACGATCACTCTGGGAATTTTGGATAAAAGTAAAATAAAAAGTAGGATCAATACAACTTCAAACTATTGGAAGTGGGTCACGATTCCACAGATACTGGCTTCTTTCTAGCTTAAACGGTCACTGTCGATGGGATGTAAGACCCGCAAAAACCGCGGGAGGGTGCTTCGGCGGGGGAGGCTCCGACGCTCAAGTCAGAAAGAGCGGTTTTCAAATATAAAAGAAACAAACTGAGAGCTCAGAGGGAGAAGTTTTCTGTGATTAGAGTGCCCAATGTGTAAAACCAATGGAGCGTATCTAGTTTGGAGGGTTTTGGGATATCTTATACCTGCAAGAGTCGTACGCCGCTGGAATACTTCAACTCTACTTTTCTTATCGAATCGATCCGAAAATCTCGAGAGTTCAATATTCTGAATTGATCATAATCTCCATCATATGGGAACTTTCATTTTTTGGGGAGAACATTTCCTTAACTGAAGGATTCTAAAAATGTCGTTCTTAAGCAGGATACCAAACCCGTAGGGTGTTTTTACCTTCCTATAGCATCATTAAAGCTGTTGGTTATCGATCGGTCGTTCGAAAGACCAATGGTTGAGTACCCGATCGGGGAGGTCACTCCCGCTTGATAAATCACGTTCGGTAGGTGGAGCGACTGAGATCCTTTCATTCGGAAAATCTGGGTGACTAAGGCCCTCCGGTGAATTCTCATAGAGAACAGTTGGAGTCAGACGATAGCTGGCCTTTGTGGGCCTCCTTCATGGGCCCTGTTGGTGCTGACCTTTCCGAATTGGATCTAGGGCTATGTCCCATCATAAACCATATTTTATTCTATTTTAATCACATTATTTGATTGCAATATAACTAGAAAGTATTTTGCTTTTTAGCATTTGTTCTGTGATTAACTTTAACGTCCATAAGTTATGTGAATTACTCATCTTATGGAGATGAAAAAAAGAATTCAAAGTCAAAGTTATCATAATGAGCTCATTATCCTAATTATTGAGAACGCTACTAATGATGGGGAATCAATAGTGTCCCCAGCTAAGGCAATAAACCTTTGTAAAAATTTAATCAGATGGGATGGTTTATTAACTAGCTTTAATTCAATCATTTTTTTCTTTGGTATGTTCTAAGAAAATTTAGGAGATTTGGATGCTTGTTCATTGGAGAAAGATTCTACTCAAATTTTGGAATGCATTGAACATTTTGTTACTCACGAAATGAATACAAACTTAAATACAGACAAAAATTAGAAATGCTCTCTTACAAATGCATCCATCAAAAGCCCTAGGATTAGATGCAATGTCTACTCTTTTCATCCAATAATACTAGCATATAGTGGCTTCAAAAGTCAGCTAAACAATCCTATATATATTTTCTAAATAGAGGTAATCTTTTGAAGAAAACAAATTTTACTCATTATTTTAGACTCAATTTTAACTCCATTTACAATTTTTATATTAAAAAAAGTCTTTGTTTGCGAGGTGAAAAACCCTTAACTATGAGTTGAGAGGTGCGGGTGTGTGAGAGTGTGTGGTTGTGTGGTGGTGTGTATGAAGTGTTTAAGAGTTTTGGCTATATACTACAATTTTTCTATTGATCCATCTGTAGATGTAGGTCTTATAATTAAACCATGTAAATTTTTATATCCATTGTGTGTTTATGTGCTTATTATTGAGATTTATCTTATATCTGCTCATCAAATTTGATTTTAGAGTTCAGTTATTGCATTTTTGCGATTCTGTCATTAGTTTTATGCATGAGAAAGGGCAATTTTGATTTTGTGGAGTTTCTGGTGGAATTAAAGAGAAGTTCTTATATCCATGGAATCTATTTCTCCTGATGTATCCACCACTATAGAGATTGTTGAATTCTGTCTCTAGATTTTTTCTCACTCTTCGATAGAGATTCAAAGTTTTGGACTTTCATAATTCGTGTACTTTTGGTTATATTCATGGGAAATTGCTATTATCATTGGATAGCTCATCTTAAGTTCGGGTAAACCATTGAAAATTGTCATCAAAATCTACTAGGGTAAAGCACACTTGTTGGTGCCATTCTGGATGAGAGTGCACGTTGTTCAACAGGCCAAATAATCTAGTGAGATGAACTCACCAATTATTTAATCTCAGTCTTTGATTTTTGGAATCTTTAATAAAGATCATTGGATTGTTTTAAGGGAATTGTTACGTTGTATGGGTGAGTGCATGGTTGTATTATGGTTAAATAGGTTGTTGATCCATTGACCATAAATTTTGATTGTTAACTATTGACTGTTAACCTTTGACTAATTTTTGGTCAGAACCCATTCCACCAGTTTTGGACGTCCTAAGTTCATTTTTAAGATCAATTTTTTGATTTGTAGAGTATTTTTGACTGTTTTGGCTATTTTTTGTTGTTGGCAGTGGAAAGCAGTGCAAAAAAATGATTGTTTTGAATGGAGTTAATTATCATTCTTGGAATGGTAAAATAAAAGATCAACTCATCATTAAGAATTGTTTAAACCAATTTTTTTATGACAAAAGGCCCTATTGATATGAGTGAAGAGGATTGATAAATCCTTCATTTGAAAGTTTATGCATTTATTAAGCAATGGATTGATGATAATATCTTAAACCATGCTTGTGATACAACTCAAACTTGTCTTTTGTGGCAAAATTTGAAAAATTCTGTGCATAGAAAAATGGTTTTCGTATGATATATAGGATCCCGTAGTTAATGTATTTAAGATAAAAGACAGAACTTTCATGATAGATTACTTGAATGAATTTTAAAATATTATAAACACGATGATAGGTTTGGAAATCAATTTTGACAATTAAATTAGAGGTTTGATACTTTTTGGTTCTTTGTAAGATACATGGGAAATATTTAGAATGATAGTTTACAATACAGCTCCTCATGGTGAAAAAGGACTTGTAGGAAACTACTTCTTCACAATTAGAAATTATAGTTATTAAGCCAAGAAGCAAAATTCATACTAGAGATCAAGATAAAAGAGATAAGAGAAAAAACAAGTCAAAAGATAAATTTTTAAATGTTGAGAGAAAATGAAAGAAAGAACATTGATAAGGGCAGTGATTAGAAAAGTGATACTAAAGAGAGAATTACTATCATAATTAAAGATTTTCTTCTTATTTATAATGATGCAATTAATCTTGTGAATTCTAAAAGTAGTTAGATAATTGATAGTGGTGCTATCATTAATGCCACTTCTCTTAAGGGTTTGTTTGCATTCTTTTATCACTTGGTGATTTTTACACCGTGAGGATAAAAAATGATGGTTTTGAGATATTTGCTTGGAAACCAATGATGACATAAGATTAGTTCTTAAAGATATGAGATATAATTCCTGACATTCGATTGAAAATAATTTATGTTGGTAAGCTTATGATGATGGTTTTTATAATATTTTTTAAGGATTGTAGAAATACATTAAGGGTAACATGGTTATGGTAAGAGGTTAAAGAATATATATATTGCAAATCGTACTTGATACAAGTCTAGTGTTCTCCTAAGTATATTAGTGTTGCAAATGATGATGCAACTGATTTATGGCACAATAGACTTTGGCATATGAGTGAAAATGGGATGAATGTGCTAACCAAGAAAAACTTGTTATCCATATTAAAAAGCATAGATTTGAAGAGGTGTGATCATTGCCTAGCAGGAAAACATAATAGGGCCAGTTTCAAGAGTCGTCCTCTTTTGAGAAAATCAGAGGTGATGGGTTTGATTCATTCTGATTTTTGTAGTTCATGAAGATAGTAACACATGGTGGTTCCTTATATTTGTATCATTTATTAATGATTACTCAAGAAAATTTGGGCTTAAACACTGAAGTCTAAGGATAAAGTGTTGGATGTTTTTAAGTAGTTTCAGAGTTTAGCAGAGAGAAAGACTCATAAGAAACTAAAGTGCATTCAAAGTGATAATAAGGGAGAGTATATTTGACAGTTTGATGAGTATTGTAAGTAGCAGGGTATTTGCGGTCAAAGAACTTCACCAAAAACACAACAATTAAATGGTTTAGATGAGAGAATAGACATGACACCTATTGAGAGAGTTACATGTTTGCTATCTATTACATATCAAGTTGCCAAAAATCTTTTGAGGTGACACTTTAAATAATAGTGCTCATTTGATTAATATCTCATCTTATGTTTCTTTGTAGTTTGATATTCCTAATAGGGTATGGACAGGGAACAATGTTTCATATGATCACTCGTGTGTCTTTGACCGTAAGGTTTTTGTGCATATCCATAGAGATGAGAGGTTTAAACTTGATTTAAACACTAAATTATTTGTCTTTTTGGGTTATGCATAAGATAGGTTTAGCCATAGGGAAGTAAAGATGTGATTTTTATGGAGGATCAAATCATAGAGAATATTAAAAAGGAAAAAAAAAGCCTAAGATAAAATATTCAATTTGTTCAACTGATTTGGATCGAGTTTCCATGACATCTACTCCTTAATAGATTTAAGATACTAAAAATGTAAAAGAAGTACAAAATGACTAACATAATTTAGTTGATACAAATGTTCTTATACAGATTGTTCTTAGGGATAATGACCATAATCAACCCTCAATGTTGCATAATCTACATATTGTTCCTCTCAGAAAGTCTACTAGAGCTCGACAGCCTTCCACTAGGTACTCTCCTAATGAGTATGTAATGTTAACTCATGGGAGACAATCTAAGTGCTTTTAGAAAGCTTCGAAAGACAAGCACAAGAAGAGTGGGTTGGAGCTATGCATGATAAGATGAAATATTTACATGAGAATAACACTTTTGAGCTAATGGCATTCCTAAAAATAGAATGATTTTGAGAAATATTTAAGTTTACATGATCAAGAATGATAAGTTTAGTTCACACTCAAGGTCCAATACTAGACTAGTTATTAACGAGTATAATCAAAGGAAAGATTTGATTTTGAAGAAATCTTTACTCGTATTGTGAAATGTCTTCCATTTGTGATGTGTATGAATTTTCAAATTCTAAACATGTTGTTTTTCCAATAAGTAATAAAAGGACATCTGTTCCATTCACTCTTATTCATAGTGACATTGTGGTCCTTTTACTGTACCCAATATTTTTAGGGCTCGTTGATTTGTTTCATTTATTGAGAATTGTACTCGTATCACACATATTTTTTTTTCAAAAAACAAATTAAATGTGAGTTTTGTACCTAAAAAATTATTAATATGGTCCAGACACAATTTGGGGTGAGAATTAAATAATTTCGATCTAGTAATGTAAAAGATTATTTTAATCAAATCTTCTTTCTATTTTTTCAAAAACACAGTATCGTTCATGAATCATCTTGTATTAACATTCCCCAACAAAACGGAGTGGTCGAATAGAAAAATGGTTATCTTTTAATAGCTATTTGAACTCCTATTTTTCAAAAATAGGTTCCAAAAATTATCAGAGAGAAGTTATGTTAACTGTAACTCACATCATAAATAAACTTCTCATGAGGTTACTTTATTTTTGGAGTCCCGCACAAGTCCTTACAAAATGCTATCTCAACTTCAATATCACCAACAATTTTGTTCTCAAAATATTTGGATATGAGGTATTTGTTTATGTACATTCTCAACATAGGTGTCTTTATTGGTTATTCGTCCACTCAAAAGGGCTATAAGCGCTATCATCCTCCCACGTTGAAATTTTGTGTTCGCTGATGTCACATTTATTGAAAATGGTCTATACTTTCACTATCCTTACCTTCAAGGGGAGATGAGATTAATAGAAAATAAGAATAATTTTTTTTTCTTCTTAATCTGCCTGTGTCTAAGTTATCTTCTTCTATTCTAGTCTAGTCTAAGTCCATCCGGTTTGAATATGCTTCTATCCAACAAGATTCTATTGTCCTGTTTAAGTCCATTCAGTCTGAATTCACTCCTATCCAACAAGATTCTACTATCCCTCCTATCTTGTATCAGTAAAAAGTGATCCTCTGTCTTCACCTATGACACAAAAAATAAACCATACTTGTTCATCTCAAATTAATTCAATAAAAAAAGCATCATTCTCTCAACCGATGTAGATATAATTATCTAATCCAAACCCAGTGACTGTTGAAATATGCAATCCAACCACTTCTCCTAATCTTAATGTGTTACATAGCCAAAATGAAAATGACATTGACATCCCTATAGCCTTGAGGAAAGAAATCCAGACCTATACCCAACACTCTTTGTATCTTTCATATCCTACAAAAACCTATCTCATAGTTATAGGACCTTTCTCACTAGCCTTAATAACATTGTCCTTCCCAAAAACATTATCTAAGGCACTAAGAGATGAGAATTATAGAAATTCCATTAAAGTGAAGTAGAGGTTCAAGAAAAGAACAAAACCTGGGATTTAGTGAAGTTTTCAAAAGGAAAAAAACCAGTTAAGTGTAAATAGGTTTTTATAGTAAAATATAATTCCAATGGTTCATCAGAAAAGCATATGACAAGACTAGTTGGCAAAGGCTATAATCAGACTTATGACATAGACTATCTTGTGACATCTGCTTTAGTTGCAAAAATGAATACAATGAGACTGTTATTGTTATTAACAGCTGATACGTGATTTTGTTTTCACGATTTCGGACAAATATACCATAATCAAGATTGTGTGTAGTACGAGCAAGTGTCATTTTCACGAGAATATTTTGTATTATCAATTTTAAATTACCCTATCTAAGTTAGACAAAATAAATTAAAATTGTAAAAATATTAAAATTACGAAAATAACAAAGACAAAAATTAATGGATGAAAACACTAATTTATAAAGCTTTCGAATATCAATTTTATCTGTTTTTAATTTTCAATTGAATTCTTTCAAATCCCTTAAGTTTATTGGTTAAAAAATTATTATTAAAGATGACAAAATTTTTCAAAATTAGATTCATCCAATGGTCATGTAATAAAAACCTAATTTGATTAATCAAAACTCAATAGTCATGCAATTTTGATTAAACTGAATTGTATTAAAATTTATAAAAAATATGTAATTTAGTGTTTCCCCTAAAAGCCCACACACAGAATTAATCATCCGTCAATATCATAATTCTATGTGAATTTTATTATATTAGACTAATCTTTAGCAATTATATTAGTCATGCATATATTCAATCTCAAGTCATCAAAACATAAGATCCTAGAACGTAAAAAGCATTAAGTTCAATAATAAAATTTAATCAAACAATAATCATATCAATAATGATTTAAGAAAAAAATAAATCAAACCATACTATTAATCATAGAACAGAATCCATCGAGTTCTAAGAACAAGAAATTTAATTAGACATAACAAAGAAAAATAAGAAAAGTAAAAAAAAAAAAAAACATTTCAACCCTTCTGCACCGAAAGGAGATAGAAAATCACAACCTATAGAGGTTGTTAGAGTTTTGTCCTCTCAAATGTGGGGGGATACTTCCTATTTATGGACTAAATCCTAAGTGAATATGAATTCATGGGTTCTTTGGAAACTTGGTTTTTATGATAGATATAATCTCAAAATAACTTTATCCTTACCCTTGCTCAATAATACTATAGTAATTTATCTCCAAATTTCGGATACCTTTTGGCCTGATTTAGTTTTTGGAGTCTTTACAAGATTTATAGCCCTTGAAGTCTTCTTTCTAACCCAATAAAAATTAGCTCAATCGGATATCGGAGCAAAATGTTACACCCAAAATACTAACAGCTGTCTGTATATTCTGAATTTCTTTAAATAAGTTCAAAAATTACCTAAAATAAAACTTATGAAATTAATTAATGTAAAATCACAAAAACAAGGTTTAAAATAGTCCTAAAAATCATAAATAAAGTTTAAAATAAAATAAAATAATATAAATCAAGTGTATAAAAATATTACTATCAGCAGCTAACTTTGGATAGAAACTATAAGAATTTGATGTCAAAAATGCATTCTTGCATGGTAATATTGAAAAAAAGGTTTATATGAAACTTATCCATGAGCTCGGCTCTACAAATAAAGAACAAATTGTATACAGATTAAAGAAGATTTGTATGGATTCAAACAATCTCTGAGAGTTTGGTTTGGTAGATTTGCCAAAATAATGTTGAACCTTGGATTCGGAGAGGGACAAGGTTATCATATCTTGTTTCTGAGACATTTAGTTTTAGAGAAAGTCATAATATCATTGGTTTATGTGGATGATATAGTAGTGATCGGAAATGACATGAAAGGAATTAAAAAGTTAAAAGGGTATCTGATAAAAGAATTTGAGATTAAAGAGTTTGGTAAACTAAAATATTTTCTTGACATAGAGTAGCCCACTCTTGACAAGGGATCTTTATATCCTAACACAAATATGTGATTGATCTTTTGAAAGATGCTAGTAAACTGGGATGTAAGCTAGTTACACGCCCATAAAGCCCAATCATAAATTGGGTGATACCTGAAAAGATGCTACAATTGATAAAGATAATTATCAGAGTCTTGTTAAAAATTTGATTTATTTATTACATACTAGATCAGATATAACATATGATGTTAGTGTGACAAGTCAGTTTATGCATAATCCAAAAAAAAAAAAAAAAAAAAAAACACCTCAGGTTGTAAATAAAATCTTATAGTACCTAAAGGACTCACCTGACAAGGGAATTTTGTTCAGATGAGGAGAAGGATTGAGAAGATCAATTTCAAGTTATTGTACATCTTGGGTTGAAATCTCATTATATGGAGAAGTAAGAACAAAATATTGTTGCAAGATCGAATGCAGAGGCAGAATTCAAGTTAATGATATTTGGAATATGTGAGCTCCTATGATTGAAAATAATTTTAGAAGATTTGAAAATTAAGTGAGAAGGCCTAATGAGGTTATATTGTGATAATAAGTTGGCTATAAATATTGCACATAATTTGGTGCAATATGATTACATGAAACATATAGAAATTGATAGACATTTTATAAATGAGAAACTTGATAACGGCCTGATCTACACTTCGTTTGTCTACACGAAAAATCAACTCACGGATATATTTACAAAAGAATTATCCAATTTGATTTTTCAGAATTTAGATAACAAAATTGGAATGGATAACATCCATTCATCAACTTGAGGGGGAGTGTGGAAAAAAACGAACATGTGATTTATTTTAAAAAATATATATTGTAATAAAATATTTAGTAGTTGTCGTATTCTCTGATTTTAGGGAATTGGTCCGTTTGACCTATAGTCTAATATTAGGGGATTTACCTAAAATTAGAAATTTTTTTATTTTCCTATTTTTATTTTTTTGTTTAGTTACTATAACTGTAAATATATACATGTAAAACAACTGTAATTGAGATATTAAAAAAAAAAATCTTTTCATCAAAGGTTATGAAGAAAATGGGTTTCTCTATTACTCGAGCAATCTTATCATGTATTATATGAGTTAAGCCTCCTTTGTATTAGTAAATAGAAAAGAAAAAAAAAAGGTATTTTCAAACCAAACATTAAAAAAAAAAATAGAAGTAATATAACAATACAAAATCTACTATTCTATTAATTTAATAAAATATTACAATATGCTGGGTTTATTTAAAAAATTCATTGTTATAGATATACAAATAAATATTATAAATATATAAATAGAAAAGTCAAATATTCTCAAAATAAAATTAAATATAGAAATAATTGATTTGATTTTGATATATAATATTTTTTTAAATATTCTTAAAAAATATGATATTTTCTAATATCCCCCCTCAAATTCAATGTCGTAAAACAAGAAACTACTTGAATTTGAAAAAAGGTAATAGATGTATGCTGACGTAGCTACAGACGTGTTTTACAATTTTGAAGAACAACTTTTTCAAGAATGGAGCACGAATCTTTTGGAGCCGCATACTTGTGCATATTAAAGAGCAAATTTTCCATAATGGAATGAGGGTTTTCAGAAAGCGTGTGTGGGTGCATACTGAAGATTATTTTTTTCTAGAATGAATCAGGAGTCTTCTGAAGGTACGTGAAGATAGGCACATATTATAGAGCAATATTTTCTATAATATGTCTCCTGGAGGTACGTGTGAGCTCATATTGAAGAGCAATTTTTTTTTTTCAAAATGGACAAGGAGTGTTCTAGAAGTGCATGTGAACACATGAATGGTTATCTTTTCGAACCATTTTCTTTTACATAGGGAGCTCTAAGGCCATATTAAAGAAAGAAGTCTTTTGACAATGCAACCCTGTTATCTCCATATCTCTTCTAAGTTTTATGCAAGGGGACTTTCTAAATATTGTCACATGTTGGAGAAGGAAGATAAACTCAATGGTATAGTTGCTAACTGTAGAAGCCCACCCATTTCCCATTTGTTGTTTGCAGATGATAGCTTTTTTTTTCCCCTCTTTTTAAAGCAAATTTAGCTAATGCACAAACCTTAGTGGAAAGTTCTTAACAATTATGAAAAGGCATCATGATGAAAATTAAGATTGACAAGTTTCAATCATTTTCGGCCCAAATACTTTTGAATCAACAAGGAAAGAAATGTTGTTGTGTTTGGGAACTTATAGCTTTGAGGGGTACAACAAGTTCCTGGGTTACAAGCTATCTTTGGCAGATCTAAGAAACAAATCTTTGCTTACTTAAGAGAAAGAGTAGCAAAAGTACCCTGCCAAGAGATTTTAATCAAAGTGGTAGAACAAGCAATTCCTACTTTGGCAGATCTAAGAAACAAATCTTTGCTTATTTAGGAGAAAGAGTAGTGAAAGTACCTTGCCAAGAGATTCAAATCAAAGTGGTAGGACAAGCAATTCCGACTTATGCTATTAGTATCTTTTGGGTTCCATTGGGTTGTTAGTGTCTTTTGGGCTCTATTGGATTTATGACGTAACTTTAACTCTATTTTGATCAAGTTTTAATAGGGTTATAAAAGGGAGGAAAAGAAAATCCACTGGGTAGCATGGGAGAGACTTTGCAAAACAAAATAGAAAGAATGATTTGGTTTTATAGATTTTAAAGCCTTTAATTTAATAGCACAATGTTGGCAAAGCAAGCATGAAGGGCAACTCTTCTTTGGTGTATAAAGTGTTGAGAGGTGGGTACTTCTAATATATTTGAATAAGTTTTTTTTTTCTTCTTTGGTTATGTGAATACGTTGATACAATTAGTTTCTAATTTTTTTTGTTGATAAAATTTTAAATTTCATAAAACCTCTCTTTCTGTACTCGACTCCATGTCACATTTTGACATTCGTAAATCTATGCAATTGGAATTGATGTGTTGATTTTGTGTGATGGTCATCCTTTTATTATTATTTTTTCGTTAATTTGATTTAAAAATTATTATAAATTCTAATTTAAGAGTTGATTCTTTTAATATTTATTTTTTATTTTTAAAATTAAAATTTAATTAAATGAATTTAACGGCAACACGATTTAAAAATTATTATAAATTCTAATATGTGTGATCAATATATATATATATATTTTAACTCACGTTAACCACTGTTTTCGATGGAGGCTCGCAAGTATTTTTATGCTTTTCCAATTTATTTTAATCTCAGCCGTTCGTCACTAAAGATTCTAACAATCTCTACCCTTGAATCTTGCGATGCCGTTCTAAACATATATACGTTCTCAACCCTTGGACCATTCCCTGAATATATTTGCGTTCCCCACCCCCCTTCCCTCACACACTCTCTGCCTCCGTATATCGTTCCCTCTCTATACCTCGCTCCTGCATTGTACTGCCATCGCCGGAACCCCTCGACGCCGTAACCGTCTGCGACCGTCGGTGAGTCTCGCCGCCCTTGTTCGTCACCATTTTAGGGCGATGGATGTCCCACAAGTTGATCCACAAGGATGGTTTCTATCTCGTTGCTTTTGAATATGATGCCCGATTCCCCGAATTCATTTAAAACTAGTTGGGGATCTAAATTTTGGTTATGTTTAGATCTCATATCGATGTTGAATGCAGGGTTGGCTTTGGCTGTTGTCATTATTGATTTCTAGGGTTCTCTACTAATTCATTCATACTATAATTTTGTGCAGACAGAAAGAAAATGAAGACGAAAGCAGTCTCTATGGCATTTGTTACAGTCTTTGTTATGGCAGCTTTGATCCCAACCGGGTCAAGTTCATCTGTTGGCCCTGCCTTTCTTTGGTTCCCTCACCAAAACTCGTAAGTTTTCTAATATTCTTCTTTTTTTATGGAGGTATTTTACAAGTGTATTTAGATAAACCTGTGATTTTCAAAATTCCCCCATTGCAATTATAACGTTTGGTAAATGGATCGGTGGAAATGAATCTGTTAATACTTGATATAATCTGTTTCAAAATGTTGCGGCTATCTAGCAATAAATACCATCTCAACTATCTGATCCAGAGCAGCCAACACCCCATTTCACGCAACGTTCCAACTGACCCCCAACAACATGTATTGTTATTAGGGTTTTAATCAGCTTGGGTTATTTACAAACATGGGTTACTCTTGGCCATGTATGATGCCAACTTGGATCCTGCATTATTTATATATTTATTCTAAAATTATGATGTTGGGCAAAAATGCACTTGAAAAATGCAGTTTTGTTGATTAACTGCACTTGAGAATTAGAAGACTAACAAATGTCAGTCCTGTTGGTCATTAAACAAAGGAAGAAAGAGAGAACAAAAATGAAGAACGAGAAAATGGAAGCAAGGTTGGAAGCTTGTGTGTTTGATGCACTACAAAGTGACCTGTGTTGAGAAATAGTTTGAATCGAATTGGTTGAAAATCAAACCTTTTGACAATTGACCCGCATTTGTTAAAAACCTTTTCACTATTTTCTATGGGGTTCTCGATTCAAAACTGTGTTGTAACTCACTCATTAAACTGGCAGCCTCACCAGTCTTAAGGTTATTCATGCCATCTGAAGGTTGTTTTCTCAGGATCCACAGAGTACAAGGAAAGCTCCCTCCTTTTTCTTTATTTTTGTTTTTAAATTTTGAACTTAATGGCCATTTTCATTGATAATTTGAATAACCTGAAGGTTGATTTATCAGGATCCACATAGTACAAGGAAATCTCCCTCTTTTTTCTTTATTTTTGTTTTTAAGTTATAAACTTAATGGCCATTTTCATTGATAATTTGAATAACCAGTTAACCAAGAGGTATTTAAGGCAAGCTCGAATCAAAGTGATGTGAATTCTTTGGAATGGTGTGTGTTTTTGTCTATCTAGCTTGAAAATCCCAGCTACAACACAAAGTCAGGCAGAATTAGTTATATTAGCCATGCTATTTTTTTTTCCTCTTTTTGTCTGAACTCCAACTAAAATAAGTGCTAAAGTCAATCAATCATTGGAAATATCAAACAGTCAAACAAAGCAAGCGCAAGTCACGAGCAAGATAAGAAGCACAAAACGCTTATAGAGGCTCGACATTCAACATCCATGTCCTTCATTCTTACCTTAAGCATGTTTGAGTATTTTCCAAACCTTTTCAATATTTACCTTTTTACTTCTTAGCAAAACATTAACATTCCAATCCCTTAAGAGTGATCCCGAACCTTTCTTTCTTTTTATTTTTTCTATAAAAAAAGAATTAGTGATCCCAAACCTTAGTCCTCAATCCCTCAAGAGTGATCCCAACACCTAAATGTCTTCAATCCTTTTAAAAAATGAATGAGCATGCTTGAGTGCGGTGAGTTTTTGATAGAAGTTAAGAGTGACCGAAGAGGCCCTATCATAAATTTAAATTGCAGCTGTCGTCGTGGTCTTAGCGGTAATGGTTGTAGCATAGCTGAAATCACCTATAGTTGATTGATAAGCTTTTCCACTTTGTGGGAGGTTTTGTATTGTCGCAATTCTGTCATGGGTTGTAATGAGCATGAAACATTCATTACTTCTCTTTTAATGAGTTCTAACTTTTGTAGTAGCAGTGGTGAGCCTTATCTATAAAAATTGATAATTTAGAAGTAGGTCAAACATACCTAGAACGTATCTTGGTTGACCAAATATTCAACTTGATGAGTCATATTGAGGATTAATATGTAAAGCATTTTACTTGCTTCAGCCCAAATCCAAATTCAAACTGTTTCTGAAACTATGTCCAACTCAGTTGAACATCTTCCAAATCCAGCCAGACATATTTACATAAAAAATCTCCTGTTAGTCTAAATGCAAGGTCCTGTGTAGCTCCAGTTGGATTTTTTTTTAATAACTCAAATGTAGATGTTAACAGGTCATACTATGGTTCTTGAGTGTTATGAAAGCTTCAACACAATCAAGTGGCCAGTAATATGTTTACTAAAAGCTTAGCAAATATGGCTTTCAAGGCCGAATACATTGCTGTTCAAGCTCTAAACCCTCTTTAAGCAATCTTCATTGTCCTTCAATTGTTGAATTTTCTTTTCCACTCATAAGAGGTATTAGTTGCACATTGTCAATAAGCTTGTTGCAATCAAAACTTAATTGAAACCAATGTTACTGGGGTCACTCTATTTGTGGGTGATCCCCAATATGAATCTTGTAATTTTAAATATGGATCTCTTGTGATCAAGTACACTAGAAAGGACAATCTATGTTGAAGGCAGATTTGACAAAATAGTCAAGATGTAAACCAAATAAATAAGGAGGAATATTTATGTAAAAGAACAATTACAGCAGTCAATACCTGTTTTCCTTTTCCTTAGTTGTTCAACAATTAGTTAATTGTCATGTTGTAGTTGTAGACCTATCAATAAACTGACATAAATAGCATGGTGAGGAACTTAATGGATGCAAACCTTCCTAGCAATTTAACTATCTAATTAAGCCTGCACCTAAATACAAGGTACCTCTTCAAACTGCTTTCTAATGGCATTCCAAAAGGTTTTATTTCTAGGATAACACCTCTTTTTGTAGGGGCCACAAGCTTTATAGAACCCTTTTGTGATGTTGTTGATTTATGGCAGCAGCAATGTTGACTTGTGTTCCATCTCATCTTTCTCCCCCACCCGTTCTACTTTAGAGATATCATTTTTATGTTCATATTCTACACATGTTAATGAGCATAGTTGTCAAAACTTACAATGCTCCGTACATGTAAGATACTTATCTAAATGAAGGTATTTTGTGTGAGTTTTATGCCTGTATCTTAAATAAGGTTTTTATTTTACAATTAGATACAAATTTAAGATAGAGAATATGTATTTAACTATACTTTTCAACCCAGCCTTTTTCTTTTTTTCAAAGAGATAATTTTTGGTTTATTAACATTTATTTTTGGAACTTCAACAATAGTTTTTGATTTATACTATGGTTGAGTTTTTCCATTTTTTATGTTTTAGGTAAATGATAGCAATATTTTGGTACTTGTTTTAGCTTTCAGATTTTAAGAACAATAAAAAAATTGTTTTGTTTTTGGATTTTTAATGCTATGCCTTACTGAAAATTATATATATCAGTTGCATATTTAAATTTACTCTTTTCAAATTATAATGACTTGTAGGTGATTAAAAAAGAAAAAGACACAAAAGCAAGGAAAAAAGGAGTGATTATGCTGTATATTCTATAAAGAAATATATGATACATTATTATAGTGTTTCAAAAAACTTATGTTATATAATATGATTCGTTTTGATTTAAAAATAAAGAAAACCGCTACATGCTATTATATATGATTTGACAACTATGCTAGTGAGTTCTATGTGAGGTTTAGTTTGCTGCAGATATGGTTAAAAAATGTAAAATGCCACATGACATTTTCCTGAAATTTTGTGGCGCAATAAGGCCTTGTTTTATGTGTTATTGCAATTTCTGTACTCCTTTTGAAAAGGTGCTTATCTTCGTCCGTGGACCTGATAGATGATGTCACAAATAAGTGTCTTATATTTCTATGTTGTAATTTTGTCTAAATTTTGAAGCAGCAAAGTGAAGGAAGCTGTGAATTACCAAACTATCTCTCCAAAGGATTTAGCGAAATCTGTTTTCTCTGATGGAGGCTGGTCAAGCTTGTTGGTAATTTGCTTATTTTGCCGCTAATTTTGAATTGCTTATATTCTATTTTGTAGACAAGTGATATAAATCTTTTATTTACTGTCTTCTTCTCAATAGTGCTCAAGGAAAAATCTCCAGGCATCTGCAGAAGTTGCTCTTGTTTTTGTTGGCAGTCAGGTAAGAGTCCATCTGTCTTCCTAAGAGAATAATATTTACTTTGAGAAAGTGTTCCTCTCCCCTCTCCCGCTATGTTTATCTCTTGGGATGTAGAGATTGGTTGGATTGAGTTGCATCTATCTGTGAGTGTATGCTGTTGATGTTGTAATGTCCATCAGCATCCTGTTCCTTTGATTTTCTGATTTCATGTTCTAACATCTTGGCAATGTGAACTGGTTTGTGCATGATGCAGTTAACCAAAATTTATTCTTGTTTTAATTTACCTGATGTTGTAGATTGAATGATACATGAATTCTTTGTCACCTTGCTTTGTCATTGAACTTCCTTTTGTTTGAGCATTAGAATTGTGGATTCACTTGTAACCTAAAATCGTAAAATTATGCAAGTTATACTCATTTAAATGGTAATTTGCTAAGCATATAACAAGTTTTGCTTCCTGACCTACTTAATGCAAATTATGGTGGGTTGAAAGCTACATCTCTCGCAAATAACGCATAAATCAATTCAAAATTTGTGCATGAATCTCTAAGGACTAGCTTTGCTATCAGGTTGTGATATACATAGCTCATGATAGGTCTTATCTCCATTATCCAATCTTAAAACCTTAACTAGTGGTTCATGTATTGTCAAAATTTCTGTAGTCCTTCACTAGAAATCCCTGCTTTTGACTAGAGTTTTGATCTCAGAACGAAGCTATTCTTTAAATTTTCCAAACTCGAGGGTCTTGTATTCATTCTTAGATGATAGGCCTTTTTTGGGCCTCGCTCATTCTATAGTTGAAAGAAAATCAATTGCAATTAGGGTAATGATGGGCCTGGGTCACATTTGCCTTAGCCATTGGTCCCCTCTTTGAAACTTTTTATCAATTTTTATTTTCCAAATCATTGTCAAATGTTAATCTGGGCAGTGGGCAACACACCTAGTCTAATGTAACTCCTTTCTTTTTTAATATTAAATGCTTCCCCTGCATTTAATGCAACCTCGTTATTAGCAGCAACTTGGACTGCTTGGTATCCCTTGAGCTCCTCCCCGACCCAATCCATTAAATTAAAATGGTATTACGCATTATTCTTATAAACATTTGTGGCATCAACAGACCTAGAAATATATTTCCCTAGGGCTTGATCTAAAAAAGGGAAAGTTAGTCAAATACTTATGAGATGTTTGGACCAGGATCTACTTTGCAAAGAATGGCATGAAAGTTGTGCTGCAGTATTAATTTTTATATCATCCTTAGGTCTTCAACTGGAAATGCTTTTAGAGGATACTTCTTGCAGAGTTAAATAGGATTGGAGAGTTCCTTTTGTTTTGATGGCATTCTTACTGTTTCTTTCTTTGTTTCCTTCGTTGTTTTGATGGCATTCTCCTTGTTATTTTTTCTTTGTTTTCTTTGTATTACTTGGGAGGATAGCTTTTTCTTTCTTTGTATTCTTTGTAATTCATGTATGAAAGGGTGTTTATTGCCTTGCAGACAAGGGGGAACTTTTTCTTTATTTCTTTGATTATGTTTTGAATTATCTGAAGCAAAATTAGTAGGAAGGGTTTCCATGGGTTTGAGAGAGCTCTTTTATTATTTTATATAATTTGTTCTGAATCATTTTCTTCCCTATTTTTTTTTTTTTGTCATTTTCAAAATGGTGCTTGCTTGGGTGTTATGGTACACCCCCATCTCTATGCTTCTCTTTGTAATAGAGCTTTTCTTATAATGGAAATGACCTCCAGTTCACTCCTAGGTGTCTCTAATAGCATTGAGTCACAAATACTATTATTTAATGAGCACATTTTGTGACAGCATTTTTTGCATGCATAAATGTAACACATCAAGTAAGTTAACTCTGATTGTACCATTAACTAAACATGGTTAGGTGCTTCTTATGGCCATAAACAATTGAGATGGGTTTCTTTGTAGTGAATTTATCCATGAATCAGTATCAATAGCGAGTGGCCAAAGCTTGGTTACCGGAGGAAATAATAATCAGTCAAATTTTTTGAGTTGCATCATTGTGTTTGGGGATACTAATTGGAAGCCTTTCTCCTTAGATGCAAACTGTGGATGTTTCTGGGAACAAATTTGCGGACCCTGATCTCGTGGATTTGCTCAAGGTAAATTATCTGCCTGCTTTTGTAAAACAGGTTCTCACAACATTCATTGCTCTTCCCATCTACTTGTGGAGTTAACTGACTCAATTTAACAGAATTCTTTCACAAGGTCCAATCTCTCCATGGCATTCCCTTACATTGCTGCTGCAGAGAGTACATCGATGGAAAGCTCTTTGATTTCAGAATTTGTAGATATGTGTGGCGATGATTTACAAGTTAGTAATATTGCTATTACAGAATCATGCTCTGTTGAAGGTGAAGATCTAACCAGACTTTCGGGCCTGCAATCACTAAATGTAAATCAATTTGACTTCTGCAAAGTATTGTTATAAATATTTGATGGTTAATGGTAAAAAGATTTTGATTAAGATCTAAAACTTGGGCAGGAGTATCTAAATTCAAGGACTGGGAAGCGATCAAATGGAGATGCAGATTTGGTTGTTTTCTGTCACCAGGGCCCAGGTTTTCCAAACAAACATGGTGAACAGCATTCTGAAGGTATTTTAATCTAAAGTTGCTTACATTGAAGTGGGTTTAGAATTCTTTATACAGCTTAAATCATAATTTTATTTGCAGGTGACATTGTTTCTGAGGTTATCGATTCTGTGGAGCAATCTGGCGCGACATATTCTGTTCTTTATGTTTCAGATCCATTGAAGTCAATTCATCAGCCATTTTCTAGACAACTAGAAAGATTTCTTGTTGAAGGCACGTCCGGTAATGGGTCAGCCAATTCCACTTGTGATGCAGTTTGCCAGACAAAAGCTTCTCTTCTGGAAGGACTCCTAGTTGTAAGTTTTGTTTTTCCTTTTATTATAGGTTTTGTGATACAAGCTCTCTAGATTATATTTTACTAATTGCTGAATGAAGGTGCACCTTTTGTTTTTCCTGTTATATAAATTGTCCTTGTCCACAGACTCTAATTCTACAAAAATATATTTTGTTATATATATTGTCGTTGTCCACAGACTAATCCTAAAAAAATATATTTTTCTCTATTATTAATGTGATTTGTACTTGCTGTAGAATCCATTAGCAAAATTATAGGTGGTTTTTCTGTGCCCAGGCTAGATCTACTACCCCCAAGGATTAAGTTTGGGCGGGGGGTTCCATGGACCTTTGTATTTTATTATGCAGGTTCTTAGTAGGATGCTTTTGTTAAAGTGTTGGAGCTCAATAGTTAGATGGCCTGTTGGTGAAAGTAGGCAAGACGGTGAATTGAAGATTCTCATCTTTTGCAGATGACAGAATATCTTCAGTAGGGAGGAATTGAAGCAACTGGTTCCATTAGATGTAGTCTTAAGATTGTTTCAAGGTCAATGATTGACGTGGCCTGGAGAAAGTTTTACATCTGAGGAGGCTAAAGAGGTAGTTTGGTCTTTTTTGGCTGTTGTTATTCCTGGGCTTTCATTTGGAGTCAACCAAGAATGGTGAAATTCTCATGGATGAAGAAGTACCAGTTTAAGAGTAGTTGTTGGATCTTATGTATTTCATTTCTTTTCTTATTCCACCTTTTTTTTTGGTTCTTTTGTGGAAGATGGGACCTTTCAATTTGTCAGCTGTTTTTTGATTGAGATTGGCATTGTTTGTTTTGGTTGGGATCAATCTTCCATATGTTTTAGTCCTGAGTGGGTTGCTCTCGTTAGCATCTTTGTTTGCTGATCCCAAAGAAGCAAAATAAAACTGCAAATTTGGGGGGAAAAATGGAAGAAGGAAAACATAAAATTTGGCTTTGATAGGATGGGATTTGAACAGAATCTTACATTGATAATCAGGGAGTGAGTTGATATTTAGCTGGATAGGGATCATTTGTCAAGGTCTATAGCAGGTTGGTAGGGGGGGCTAGCATCTGGTTAGGCCAGGATGGTCCTTGTGGAGCTCACCATATTAGAGTTTCTAAAGCTATCAGCGACAGCTTTAAGGCATTTTTGACAATTGGATATTGCATTTGGTTTTCTTTGATGTAATAAGTGGTCTTGGTCATTTTTGGAAAGATTTTGATCGTCATCTTTTTTGTTAGAAATAAAGAGTTGTTGCCAGTTCTTGTTTGACGGATTTTACTAGTATTCAAACTAGGATATTGGCTTAATACTGTAATTAGAACTAGGAGGTGGATTTTTGTAGTCTTTTGATCCTATACTTGATGTTGCTTGTTCTTGCATTAGGAATATTACTTGTATTTAGTGGGATATTGGATTATGTAGTATTGGAAGTAGGAGATGGAGGCTTGTACTTTGTTGTGATCTTTATTTATTTTGATTACATCGAGATTTGTCCTTTGTTGTGATCTTTATACGAATGGGTAGAATTAACAGGATCGTGAAACTTGAATGGGAGAAGTTTTAATATGGGATATTTAGGGTGAAGAGGTTTGAAAACATAACTTACAGGTGGGGCTTTGAGGAAAGCAGGAAGTCCCACAAAATTGGTGGGACCTCTTTCCCACATGGTCTGATGATTACTGCTTGAGATTATTAAGGGTGTGCGCACACGCGTATAGGTTGGTGTGTTTGAATAGGGTTTAGCTTAATTTATTCATACTAGGTGGCTTTTCATTCTGCACTTGAGTGCCACTGGTTTGGTGCCTACTACTGAAAATCTTTGTATTGCCTTGAGATGAGACAAGGACAGAATGCTTCGATTCTAATAAGCTGGTCATTTCTTTTTCTTAGCCACGGGGAAGGGGACAAGATTCAAACCTGAACATTAATCATGACCAAGAATTTCAAGTCATTGAGGTCACCATTTGAGTCAAAGCCCTGGGTCTACTAAGCTGGTCTTTTCTAATTTGAATATTTGGAGATGTTTGGTTTTCGAAACTACTTCCAGAGGAGGATTTTGCCTACTGCTTCACTGTATGAGAATAGCTTTTTAAAAACCATCGCCTTCCAGAGAAAGCTTCAATCTAGTCATCTCTCCAGAAAACATTAGTGTTATGTATTTTCTTGTAGTAAAAACTGGTATCTATCATGGTGGTTTTAAAACGTATCAAGGGTGGCAGTATTATGATGATATATCTGGTCAAACCTCTTTGACCAGAATTATTTTCAATCAAAACGCAACATTTGGATAGAAATCTGTTGAAACCCAGATTCTGATTTTTTCAGAAGATTCAATCATTTACTTTAATTTTATGACTATAATGCAGGCCATGCCTCAAAGGAAAACAACTTGTTCAAATCACAATATTTGGTTACTTGATTGTGGGATCCAAAGTGAAATTGCCAAACTATGCCCTCCAAGGGACTTAAATAAAACAAAAGGCCTTTTTGAATCGATGAGATCTGAAGATTTGGTTGAAGTATCTCCCACGAATAATTTGTCTTTGTTTCCCATCAGTAGCAACTCAAAGAGCTGAGTGTAGTTGTTTGCTTGAGTACTTATTCATGCATGCAGTCTTGTTAGTCTGGTGATTCTAAGTTGTTGGGCGGGCGTTTCTATATGTGCAGAAAAAGCACACAGGTCAACTCATAATCCATTACTTGAGAATTCTGACACTGGTAAAATGTTCCAGGGACTTGTTTTGCTTATAATCTTAATATCGGGACTGTGCTGTATGGCGGGAATCGACTCTCAGACCAGGTTTGAGGTTCCTCAGGATTCATAATCTCTTTTCCAAATGGTGAATCCTTGCTATGGTGGCTCCGCATAATTCACTTGAGGCGGTTGATGGACAACATATACTTGTATCATTTCAGTTGAAATATAGACAATTTTGGTGTTGTATGTGATGTTGGCAAATGAAGATGTTATTACGTCTGCATGCTATTGGAAACTGGAATAAAAATCGGAATAAAAATCCAATATATGATTTATTATTTGTTCATAGCTCTGTTGAACTATCATTGCTGGATTTAATGCTTAGCCATAGTTTATACATGATATTCTCTCATACTGGGATTATGCACCTGCATCTTTGGATCTTTGGGGTCATCTTGCACAGAGAATGTGGCTTGGTCATGAGCAGTTCAGAACATGGAGTGGTGCAGACTCCTACCGTTCGGGCTTTCATATGGTCTATAGAGATGATTCTTTTGGTCACAAGCAATTCAAGGCGTGGACTTTGGAGCTGTACAGAAATATCTTTCGGGCTTGGACAAGCAGGACGCTTATTTTGTTGCTTCCTACATTAGGTAGGATGGAGCTCCACTCTTATTTTGCTACATTAGGTAGGGATGGAGCTCCATCATCAAACCTCTTTCTTCCTATTCCTCTTCAACAAAGGCTCCATTTTACCATGTTTTCAGTTTAATTCTGATGTTTATATTTGTCAGATTTTACTATTTGTCTCAGTTGATTACCATTATGAGGCAAATAGACATCAACAAACAGTTGGTTTAATGGATAAAATGATGCTAGATTTTTTAATTAAGTGTCCGGTTCAAAATTTAGAAATAAAAAAAATTATATTAAGAGAGTTTCTCCATAAATTGGTATCGGTAACACTTGAATCAAATTAGTTAAGAATATAATTTTGGACATTGATTAGTCTGGCGTGCAAAAAAAAAAAAAAAGCATATTGACAAAAAAGATGGACAAAAATGGATAGGAATGACACATACCATACATCAATGATTTAGATATACAAGGAGGGGTAAACAAAAAATCCCAAAATTTTTTTCATGTAAGATCTCTCTACAGAAGTGGAATTTATTCAATAAGAACAACATGGAGTCTGTTTAGTTGCAGAAACTTCTTCATTGATACTAATATTGATGATCTCTTTACCACCTTGAAGCGTTCCTTTTGGTGTTTCATTCTGCTTTGCCTCCAGACTTTTTTGGCTTGTAATTTCATGTATCTTAGTGATCATTTGTAGAAATGCTTCCTCAACATTCAAATTCTCCAAAGCAGATGTCTCCATGAAGCACAGACCCTCCAACTCTGCCAGGCTTTTCCCATCTTCCTTCTCAACCTCTCTTGCGATTTCTAAGTCCACTTTGTTCCCAACAAGCACAATTACCATGTCTGAGCTCCCAAATTCCCTTAGCTCATGTAACCATTTCTTCAAGCTCTCAAATGTTGCCTGCCGCGTTATGTCATACACCAGTAAGGCTCCAAGCGCACCGCGGTAATATGAACTGGTGATGGCCCTAAATCTGTAATGAGTTTGAATGGTTTCAATATCTAAAAGTTCAGTTTAAAAAGGGGAAAAAAAATATTAAAAAAGGAAGATAATTACTAAAAAGGGAAGATTAAAATTTTAATTATATATATATTTTCATCTATCAAATATTTGACCAATTCCAAAATTTGGAATTAAGACTCAAATTATTTATATTTTTAATAATTAAAGAAGTTGAGAATGTGACATTTTGGGCCCGACAATAGACAGTCAGCTTATGGATTAGAATGTTAGATCTCTTAATTAAATCTTAGATTTGAAACTTGAAAATGAAAAAGACCATTAAAAGAATTTTTCCTAAATTAGGTTCGATAATACTCGATCTGAATTAATCAAAATATAGTTTTGGATATTAATTAGTTATATATAAAAAAAAAAGAATGTGACATTTTGAATGATTATTTGAACCCAAGACCAATTGGCTCATAAAGTTTGGGCACGCACGCGCGTGCGCGCGCGCGCACACACACACACACATATATATATATATGTATGAATGTATATTTGGTTGCACGATATTTAAACCTTGAATTACAGAGTTAGGAGAGAGTGTTGTGATCATTAAAATGTTCCCTTGGGAATAGTGCCTATGTATATTCCCTATGCTTGCTTTTTTGAAGGGGCTAAAATTGATGAAAGATAAGGGTGAACATTCGATTAAACCATAACCGAAATAATCAAAATTTAAATATAATTCAGTTATATAATTTTTACAACTATAGTCTAACCAACTAGACTAAAAACTGATAATTCATTTGCCAAAATTAGGTAATTAATTCGGTTTGATTATGCAAACTAACCGAATTATTAAAATTTCTTATTATAAAAAATTCTTAAGTAATACTACTTTCTATTTATGTTTATATAATTGCAATTTCAAAATTTAAAATTTATTAATAATTTTAGTTCATCAAATGTCATTTTGAAAATTTCAAAATTTAAATTTCAAATAACTAAATTTTGGGAATAAAAAAGGAGTGAAATAGGAGAAAGATATGGAGATACTTGAATGAGAGTGAGAGTCTTAAGTTTAAGAGTGTGAGTCGTAATATTAACTGAATATTGGAAATTTGAAATTAGAAAGGTAAAAATTCATTAATTATGCATTCACCGTTATATTAGTTTTAATTTTTAGATTTTTTTCATTTCACCATTATATTAGTTTTAATTTTTAGATTTTTTTTCATTTCAATTTTTAATTATAATGTTATAATATTATAATAATATTTATATAAATAAAAATTATCAATATATATAATATTTTTAATTATCCAAATAAATCAAATTAAAGTTTGATTTTATCCAAAACCAAATCGAATATCTAATAAACCACAAAAAAAATATAAAAAAATGGTTTGATAAAAATGATTTTTTCGATTTTAATCAAATAATACTCGAGCTTTACAACTTGAGGAGAATTCCCAAGTTGAATACACACATATAACCATGTAAGCCCACAGCCATAGCCAAATTTAAAAGCCGAATTAGAAACACTATTGAAAAGAAAATATTATTTAAACTTCAGGATTAAAATTTAAATTTTATATTTAAAGTATAGGATTTATTTTGAAAAGATCTTGATTCTCTCGTTAAAAAACTCAATCTCTCCTCTCTTTTCTTTCTTCCTCTATCGGTTTTTCTCTATCCTCTCTCTTCTTATTCTTTTCTCTCTCTTCTCTCCCCTTCTCTACCAATTTTCTCTCTCCATCTTTTTCTCCCCTTTCTCCTCTCTTTTCTTTCTCTCCCCAGTTCTCTCCTCTGCCAAGAGTGATGACTTTTTTACAGAGAGGGAAGACCAAGGGTAAATTTATCCTTAAAAAACTAAACAATAAAGTATTTTCTTTTGATCCTGAAAATTAAATAGTATTTTATTTTTATTTAATATTAAATTTCACAGATTTAAAATTTTTCAAAGGCAAAATCCTAATTGATGGTGTAATATTATAAATACTCTATATTTTAATTCATTTCTTAACTATTTCCGTTTAAAAGGGCCATTTCTTTGGTAGAAAGGTGGAGACGAGATTGTATTTTAACATTCAACTAATAGATAAGAGAGGTAATAAAGAGAATGTTTTTACAATTTAAAATTTAAAAATAAAAAAATTATATTAGGAATTAGTTTTTTTTTTTTTTTTTTTTTTTTTTTTAAAAAAAAAAATTGGGCCTAACAATAGTAAGAGAGTATTTGAAATTGTTTATATGGTCAGACAAAATTAAAATTATAACTGTTGCTAACCAAAATTTGTAAAAAGTGCTTATAAGTACAAAAAATACTTCAAAGCTCAAAAAAATAAGATGTTCCAATCAGTTTTTCTATTTTAGTACTTTTAAATATAACTGAAATAATCTATTTTGATCGATAAAATTATATTTTTATCTTTTTATATTAAAAAAAAATTATATTTATACTATATCTTATTCTCATTATGGTTTTTTTTTCTATTTTATGTAATTTATAAATATTCATTTTATTAAACAGTTAATTATTTTTAAATAATATTTATGTAAATAGATAATAATTTATTTTTTAAAAAATTAAAATGGGTTTATAAGTTAAAATCATCCCAATCGACCTCTCAGACCTCTAATTATCAGTTAATTTAAATAAAATATGTCCTTGAAAGGGTCAAATGGGTCCTAAAACTTGACATGACATAGTCTTTCATGGGAATTACTAATTTCGCCTTTCCCTAATGAATTCAAAAAGTTGAATAAATCCCTTTAAATTGATTGATGCAGAGAGACAAAGGACCTCATTGGAATGTAGAAAAGGACACGACATAATTAAAAAGGATTATCCAACTTAAATATCCCTATGTTTATCCCATCCAATTCACCAAATTATTGTTTACTTTTAAAAAAAAAGAAGTCTACCACTAATTAAAAACTATAAATTGATAATATCATTACCAAAATTTCCTCTCAAAAAATTACCAAAATTATCCCAAAAAAAAAAAAAATGTAGCGAAACATACACTTCCGATCCTCTTGTTATCCCTTCCGACAAGAAAAAAAAAAAAAATGCAGATAATTTAAATGTAACCAAAAAAAAAAGAAATAATTTAAAATAACTAAAAAAATAATTAATTTTAATCTCAAAATTAGGGTTTTGTTAATTAAAAAAAAAAAACTCCAAAGAGAGTAACCTAACTCACGAATTTTTTGAAATTCTTGGGTCCCACTCCCACTTCAAAAGCCATGGCCTATCTTGAAGAAGTCAAAAAAAAGGAACCCAGTTTCAACAAATGATCACAAGTCACAAGGGCCATCACCCGTGACTAGACATAACCAAACTCAGCAAACTGTTCATCCGAATCAAACAACTTGAGATTGAGAGTTTCCAGATTCATCACAAGAAATAAATAAAAGTTATAAATCAAAATCACAAGATCAAAAAGCGAAGGGGAAGTAAGAAAAGGGGCTTTGGTTACCTTTCTTGGCCGGCAGTGTCCCATACTTGTGCCTTGATCATCTTATCCCCAACTTTAATGTTCCGATAAGCGAATTCCACTCCGATCGTCGGCTTTGAGTCTAATCTGAATTCATTCTTGGCAAATCTTGATAGAAGATTTGATTTTCCTACTGCTGAATCTCCCACCAGAACTGCCTTAAACAAGTAGTCACACTCTTCATCGTATGAGTCTCCCATTCTCTCTCTCTCTCTCTCTATAAGATCAAAAAGTTATATAACATTTTAAGGTCTATGGTGGCTTTGGCTAGAAGGGTTTTGTTTATAATTGGTATAACATGATCAAAAAGCCTTTTTCTAGCAAAACTAGAAGTTGGGTTTGGGAGAAAGACATTGAGAAAGACATGATGGCTGTTCCTTTGATGTTTCCGCACCTCCAGTTGGTTTCATCAACAAAAGGCCCACTATGATTTCACTCTCTTGGAGACCATTTTTTTCATATTTTTTCTTATTAACCCTTTTCACCTATGAGGCCTAATAAGCTTTTGACACGTGTGCTTGCTTAATTTTTTTTAATATGATTTGTCTAGGCCTTTCTGTGTGATTGATGACTCTTCTAACTTTTTGTGAATATATAGTTTGCTTACTAAAGGGTGATGCTTTGTCTCAATTAACTTCTGTTGGTGGATTAATTGTGCCCTAAGCAATAGTGGTTAATCATCATTCCATATTCTTTCCTTTTTGAAAACTTCTTTGGATATGACCAGTTGTTGGTAAGAAAATTCTCCATTTAGTAAGCAAAGAAATTTTCAAAAGGGGACTTCTTCATGAGGCTGAACCAGCCTGGAACCACAATTGCCCATGAGGGCTTGTTCATGAACAATTTTACTTATGTAATTAGAACCCAAGCCAATATTCAAATTAGGAGTTTCCAAGAATGGTAATTGGGTATGTAATTTCAAGAACAACAAAATCAAGCGGTTGAGATGTTGGAATTTTAGAAAACCCAAAATCCAGTTTCACATTGAACAACTCTTGTCAAATCGTAGAAGATGTGGGGTACAAGGATTTAAACGAGCAGCAACCTTTGACATGAAAATGAAAGCCTAGTGCCTTTGAAAATGAATAAAGTTAAGTGTCTTATTTGTATTTTCAATCAATTTGAATCGATCTGCAAAAATATTAAATTTGTATGAAATTAAAAGTCAAATTTATCTAAAGAAAAAGAGATTAAATTTATATAATTTCAATTGAGTCTACCCTTAATTTTCTTTGGACTAATTTTTTTTTAATTATATTAAAATTTGAATCCGAAATCACCGGATTGAGGGAAAACGATCGTAACGACTAAGTTATCTACTTTTCTTTGGACTATAGCAAGTACTTGGAAATGGAAAGGAGAGTCGGTTCCAATTAGATTAGTCAAATTTTCAAAAATCGATGATCAAATTAAAAAAAAAAAACAATTTACCAAAATAATCTATGTGGGGCATGCAACAATATATATATAGACACACACATTATATTAATGCTTCCATGAGTTGGGTATATTAAGTATCTTGTATTGGTATTTGGTTACATTACATATAGAGATGAGAAATTGCACAAGGTCTAAGCAAGTTAATCAAGGTTAGGTTGTGATCTTATATTTTTTATTAATTTTTTTTCATAAATTCAAACTCAAATTTTTTATAAGGGAAAAAGAACGGTAACATTTCAGTTACAACTCATTAACATTTTGAGCTTATAATTAAATCACCAGAAAATAGGTGAAGGGGTTTGCAGTCCACTCACCCAATAAGGGGATAAAAATTTTCTAAAGTAAAAAATAGTGCACGGGGATGGCATAAATCATTAGGAGATTTCCCATATGGGATAGCAATCGAGTATTCTTAATCGAGTTTTACAAAGTCTGAGCTCAACCTAATTAAAATTTCATAGATCAGCTCAACTCAAAACAACTTAGAAGAATCGAGACTCAAAATTGACCAAAAAAATTAAAATACCATCGGGCCCATTTAGATTTAGGTTCAACTCGAATCATAAATTTCAATTTTTATATTTTTAAATCATTTTATAATATAATAAACACAGAATAAAAACATATTAATCATCCAAAATAAAACATAAATCAAATATTATTATACAAAATTAAAAATTATACATTATTATTAAAAATAAGTATAATACCATGAAAGATTAGAAAATCTATATTAAAAGTAATATATTAATGATGGAGGTGGGTTATGATTCCACAGATATCGACTCCTTCTTGACTCGAACAGTAGCCTTCGATTGGTGGATATACCTGTAAGAACCGTCGGAGGGTGTTTTGACGGGAAAATTCTGACACTCAAGTCAGTAAAGAGCGGTTTTCAATTGAAAGAAAACAGACTGAGAGTTGAGAGACGGTTGTTCCGTGTGGTCAGTGTGCCCCCTGTGTTACGCTTAGAAAGCGTACATTCTTCTGAGAGTTTTTGGGATCACTTATACCTCTGAGAAACGTGCGCTGCTGAGAGATTTTTACCCTACATTTCTTATCGAGTGGATCCGAGAATCTCAGGGGTTAATATTCCAAATTGATCATGATCCTCATTTATCGGGAAAACTTCCATCTTCGGGAGGGATGCTTTCCTAATCTGGAAGATCCAAGATTTGCCGTTATGGAATAGGAGACTGAAGTTAACGAAATTCTGACGTTCTTTTAGAATCGTTTGGAATGCTGTGCACTGTTCGATCGCTCGAACGATGAGGGGCCTTTAAGACTTGTCTGGATAGAGGGTTGACATTGGATTAATTGTTCGAGGTAACTGTCTCTGCTTGATAAGTCACGATCGGTTAACGGGACGACTAAGGCTCTATCGTTCGGTAGATTCGGGTGACTAAGGCCACTCGGTAGATTATCTGGGTGGCAATGGCCATTCGGTAGATTGTCATAACGGTCGTTAGATATCGGTCCGTAGGTGCCCTTCGTGGATTCTTTGAGAGTTGACTCTTTTGGTCTGAGTTTTGGAGCATGTCCCATTAATTGCCCCCAACTTATGGCTTTCTTGGAAAAGAAAAGTTATAAGTTAAGGTTTGTAAAGCGTGTTTCGTATGTTATGAGCGTATAGGGATGCTTGGTCCACTCTGATTCGTCCTTTTTGTATGCCAGGAGCGTGAGTATGTCTCTTTAGATACAACTCTCTTCATGGGAAACCGAAAACAATTTATTTCAGCATTTATGACTTGCGCTTGTGTTGATCCGCTTCACCTTCCTTAAATTAATTGAGAAATTTTCTCGTTTTTACTGTTATAAATAGCTACGATGCATACCCATTTTCTTTCGCCGAGAATTAATACTCCTTCATGGTTGTGCGGCCGTGGATGGTTCCTTCCAGGGGTCGATTCTTAGGGTACTGTAACGTTCAACACTTCTTAGCCTATGTGACTTTTGCTGGAATGAGATCTCATTAAAGAAGATAACTACTGGAATGAGATCTCATTATGTTGGCCGTTTACTTTGGTCAGCATAATCTGATTCCTTGCCACCGAGGGGGTGTCGCCTTGCATGATCTTCTCCGGTCGGTCCTCACCCTCTGGACGTGGTGGGGGTGTTTCTCACATCATTTTTGGATGGGTAAGTCGAGTCCGAACTGCGTTGGGGGTGGAAAAACCCGGCTCGTCTTCTCTTGTTCCTAACACTACATTTTTGTATTGTTCATAGGAATCATGTTCTCCCTTGGTTTTTGGATCATTTCCTTGGTCCATAACAATTGCTGAGAACTGCTTGTGGAAGGACATTACTGTGTATTTCTCGTAGTGTAACTAGCCCAACTTAGCGGCTTGTGTATGTTCTCTTGTAACCAAATGTGCTATTTCGCACAAGTGTAAATGAAAAAGTTACGCTTTACTTACTTGAGTTCTATCTCTTCTCTTTTCTATTCCTCGTCCAGTTGCATGCCTTTTTTCAGTCTTTGTCAAAGTGGATTGGTAGGTGCTGGGCGACTGAGACCCTCCAAGCGATAGAGAAAATTTTAAGCTGTGGGTCGCATCCACCCTTATGGGGAGTTACATCCCCTATTGACGACGCGTACGATCGGTAGGAGCTGTGCAACTGAGGCCCTCCGAGCGATAAAGAAAATTTTAAGCTGTGGGCCGCATCCACCCGTCCGGGGAGTTACATCCACTGTTAACGACACGTACGATCAGTAGGAGCTGAGTGACTGAAACCCTCTGAGCGATAGAGAAAATTTTAAGCTGTGGGCCGTGTCCACCCGTCCGGGGAGTTACATCGCCTATTGACGACGCGTACGATCGGTAGGAGCTGGGCGACTGAGACCCTCCGAGCGACAGAGAAAATTTTAAGCTGTGGACTGCGTCCACCCTTCAGGGGAGTTACATCTCCTATTGACGACGCGTACGATTGGTAGGAGCTGGACGATTGAGACCCTCCGAGTGATAGAGAAAATTTTAAGCTGTGGGCCGCGTCCACCCTTCCGGGGAGTTACATCCCACATTGATAATGCGTACAATCGGTAGGAGCTGGGCGACTGAGACCCTCCAAGCGATAGAGAAAATTTTAAGCTGTGGGCCGCGTCCACCCGTCTGGGGAGCTACATCCCATATTGACGACGCGTACGATCGGTAGGAGTTGGGCGACTGAGGCCCTCCGAGCGATAGAGAAAATTTTAAGCTGTGGGTCGCGTCCACCCGTCCGGGGAGTTACATCCCCTATTGACGACGCGTACGATCGGTAGGAGCTGGGCTACTAAGGCCCTCCGAGCGATAGAGAAAATTTTAAGCTGTGTGAGCAAGACCTTTGGACTGTTGGATAGCGCTAGGGCTTATTGATAGTATATGCACAGATTCTCCGAGTTCCAAGTTCTAGGTATCGCTGACCCATCTAGGTTATCGAGTCGGTACGCTCCTGATCGAACTACGGAACGTGCTCGATACTAACCTTCCCAATTAGGGGTGAGCTTACCCCCAGGCTGCTGTTGACCAGTAGCCTCCACTTTTCGTAGCACCAATTCTCCGGGTTTGAACCTTCAGCTTCTAACATTTCGGTTATGATATCGGGTCATTTATTGCTGATAGGTCGTCATTCGTGTTGATGCAGATTCCTGTAATTCCGGAAGTAAGTCCAACCTTTCTTGTAAGGTGCGTTCATTTTGCCCGGCATCATAGTGAGCCCTTCGGAGCGAATAAATACATATTTCCACTATTATGACTGCTTCGCTCCCATAAGTTAGACTGAAAGGTGTTTCTCCCGTTACTCTTCGAGGGGTTGTATGATACGACCAAAGAATGTCGCAAAGTTCTTTGACCTATCGCCCTTTGACATCATCCAGCGTTGTCTTTAGTCCTTGCAGGATCATTCGATTGGTTACTTCAGCCAGTCTATTGGTTTGTGGTTGAGCAACCGATGAGAATCTATGTTGAATCTCCAGTTTCTTGCAAAACTTCCGGAACTGTTGGTTGTCAAATTGTTTCCCATTATCTGAGATAAGGACATACGGTATACCGAATCTGGTGATAATATGAGTCCACACGAATGATTGGACTTTTGCAGTCGTGATCTGGGCTAAAGGATCGGCTTCCACCCATTTCGTAAAGTAATCGATCGCCACAATCAAGAATTTTTACTGTCCCGTGGCTGGGGAAAATGGCCCGAGGATGTCCATGCTCCACTGAGCAAATGGCCAAGGGCTGGATATTGGATTAAACTCGGTGGAGGGTAACCGAGGAACCAATGAAAAACGTTGGCATCTGTCGCATCTTTTAACGTAGTTGTTAGCATCATCCTTCATGGTTGACCAGTAGTATCCCTGTCGAAGGGCCTTATAGACTAGGTTTCGGGCACCCAGATGATTGTCGCAAACTCTTTCGTGAATTTCTCGAAAGACGTAGTTTCCCTCTTCGGGAGTTAAGCATTGTAGATACGAGTGAGTGAATCATTTGTGGTAAAGAACCCCATCGATTATGGCATAGTGTGCGACCTTTCGCTTTAGTTTTATTACTTCCCCTGGGGACTCTGGCAGGTGATCATATCTCAGGTACTCTTCTATAGGGTCATTTCAACTAGGCAGCTGATCGACTGGGAGGATCTCTTTAGACTCGTCACTGCTAGGATACGGTAGGCTTTCGATATATACTGTTCGGCTGGAAACGACTGAATCGAAACTAGCCAGCTTCGACAAGGTATCCGCTCGTGTATTTTCCGAACGAGGGATTTGTTGAATATTTACTTGGCCTAACCGGTCCATTGTCTCGCGTAACTTACTTAAATATTTCGTCATGATCGGGTCTTTGGTTTCGTAAACTCTTTCGATTTGCTTCACGACCAATTGGCTATCCGTAAACACCCTGATATTTCATGCTCCCATGTCAGTGGCGATCCAGAGGCCTGTTAGCAGAGCTTCGTATTCGGCTTGGTTATTGGTGGCTTGGAAATCAAAGCGGAGGGCGTACTCCGCTTTAAAATCTTTTGGTCTTACCAATATGAGTTCGGCGTCACTTCCTGAAGAGTTTGATGATTCGTCTACATGGATAGTCCATTTGGGGGTGACCCACTCTTCCTGATGGCGAGAAAGTTGCTCTTCAGATGCCGTGGGCAAAGTGCATTCAAGAATAAAGTCGGCCAGTACTTGGCCCTTTATCGCGGGTCGTGGTTGGTACTGGATATCGAATTCGCCTAGCTCCACACTCCATTTGATGAGCTGTCCTGATGTATCCCTCTTTTGGAGGATTTGCTTCAGTGGTTGGTCGGTGAGTACTACAATGGTATGGACATGGAAATACGGTCGAAGGCACCTTGCTGAGACAATCAAAGCATAGGTTATCTTCTCAATGGGCTGGTAATTAACTTCAGAATCTTTCAGTATTCTGCTGTTGTAATAGACGGGCTTCTAGGTGGCGGACTCCTGTTTCACCATTACGGAACAGAGTGCTCGTTCGAAAATAGCTAAATACAGGTAAAGTTCTTCCCCGAGAATGGGGCGCGAGAGCAGCGGCGGTTGCATCAAATATTCTTTTAGCCGTTCGAAGGCTGCTTGACACTCGGACGTCCATTCGAACCGTTGGGATCTTTTCAACGCGTCAATTATGGGCTTGTACTTTTCGCCAACTCTGGACATGAATCGACTTAGGGCCGCTATTCAACCAGTCAGGCGTTGCACTTCCATGAGTGTCTGGGGGTGTCATGTCCAATATTGCTTGTATTTTTTGGGGGTTGGCTTCTATCCCTCGATCGGTAATCATAAAACCAAGGAACTTCCTGGAAGCTATCCCGAATGTATATTTTTCTGGGTTTAGCCTCATATTATACCGTTCTAAAGTTTGGAAGGTCTCTTCGAGATCTACGACATGAGCTTCTGCTGTAACACTCTTTACGAGTATGTCGTCGACATAAGTTTCGACGTTCTTTCCTAATTGGTCTTTGAAAACCGTATTGACCAGTCGCTGAAAAGTTGTTTCGGCATTTTTCAGATCAAAGGGCATGACCCGGTAATAGTACGTACCGAATTCGATAATGAAGTTGGTCTTTTCTTCGTCTTCCGGCGCCATTCCGATCTGTTTATAACGGAGTAGGCGTCCATAAAACTCAAAAGTTGGTGTCCCGAGGAGTTATCCACAAGCTTATCGATATTAGGGAGTGGATAACTATCCTTCGGACATGCTTTGTTGAGGTCGGTGAAGTCTACACACATCCTTCATTTGTTGTTAGCCTTTTTCACCAAGACTACATTAGCCAACCATTCGGGATACTTTACTTCGCGGATGAATCCTGCTATTAACAACTTCTGAACCTTTTCCTAGATGATGCGTTGACGTTCGAGGGTGAATACCCTCTTCTTCTGCTTAACCGGTTTGAAGTCGGGATTAACGGTCAGCTTTTAGGCTATGACCGACGGATCTATGCCGGGCATGTCTTCTGGAGTCCATGCGAAAACTTTTGAGTGTCGTTGCAGACAGGCGACTAAGGCCTCTCGTAAGGGAGGTGATAGGTTGGCTCCTATCTTGACTGTCTGACTGGGGTCGTTTGTCAAAAGAACCTCAATCGTTTCTTCGCCTGGTTTAGGCTTGGCTCTCGGCTCAGTGTTCTCTCTAGGTTCTAGAGTGTCGACCGAAAAAGCTTCTTGTACGTCTTGTGTCGCAAAAAGAACATAGGGGTCAGGGTCGCTTTTTATGGTAGCCACCTCTAACGGTATCCTGAACCTTACTTTCATGTGTTTCGTACTTGGTAATACCTCTAGGTCCTCTAGGCTGGGCCTGCCGAGTATGGTGTTGTAGGGGGAGTGGAGTTATACCACATGAAAGAGGACGGGAGTGATTGCGTGATTGAGAGATCTTCTTAGGGTCATAGGGAGATAAATGATGCATTCAATATAAGTGGGCTCGTTCGAAAACCCCTGGAGGGATCCGGTAGATGGAAAAAGCCGAGATGGATTGAAACCCATCCTGCAGAAGACGTCCCAAGTGAGGAGGTCGCAATCAGCCACCTAATCAACGGTGGCCCTTTTTACAGTATAAGAGTCTATTTTGAGGGTGATGACTTAGGGTCATACGGTGAAGATCTATTCTGGCTAGAAGGTCATCATCATCAAAGCCTATGATTGGCTTTCTTCTTTTGGCGGGTATCGTGTCGGAGATGATCATAGCGAGCATTGTCATAAGATTTTAGAGAATCCGTCTGTTTCTCTCGGACGACGCCAATCTGATGGAGGTGAGTTATGATTCTACAGCTACCGACTCCTTATTGACTCTAACAGTAGCTGTCGATGGGTGAATACACATACAAGAATCGCCGGAGGGTGATCCGGTGGGGAGATTCCGACGCTCAAGTCAGTAAAGAGCGGTTTTCAATTGAAAGAAAACAGACTGAGAATTGGGAAAATGTTGTTTCTTGTGGTCAGTGTGCCCCCTTTGTTAGGTTTAGAGAGCATACTTTCTTATGAGAGTTTTTGGGATTATTTATACTTCTGAGAGACGTGCGCCGTTGAGGAACTTCTATCCTACCTTTTTTATCGAGCGGATCCGAGAATCTCGGGGATTAATATTCCGAATTGATCACGATCCTCATTTATCAGGAAAACTTCCATCTTCGGGAGGGATGCTTTCCTACTCTGGAAGATCCAAGATTTACCGTTATGGAATATGAGACTGAAGTTAAGGAAATTCTGATATTTCTTTAGAATCGTTTAGAGTGCTGCGCACTGTTCGATCGCTCGAACGATAAGGGGCCTTCGAGACTTGTCCGGTTAGAGCGCTGACATTGAATTAATTGATCGAGGTGACTATCTCTACTCGATGAGTCACGATCGGTTAACGGAACGACTGAGACCTTATTATTCGGTAGAGTCGAGCGACTAAGACCCATTGATAGATCATCTGGACGGCTATGACCCTTCGATAGATTGTCATGATGATCATTAGATATCGATCCGTATATGCCCTTCGTGGGCTCCTTGAGAGTTAACTCTATTAGTCTGGATTTTAAACCATATCCCATCAATTAAAATTATCAAAATAATTATACAAACATCTTAATATTTGACTTTAAGCGAATCGAATCTATAATAGATTGAGTTTACTTATGTTCGTGGCTTGAAATTAAAACGAACCTAAATAATGGGCCAAAGCTCATGTTAGTCCGGCCCAATTGCCTGCCCTATTCCCATCAAAAGAGGACTGGTTCATGAGGCTGAACCAGCCTGTAACCGGTGGTGCAGAAAATGAACTGGGCAAGAACCACGAAGGCCTTCGTATTAGGGGATTCGACGAGAAGCAGCTCACAAAAGAGCCACTACTTTTGTGGATTTATTTATTTATTTAAATTTCTTTAATAATAAATGGTTTTCTTTCCCTCATCCTATTTCTCAATTCTCAATTCTCAATTCTCAATTCTCAATTCTTTTAAGTACTATTTCGGTATTATGAAAATTAGGAACCGACAAGAACGGAAGGCACAGCCAACTTTCGACCTCCGCATACCACAATTAGAAATTCCTAATTAAACAAAAGCAAACGAAAATTTCAATTTTCATATTCATTACTACTTGGTGTTCGTCATCATCTTCTTGAATTCATCAAAGCTGACTTTCCCGTCGCCGTCTGAATCCACAGACTTTATCATCCTGACGCAATCTTCCACCGAACACTTCTCGCCGAGACGAGTCAGCACCAGATGCAATTCCGTGGCCGAAATCAGACCGTTCTTGTCCTGATCGTACATCTCGAAGGCGTCTTTGAGCTCCTGATTTCCGCCGTCGGATCCGAGTCCGTCGTCGGCTACGTCGCCTTTGCAGAACTCAGCGAACTCGTCGAGACTGATGAAACCATTGTGATCGGTGTCGAGCTCCTCCATCATACGGCTGAGCTCCTCCTGAGAAATGGTGGATCCGAGGGCTTTGAGAACATTGCCAAGTTCGGAGGATGAAATCTTGCCGTCGCCATTGGTGTCGAAGCGGTTGAACACTTTCCTCACTTCTTCGGCGTTTTGGAGATAGACAGAGGATTTAGTGCTGGAAGACATTGTTGATCAAGTGTTTGTGAAAATCCCAGAGAGAGAGAGAGAGAGAGAGAGAGAGAGGAAGATATGTGGATGTGGGGAATCGGACGGATATTAAGGAGGGGTCTGTTTGTTAAATGAGGAAAGAAGGGGACCACAGAAGGAACGACGCGGAACCGTGTCGGTACACGGAGTGCGAGAAGGTCGAAATTGTGGGGAGGCGAGCACGCGGCTGTCACTCGTCCTTTGTGCGATGGCAGACTTAACTTCACGTGACTCCGTACCGCTTGATTTTAACTATTAAACCGCTTGGTTGGTAAAGGAGAGAATTTTTTTTTTTTTACAATATCGAAGGATTTCTTTTATAATAATAATTATTAATATTATTATTATTTTACTGGCAAATCAATATTTTTTATTTTAAATTTAAATTTTAAAAATAAAAAATAAATATAAAAAAGTAATTTTTGAATTAAATTATTTTAAATGAATTGATTAAAATTTTAAATATCAATGAATAACTAAAAAAAATAGAAAAGCAGAATTTTGAAGACAACAATGGGTTACTTTTCACGTATCTCTAAAATTTAGTTATTTAAATATTATTTTATAATTTTATGATTTTATTTTACTGGAGTATCAGATTATAGTTATAAAATTAATTTTTTATTCACAGAAAAAAGTCACTCAATGATGAAACGGATCACTAATTAAGAGATTGGTTTTGTTGTATTCCAAATTAATGTGACTATGATTTGAATCATAATAGCTCCTAACTAGTTATGAAATTGACCAAATTGGTAATTTTATATGTTTAAAATTCTTCGTAATAATAATAATTTAAGTTTTTAATATTAATTTTAGTATTAAAGGTATTTCTTGATTTTATAGATCCGATACATTGTGAGTCGAATAGATATTAGGTGAATAGGTTTGAAACCTATAAAAGACTGTCGAAAAATGCTCTGACGTGGGAGGATCCGATACTCAAATAAAAAAGAATGGTTTTCAAAATAAATGAAAATAGAGTTCGAGAGATGGAGGATTGATCTCTTTGTGATTTGTGTGTCGAGTGTAAAGTTAAAAAAACTTACCTGCTTTCGATATATCGAAAACTTTTATATGGGGTGCTGCAAGAGTCATGTGCGTTCGGAGTGTTACAACCCTAGTTTCCATACGAGAAGATCCAAAAATTTCAAAATTCAAATGTTTGAAATTTAAAATCATTATCATTTAAAAAATTAGATTATATGAGGAGATTTTTTTCCTTTATCGGTTAAATTCTCAAGAATTTCTTTACTTATTTGCAAGAAACATTCGTGTTGAGATAGAAAATAAAAGTCGTTGTGAAATTTGTTTGAATATTGTCTTAGGTCGATAAGAATCGTAGTTATCGGTCCCTTAAAAAGCTATTAGTCATTGGTCGAATGTAAAGAGGGAAAAGTATTCGGGAGCACCGAATACTACCATGGATCAACTGCATAGACTTCATCGGGAGTTAACCTGTCACGCCCCGAATCGGAATCGTGAACAGCCGCCCGTTGCCTTGATGCCGGCTGTATTTTTACAGAAAATCGGGCAGAACCTTCCCATAAATCGGAGGTCTCCCATGTACAAATAAACCTGTTTAATCCTATAAAATTCAAAATCATCCGGTAATTAAAATAATAGGGCCATCCCGGTATCACAACAACCAACCAACCACAGTAGACATCCAGGACAATGTCAGGCTAAATAAACTATCAGCAATCCTAGTCACAGACCTCTACTGTCATACCTAACTAGAGCATGAGCAGCCGCTACACCGAGCGGGCCTAAATTTTGATACAATTTACAATAATTTTTCCAAGTATTATTCAAATACGTACAATTGTCTCAATGCAAATGAAATATGAGAGTTTTGCAAATAAATATACATAAATTATACAATCATCCCAAATTTAGTACACGTCTAACTACGGATCTCAACAAGACCTCACAGGGTCAAAAATAAAATACGTTATTCATCTTTCAAGTTAAACTTAAGATCTCACCGTCGTGAATTACCCAAATCCACCAAAATCTTCAAAATCGGAAGCGTCGCTCCGACACGACAATAATCCTGTCTGAGGAGGGAGAGAGGAGGGGTGAGTACTCAGGGAAGAATACTCAATGAGTGAGTGAGTCAATGTAATCGTCTAATATGAGGTGTGAAACTGGAGTGTCAAAGCGTAAGTATACAAATCATATTTCAAATCATCATGCTTTTCATTTCAACAATATATCGTTAGCACGCATTATCAAGTCAAATATGCATCCAAAGCACTGTCATTAAAATTATAGAGCTGTTAGCCGAAAGTGTCCTGGCAGAGGTCTACCTCGATCTATGACAGGCGCACCGGGGGTGTTATATGCAAATTTATTTAAAGTGCTCTCTACCCTGGCGTTGGTGACGGATCTCGTCCAGGTGCTAGACTTGGAGAGAGTATCCAAATCCTCCCCCTTTCGGGTTCAACCTGGCTAGTACCGTGTCGTTAATATAATTAAGACAACTCGTGGGATATCCCAGGCCTAGGCATATCCGGACGCCACCTAAGCGCCTCTCACGGTATCCTTCGTAGCTACGGAACAATACATATCAAAACCCTCAAGGCCAAAATCATTATCGTATTAAGAATATGCCGTAAATCAGGTTCACAAACCAAATGCAACACATAGCGTAAAATGACACATTATACATTTCAACCACATGGATGCATAATTTCATAATTCAACCCAATTTTTGGACACTCCATCGGTTCACAAAAAGTCAGTTCCAAAACCAGTCAAAACATTTCAAGCACACAACAAATCATGCTTATTTATCAAAATGTTATAAAACAGGGTTTACATATTAAACAAAAACATTGAAATAAATCCCACTCACAGTATACGGGAGGGTACGTCACTCCCTAAAATGCTCCATGACAAGCAGAAAGAGTTCTCCTCGTTTGATCAATCAATGTATCACTTCAATGACAAAAATGTAATATATATATATATATATATATATAAGTATCATGCCTTTGACAAGTTCAATATTACATTTTATTTTTTAACAAATTATTCACTTAGGATTAAAGTCTAGGGTATCTCAACTTGGCTCCCAATGGCTTATATACACCATCCCCATTTTAAATCACCAAAACTACTTCAATCACTTCAAAATTTCCAAAGGTACACATGTCCTTACACATTCCTTTCCATTTCATATTTTTCATAACACTTTGGTACATCAAAATATATCTTAAAATTCACATTGTCACTCATTTCCAAATCTCATTAATACTCTCGGTCAATGCATATACGCTTACCCTCATTCATAATTCTTTATTAAATTTTCTCCTTCAACATACAAATATAATACACATACTTTGATCATACATACACATATATATATTCCTCACACCTTGACCTCAAATATATATCCATGTACATTCACAGCATCACAAAAATTCTGCACACTTTCTACCATTCTCCTTGGCCTTTAAGGTGATTTTAGCACACAATAACATTTCATTATACTCAACCAACAACACCACACCTTTCAGCCCATATACACATGCATATACTCACCATTCAATCAAATGAAATCTTACTCGATCCTCAATTAATCTTTCCTTATACACAATCGCAATTACATCATCAATTTCCATTTTCTCTAATTTTTGTTCAAATCTCAATTCTTCAATTCATGAATACACTCTAATGTCATTAATTGCATTTCATTTATAAATAAGTAACACATTGAAAGTCAAGTCTAATGTAATCCTAAAGATTATTCAAGATCGAAAATAACCATAAATAATAAATCTTCTCCCAAAATAGAAATTCTTTAAAAAATCATAAACTTTCCGATTCTCATCTAAATGTTTCAAAGTATATATCATTTTCAACGTAAGGAAGTCTATTTTTATAATACATGGATTGTATTTGAATTACCTATATGCAAAACAACCTATAATGTAAAAAAATGCATCAATCCTTAAACTCCAACCCTAGATCCAAATACTTTCATGCATATTTCGAATTAAACTCTAGAGAAACCATTCAAATCAATTCAATTCGATTCTATTATCCTTTAACATGCTTCTTTAGTATCAGACAGTCTAGTTTCTTGAAAAATCTAGATAACACCCTAGAATTCACATACCAAATTTTAGGAAAAACGCACTCTCCTCAACTTCCACCTATTACAAGACATATATAAGAATCTTATTCTAAATTCAACCTAATCTCATTCATCTATTGAAGGAACCAGAATTTTACCCCACCTAGGGTTTCCGCAGTCCACAACCCTATCGTCCGTGCGCCTACAACTTAGTCCAAGACCTGCAAAGCTTCCAATTTGAAGCAAACTCCATTGGTTAGTCTAAATTACCGAAGAAATCAAACCCTAGAGCTACTGTTCAAAGGAATGGCTCTTACCTGCGCAGTGGATGAAATCGCAGGTCGCGGTCTAGGGCTTTCAAGGGTCGATTGACGACTGCCGGTTGGGACTTCTGCGAGGGTTGCAGAAGAGTGTTATAGCGGTGAGGAACACCGCGCGCGAACGGGCGAGGGAGTAGCGCCGTGCGCGAGCGAGGAAGAGAGGGGCAGTGGGACTGTCGCACGCACGAGGAGAGAGAACTCGATCGAGAGACAGTGTGAAATGGAGAGAGAGAGAGAGAGAGAGAGAGAGAGAGAGAGTGAGATCGAGAGGCAGAGAGTGAGAAACAGAGAGAGAGAGCGAGCGAGTCGCGGCGGAGAAATAGAGAGAGGGAGGGAGTTTGATTGAGAGAGAAAGATAGAGAGGGAGAGTGAAACAGAGGTGGTGGTGGCGACAGTGGCAGAGGAGAGTGAGGGAGAGCAGCGGAGGTGGTGACGGAGGGAGACGGAAGAGGGGGGCGTAGAGTGCATGAGAGATGAAGAGAGAGAGCGTGGGACGGGAGAGAAAAGAGAGGATTAGGGCTTTAGCCCTAATCAATTTGGGGGAGGGGAAGTGCTGTGTTTTGGCCCAAAACACAGCACTTCCTCATCCTTTTTTTTTTAGTATTATTATTATATATATATTTTTTTATAAAATAAATTTATAAATAATTAAATGAATAAATAAATCAATTAATAAATGAATAAATATTCATCTATATATTTTTATACTCACTTTACACCACAAATCGGAAATACGGATACTTTAAATATATTAAAAATTTAAATTTAATACCTCAAAATTGAAAATCAATGTAAATAAAAATTTTCTGTATGTATATATAAACGGAGGAATATTATGTATATATTTCATGAACAATACACTAGTACGGACACTGCAGTGTCAGTGTTACATAACCGAACAACAAATAGGATATCACAGATGATAGATACTCTTAGTGGGTTGGGGCGACGTGGCCCATTCAGGGGGATGGATCCTATCGGTAGAGCAGGGTAGCACAGACCCATTTGTACTAAACATATTGAACTTTTTGAATTACAGGCCCTATGTTGGCTATTGGTCATTTTTCGTATTAAGTCTTTTGAATAGGGTCCCATCATTTGCTCCCACTTGTGGTGTCGTTTCATGAGAAAGATGTTATGAGTAATGACTTTATTGAAAAGGCGCTGAACTTTTAATGCAATGGTATCCCTTTGATTTCTGTGAATTGTTTTTAGTACTCTTTTAAAACCCACGCGCTTAGGATATTGTGTACTTTACATCTTCGTCTATGAATTGTTCTCTCATCTGGTGAAAATTCTTTCTGAAAAATGCTGAAGGGTTCTTCTTCTTCCTATCAAAATATTAGCGAAATCCACAGCACAATGACAAAGGAGGAGCTTAATGAGATACGAACTGATATAGCTTTGGAGGGTGATTTTACACTGGTATTACCCACCAACAAAGATAGGGCGAATAGAGAGGCTGACGGTTATGTTCCTATGTATAGGCAATTTGTAAAGTACGAAGTAAAGATCCCATACAGAGGCCCGCTTGCTAAAGTAATGTAGTACCGGAGGGTTTACCCCACATTGCTCATTCTGAGCGTTTGGTATTTTGTGGTTGTAATAATTTTCCTATTAGGGTTTTGTCGCCTTCGTTTTGATGTGGAGATTTTGGCAGTTCTTTTTTTGCTAACGCGGTGCAAGGATCGAGGTTCTACCCACGATTGGTATCGATTATAAACTTGTCCGGATTCCCACTGGAAGTTCTACTATAGTGAATCAAAGAACAAGTTTCGGGTGTAGAAGTATATCTTCGTGAGATTTTTGAATAGAGATCTTCTGTCTACATTGCCGAATGCGGACTAGGAACGATTGTTGAAAGGAAAGCCTCCACTTTCCACTCGTTATTCTCAATTTTTTAGATCTGTTAGATGCTATTGTGAGTCCACTCATTTGAACATTTGGGTGGATTCACTGGTAGATGATCAAATATTACTTTTGGCGGGCTTGCTGATCGATGAGAGAAGAAAAATTGACAGACCCATCCTACTAGAGTAGAGGGAGAAGGAGCTGGTTAATAATCTAAATTTAGTGGAGCGCTCCATCCTGGATACGGTTTCGACCGATAAGGAAGTGAGGTTGAATTCCAAAAGGCCGCGTGAGTATGCCGAAAGGCCACCCAAGGAGGGGCCATTGAAATCAAAGAGAAGAAAAGTCCAAATGTCTGAGTCACCCGAGAAAGAGGAGGCACGTGAGGAGACCGAAAAGCACACATTTTTGGTCTTGTCAAGGGGCGTTGAGGAAGAAAAGGGTCATGGGGGAGCCGAAGAGCATATGTCTCCCATTGCGTCAAAACGTTTTGAGTCTGTGAGAGTGGAGACGGAGGGGGTAAGCAGTTAATCGCTTGATATGTATTCCTCACCAGAGGGTGCCAAAGAGGGTATCCCAGTGGAAAAAGCTCCTGAGGCAGAGGTGCCTACGGGCGCAACTATCCCATTAGTACGAGAGGGTCCATCAACGGAGTCATACGTTCCTGTCGTGCCTATGGGCGAGACATCTGTTCAGTTTCTTGTGGAGCTGAGGAACCCTCACTGTGAGAGAGTGGAGGAAGATGGGCTCCCGTTGCTTGTTTCTGTTAAATCTTTTGATATTCAAAAGGATAGGCAAGAGGGGGATTGATTGCTGTCTACATGGGGGGCTATCGATACAACTGTGTCGATGCTAAAGGAACGTTTCGACTGGTTGAACAGTTTGACTTTTGGGATCCCGACTTGTAATTACCGAAGGCATCTCCCGAGTGGGTGGATAAAGCTTTTCAGTCTCTTTGCTTGACGATACTGTTTCTAATCGGAACTCATTTTGTTTAGTTCTTCCTTTTGATTGACTTGTGTAATTTTTCCTTAAACTACAGCTTTAGCGGAACTCTAGAGGTAATGAAGGAAGTAGTCAAAAAAGTGGGTCAACCACTTGGGGAGCCAAGTCTTAGCGTTACAAGATGCCTTGGAGCAGAACGAGAAAGATGCCCAGACTGAGAGTATCTCTAGTACTTTGCTCGCTGAAAAGGACGAGCGAATCAAGTACTTAGAAGAGAAGCTGGTGTCAGTCGAAAAGCGCTGCGAGGAGTTGGAAGCTGAACGTTGTCTTCACATAGGCAACCTAATAACCGCAGAGATGTTGGTGCGGCTATTGGAATAGTCTCTTTGGGAAGCCGAGCTGAGAATATCGCATCTTGAGGAGTCCGGTCTTAGGGACGCTATAGCTCTCACGCAATCCCAATGCAAACTGCTAAAGAGATTGAAGTGTGTTGAGGCAATAGCTCGCGAAGTTGGGATGTATGAGACTTTGCCCCCTTTAGAGGGGGTGGTTGGTCCTACAGCGACAGGCCAAGTCCCTATCCCTGCAGCTCTGGATAGTGATCATGTCAGGCCGGTTGGAGTTCAAGCGGTCATTGAGTCCTCTTCTCAAGAGGTCTTAGTGCTTCCCCCTCCCTGATCCAGTGTGACTTTGTAATTTTCGTTTAGAAGGCCTCTGGTCATATAGTATTTGTCTTTGTAAAAACTTCTCCTTTGGTTAAATATAGAATGTATCTTTTTCTTTGCATATTTTAGATGTGCCTTGCTGATGATTTCCCAAGCCAATTGGTTTGTAAGACATTATTAACTTGCCTGGAAGTGCATCGCCTTGGTTAGAAGGGCATCCCGGTCGAACCATGATTATACTGAATATCAGGCTTTATCTGTCGCTTTGAAAACTTAGATAATAGTGCTTTGATAAAGAAGAACATCTTTCGTGGGTAGACTAATATGACACCAATTTGTTTGGGATGGTAGATTCCATTAACGGATCAGGGTGATGCAAGCCCGTTCAAGAAAATAGTTTCGATAGAAGGATCATTATGTCGGTTGGTTAGGCAACAAAATTCATTCGGAGGAATAGATTTCATCGGTAGGTCGAGGCAACGTAAGCCCATTTGGGGAGATAGATCCTTTCGATAGGATATGGTGACAAAGACCCATTCAGAGAGATAGATCCTTTCGGTAGGATAGGGTGATAGAGGCCTATTCGGGGAGATAGATCCTTTCGGTAGAACGGGGAATAGAGGCCCATCGAGTTTGCCAACATATCTTATCATGAAAGAAGTCAATTTTACATAGATTAAATGTAAACACAAAAGAGCCATCTGCTAGGAGATACTATAAAAACGTTCACTAACGGAAAGACATTAGAATTTACTCAAGAAGGGAGAAAGAGAACGTCGGGTCGTAGGCTGAAAAAGCGCAAGTTGGAATGTAGGGCTTATGCAGGGACTGTGGGTCTTGGATCTCGAGGATCACTCCATTTTGTCCGTCGTGCAATGGTCAACCGATTGGCGGACCGTTTGGTTCATTTTCTCATGGCAGACCGTGCCGATTAGGGGAAGGTATGTTTTTCCCTTCCATGCTAATGAATTTTTACAACCTTCCGCTTTGGACAAAGAATTCCAGTTCGTCTTTGAGTTTTTTACAGTTGTCGGTCATGTGTCTATAATCACGGTGGTAGTGACAATACTTTGACTTGTCCTTTTTGGGGCCATCCTCGGTGGGATGAGGCGGTCATCTGACATACAATTTGTTTCTGATTTGAATTAAGACTTGGCAGGGGGCTTTGCTCAGAGTGTTGTAAGTGTTAAACTTTAGCTGGCGCAGAGGGTTTGGTTGATTCTCTTTTGGTGTCAGCTATTGAGGCAATCGACTACGTTCTTTCTAAGATGATGGGTTCCTCCATCGTTTGAACGTTTCAGCATTTTTGGCTACGATGTATTTTTCAGTGCGAGCATAGAACTCTTGGATGGTGGAAGTGGGCTCTTTGTGATTGATGTCTTCATATCCGATAGGTGCAATCCAGTGAGAAGTGCGGCCAGCGCAATAGAATGGTCCAAGGCTGGGACCTTCATCATTTCGGTTTTGAATTTTTTAGGAAGTCTCTTAAGGGCTCGTCATCCTTTTGCTATAACAAAAGTAGCGAGGTAGACTTCATTTTAGCTTCTTGACTGATTACGAAGTGTGTTTCGAACTGTTGCCGAAACTGGAAAAAACTTCGGATGCTAAGGGGTGGAAGTGAATTAAACTACGTTAGTGCATTACTCTTGAGGGTGGTAAGAAAATGTTTGCATATAGAGGTATCCATCGTGTCTTTTAAGATAATCGCCGTTATAAAATGAGCTACGTGGTCATGAGGGTCGGTCGTTCCATCGTACCTCTCAATAGAGGGTATGAGTATATCCTGAGGTATCGGTTCTGAGGAGATTTTTGGATTGAAAGGCGACATAGCTGAGGGATATAAGGGTAAATCATTTCTTCTGCTGTTCATCTGCTTGAACTCATCTGCAACGAGTTGTTCGATATGCTTTCTCAGATCATCAGGATCCTAGTGAGATGTTATCGACGGTTGGTGGTTCAATCGAGGTATAGACTTTCGTGAGCATGCTTGTCTAAATCCTCCTGACAAGGATTGCCCTTCTGGCCTAATGAAATGACTGAGTCCCTCTAGTTGTTGGTTTATTGCTCTGTATTTGCGACTCCAATCTTTCCAGTTGAGGGCGATCGATTGGGCCCAGTAATATCGGCGTGGTGGGCATGACTAGATGCCCTTGAGATGTACGTTGAGGAACCTACTCTGAACGGGGAGATTAAACATGAATGAGAGGATTGTCAATAGAGCGAGTGGGCACCACAGAAAGGGCTGCATCAGTGGGGTAGCAATATGGCCATCCAAGGTAGATGCGGTCTTCGATGCGATTTTGGTTCTCCTTTTTGGAGGTATATTGGTTTGGCGATCTAGAGAACTCAACGAAGTTTCTCTAGTTTGTTTCTCACAGATGGCACAAATCAGTTGGAGGTGGGTCATGATTTCACAGATTCGACTTCTTGTGACTCGAACGGATGCTCGGTGAATAGGCTTGAAACCTGTAAAAGATCGCCGAAGGGTGGTCCTGTCGGAGAGGTTTTGACATTCAAGTCAGAAAGAGCAGTTTTTGAAAAAAATGGAAATAGACTCCGGGAGAGGGAGGATGGATCTCCATATGATTTGTGTGTCGAGTGTGAAGTTAAGAGAACTTACCTGGCTTCGATGTATCGAAGGCTTTTATATGAGGTGCCGCAAGAGCCGTGTGCGTTCAGGGTATCACAACTTTAGTTTCCATATGAGGAGATTCAAAAGTTTTGTAGTTCAAACATCCGAGATTTGAAATCATTATCATTTAGGAAGTTTGATTATTCGGAGAGACTCTTTCCCTTATCGATTAGATTTTTAAGGGTTTCCTTCTTTATCCGTAAAATACATTTCGTATTGAGATAGGAAATAAAAGTCGCTTTGAGATTCGTTTGAATATTGTCTTAGGTCGACGATAATCGTAGTTATCAATCTCTTAAGAAACTGTTAGTCATCGATCAAATGTAAAGAGGGACAAGTATTCAGAAGCACCGAATACTTCCGTGGATCGACTGTGTAGGCCTTATCGGGATTTGGTCGAACAACGAATAAGATATCATAGATGATAGATTCTCTTGGTGGGTCGGGGCGACGTGGCCCATTCAGGGAAATGGATCCCATCAGTAGAGCGAGACGACACCGACCCATTTGTGCTTAAACATATTGAACTTTTTGAATCACATGCCTTACGTTGACTATTAGATATTTTTCGCATTGAGCCTTTTGAATAGCATTCCATCAAATTGGTTTCAATATTTGTATTTTATTTTATTTTTTTTGTTTTGCAGGGTTTTTATGCAAGCGATCAAACTATCAACCTACTGTAACCTTCCCCGGATTTGAAACTGTGACAAAGTTTCTTCTTTTCACCAACAATAGTTACAAATTTTGATTAATGGTGGCCTTTTGCCATGTCTGGCACAAGACATACTATTTGCGATTTCAACCGTGAACAAAAAGGAATCTCAAGTACTATATTATACAGATATAAAAAGTTTTAAATTTTTATAGAAATTACTCAGAATGTTTTGATAAGAGATAAAATTTACTGACCAAATATGTATATTTATGTCTCACAAAATTTCATTTAACTAATGTAAATTTTGTACAAAAATTAGTTCCTCAAGAATTTTTAGTAAGAATTGAGCAAATGTTGCACCATTTTGACAATTTTGAACATTTTTTTTTTAAATCATGAAATATCATCAAAATTTTTAGATATTTCTCAATGCCATATTTTGCTAAAATTTCATGAAAGCAATATCAAAAAGTAAGGAAATTAAAATATTAATTAGACAAAATTAGAATTGGAAGAGGTAGGAGAAAATAGTATGTTTATTAGAAATTTTGATTTATATGTTAAAAAATTAGTTTGTGAGGTGAAAAGTTTTGATGTTTATAAATTTTATTTTAACAGATGAAGTTAGTTGACGTCCCCTCTCCATTATGAACTTACAAATGTGCAACTAAAACAATGATTTAATGGCTGGACATTGAAAGTAAAATCTACGATTCGAGATTCGAGTTTTATGTATGATAAAATTAGGTATTTAAAGATTTCTATCCTTTTAGATCTCAATTTATTTTAAATCAAATTTAATGAGATCCAAGATGATATCGATGATTTATAAAAAAATATAATAATTATACTTCAATCCAAATTCTAAATAATCATAATACTATTTGATTTAAGATTTGAATACTAGATAAAAAGCATGTTGCGCTATTACATAAGGAGACATAATCTAATAATTATTGTACCTAATAACTTATTTTGAAAGAATACGTTCGAATCTTAATAATGACTATTATTTTTTTAATAATTATATAAAAAATTATCTTTATTTTATAAAAATTATTAATATTTTATATATATGAATATATATAATATTTAAAAAACAAGTTGTACAATTTCGGGTATCGACATTCCCCTAGCTGATTTTTAAAATAAAAGAAAAACTTAAGAGTTTGGGTCTTCTGACGCGTGCATTAATTGTGATTGTCGTGTGTTTGTTGATTAAATGTGAGGAAGTCTTCTTATATAGTTATATACGTAATTCAAGCATCTAATTCCAATTGTACTCATTTCTTATGAACAGTGATTGGACATGGTCAAAAGTGCAAACTAAAAGAAAAGATTCTCAAAAAATCCATGAAGGGCGCTTGCAGATCAACATTCGACGATCGAATGATAATCTACTGAGAGGTCTTAGCCGCTCAGATCGACCTGTCAAATGATAGAGTCTCAGTTACCCCGCCAACCGAACGTAATTTATCGAATAAAGGTAATCTCCCATATCGGACAAACAGACATCAACTCTTCAATCGAACGAATCACGAAGATCCCTTAATCGATCGAGTGACCGAACGTTGTGCAACAATCCTAGCATTTCTAAAAGAAGGTTATAATTCTTTTAACTTCAGTATCCTATTTCATAACGGCAAATCCCGAATTTTTCGAGTAAGGAAAACACCCCTCCTGTCACGCCCCGACCCAACCCCGGGCCGAGCACGTAAGCAACCGCCGCGACATCTCAATGGACGGGCACAGCCCTCCGAGACATCGAGGCACCGTAAGGCTAAAAACATATTAGTTACAAAATCACATGAATTCCCAAGTAATAAAAGTAAAATATTTCAATGTGCCTCAAATGCATGAATATACAATCATAAGATGAGAGTTACCATTTACATGTGCCAAAAATAATATACAGTCATCTCAAAGCAAATAAGTACAATGGTCAAACTAAATACTCCAAAATAATACAATAACCTCATATGAATATAGCGGAAGAAACGAGTAACCATACCCCAGCCCAGTCTCCAATATAAGTCTAACAAAATCAAGTCTCTACCAGCCCCTCAATCCAAGACTATACCTGTGAAAGGAAAAGTGAGGAGTGAGTATCTATGGGAGGATACTCAGCAAATGAGGGGATTGACATCATGCTATCAATATCAAGTGTGAACTTGGAGTGTTAAAACATGTAATACAATATCAAGTGTGCAAAAACAGCGTGCAGTTTTACATAACTCAAGTCACACATTAGAAAATAATATATATATGCATCCATCAATGTATCAAGTCACATAAGTAGAGCCGGCCTAACAAACAACCCCGACAATGGTCTACCTCGACCAAGGACGGGCGCATTGGGGATTTTGACAATGCAAATATCAAATAATGGCTCTCTACCCCAATGTTAGCCACATGCTACTCCAACTAGCCTGTAAATAATAATAATAATATATATGTACCTATAAATAGTCAGCCATGTATGGTGCCCCGCCCAGTACTAGACAAAGGTTAACTCGCGTCCTCCCTGATAAGGGTCAACCTGTGACAACCATACACATGACAATTTGGTGAATACCTCCGGCCGACGCGTATCTGGGCACAAGGGGTGCCTCTACCAAATGTCGTTCGTAACTACGGAATGCTATAAGAAGCATATCACAATATCATCAAGTCGGCCGGGCACGTAGCCCCATGCATCATATCATCATGTCGCCCGGGCATACAGTCCCATGCATCGTATCATAACGTCGGCCGGGCGTACAGCCCAAATAGTACATGTAAATTCATTCAAAACCATGTGCCAATACAAGTGGAAGCATTAAAACATGTCAATATGTCAAAGAAAGGTGACACAATATCTAGTTATCAAACTCAAGGATGTATATCAATAAAATCAGCAGTTGGGACACTCCAATGGTCATAAAAATATGTACATACACTTATCAAAATCCAAAAATTCAGTTTTCACACGTATAGAAATCATGTCATTTGAAAATCGGTAAAACATGATTTGTCAATCAATAGTAAATGTCAAAGTCTCACTCACCTATGGGAGAGGGTAGCTCACTCTCCAAAATACCACGCCGTGAAGGAATCTTTTGCTAGATCACCCAAAAGTGTCACTACAACATTCATTCATGTGTATATGTTACTAAATTGAACATAAATGTGTTAAAATGCTACTTCAATGATTTCTAAGTCTAGGGCAAAGTTCTAGGGTATTCTAATTAATCCCCAAGTATTTTTATAACAAACTATCCAATTTCTCAAAGTTTGGCCTGGTCGAAAGTCACTGCTTTTACATTCCGCGTACACCGTGCCCATGCCGGCCCATCGCCAGCGCGCATCGCACCAGCCAGGTCGTGCACAGCGCTCAAATCAGTCCATTATGTCCTATCCTGGTAGAAATGACTTAGCTCTTTGTACACGACTCCAATTTAAGCAAAATTTTGATATGTTGTAGGTAATTTCGTGCCCTATAACTTTCATGTTATATGTTTTTTCAAAATTTCATCACAGAATTTCCAAAAATACTCATTTTATTTCTGTCGCGTTCTATATTCAGATTTTGTCCTATTTTTGTGCAGAAACCATAACTTTCACCATACTCATCCAAACTTAATGAAATTTAAACATGTTATACCTAAGACATAGATCTACAACTTTCATGTTTTGAGTTTCACTCAATTATGCCGAGAAAGGAGTTGAAATAAATCATGATCAGAACAGTCAGGTTTCAATTGGAAACAAGGTTTCTGTCAAAACTTCTTTAGGAAAAAGGGTATAACTTTTGATTCCCTTGTTCTAATTGGCTGAAATTTTTATATGTTGTAGAAAAAGGTGATAAATACAACTTTTATGTTTTGAGTTTCTCTAAAATAGGACTGGAAAGGGGTCGTTTTGTTTTGTTTTTTACACACTATTTTCATGGTTTGAAACAGGACAACTTTCTGTCGTGTTTCAGGAAAAATGCCATAACCTTTGGCACAGGTATCAGCTTAAGGTGGTTCTTATCTCGTTGGAAAGATAAGATCTAGATCTATAATTTATTTAACTAGAGAATCTTCAATTTCAGACTGTAAGACACCTTAAAACAAAGGTAAAATCACGGACAGAACTAAGAACAGAATCTAAAACAGGACAGAAATCCCTTTACCTAAAGCTTGGAATTTTAAGTCCACAAATCTTCACCTCAAAGGCCCTTTCTTCCTTCTTTGCAACTTGATTCGGCCTTCCTTAAAATCATGAGACAAGGCTTAGCTTGGCTTAAATCGACATGTGCTAAAGAAAATGAAGAAAGAACATGTTCTTACCTAAGGAAGCTTGAAGAAGGGTTGCTTAAATTCCAAGATCTCCTCTCTTGCTTTTCACCTTGTTCTCACGGTTTGGGAAGAATGAACAAGCATTCTAAGGTCTTCTTCCTTTATGCTTGTGTTATTAACTCACCACCCTAGGATCAAGTCTCAAATTTAATCTAAGCCATAGGATCATTTTGCCAATTTGCATGTGTTTTGATTGGTTTTCATGTGCAAGTGTTCTTATTAGCCCACCTTACCTTTCTCCTCTCAATTTCGGTCAATACTTGTCCTCCTCACCCTCACACTTGTTTAATTTATTATTTTAAAGGAATACACTTGTCACATTTCCTTTTAAATTTTTGTTAATTGCTAACAAGTCATTTGACTTATAAAATGTCTAATTTGACCCCAAAAAATTATCATAATTACACACTAGACCCAAAATCTCATTTTAGATCTAATTAAATTTATTTAATGTGAAATTAAGGTTATTGAGTCTCTTTGAGTCAAACTAACCCAAATTTGCATTTTACCGATAATTTCTGGGGTTTTGCCGATTTAACCCTAGAAATTTATATTCATCAAATTTAAAAATTTCTATATTCTCCAAATCCCTTATTATCATCATATGACCATTTGTGGTCATTTCCAAAAATATTTATTTTTGCCGACAATCGGGGCAAAATTTTCTTATTGAAAATTCATGAACGTAGTTGTGGAAACATCATATATATATATATATATATATATATATATATATATATGAACTGGAATACACCATAGGATACATAGAGGGTTGGTGTTACACTTCCCGAAAATGGTAATTCTACCAATAAATAAGGATCGTAATCAACTCATAATATTAACCTCTAAGATCTCCGGATCAGTTCAATAAGGAAGGTAGGGTTGAAGTTCTCTAGCGGTGCACGTCTCTCAGAGGCATAAGTTATCCCAAAAACTCTCAGAAGGATGTATGCTCTCTAGGCCTAACACTCTGGACACACTGATCATAGGGAACAGCTTTTCTCAATTCTCAGTCTGTTTCTTTCAATCGAAAAACACTCTTTACTGACTTGAGCGTCGGAATCTCCCCGCCGGAGCACCATCTGACGGTTTTTGTAGGTGCATCCACCCATTGACGGCTATTATTCGGATCAAGAAGGAGTTGATATTTGTGGAGCCATAACCCACCTCTAATAACCAAATAAATCTTTATTTGGTTACAATAAGAATCGAATCTCAGATAACGAGATCGATGAAGGAGAACTGTTATCACTATACCATCCCATTAGGACTGACTAGATAAATCTTTGTCATCATCTAGTGTCTATTGGAATCACCTCACAATAACAGCCGTACTGGTAAATCTTTTTCCTTTTTACCTTCAAATTCCTTTACAACTTCTAAATTATATCGTCTAATGTAATGTAATGATCTTCAAAAAAATAACTTAGTGGTCACAACATTCTCAATTTATTAATCCTGAATTCAAATATTAATATAATAAAAAAAAACCGTCTTATGTAATACACTAGATAAATATTGGCTGTTGGCTAAGAAAGTAAATGTTAAGATTTTTCCCTGATTACAATTGATGGGACGTAGTCCAAGACCCAGATCAAAAGAGTCAATTCTCCAAAGGAGCCTTTTGATCAGTATCAAACGCCCACCACAACAATCGACCGAGGGGCCATAGCCGCCCTGATCAATCTATCGAAGGGTCTTAGTCGCCCGGGTCTACCGAACGATAGGGTCTCAGCCGCTCCGTTAACCGATCATGACTCATCAAGCAGAGACAGTCACCTCGACCAATTAAACAAATGTCAGCCCTCTAACCGAACAAGTCTCGAAGGCCTTTATCGGTCGAGCGATTGATTGGTACGCATGACTCCAAGCGATTCTAAAAGAATGTCAGAATTTCCTTTAGTTCAGTTTCCTATTTTATAACGACAAATCTTAGATCTTCCAGAAAAGGTAGGCATCCCTATCGAAGATGGAAGTTTTTCTGATAAATGAGAATCATGATCAAATCATAATATTAACCCCCGAGATTCTCGGATCAGCTCTATAAGGAAGGTAGGGTACAAGTCCCTCAGCGGCGCACGACTCTCACAGGTATAAGATATCTCAAAACCCACGACATCAGGTACGCTCTCTAAACCTAACATAGGGGGCACATTGATCATAAGGAACAACTTTCCCATAACTCTCAGTCTGTTTTCTTCTAATCGAAAACCGCTTTTTACTGACTTGAGCGTCGGAATTTTCCCACTGGAGCACCCTCCGACGGTTCTTGCAGGTGAATCCGCCCATCGACGGCTACTGTTCGAGTCAAGAAAGAGCTGGTATCTGTAGAGCTATAACACACCTCTATCAGATTGGCGTCGTCCGTGAGAAACAGATTAGAGTAGTTTCTGTTGTTTCAATAATCATGCCTCCAAGAACCAGAGCACCCTAAAGAGTTATCCCTCCTATTGAAGGGCGAACTGCCACACTTTCTGAAGCCGCTCCTCTTGCGGTGTCTGATCCAGCCACTCGCTATTAAGCCGCTCCCATGAGATCACCTCATCAAGAATGGGCCTTACAACTCGTACTCCCAGTCCAACCCATGGCCGACCCTATTCCAGAGCGAGTCAATCGCCCCCAGATGGAAAGGCTGGAATCCAAACTTCAGGATATGAGCAGACAACTGGAGGACCTTAGTCGTGCCCTCAGACCTGAAGTCCAATCATCTATTGGGGGATCTAGACGACCCCAGTGACGACTGTCACCCCCACGTGGGGAAGCATCTGTAAACTCCAGACCAGTTCCTGATGATCTTCGAAAGTAGGTCGAGCAACTGGTAGTCGAGGAACTAAAGCAGGCCAACCTCAGGGAGACCAAATCCCCTCTTATTCTTATGCTTCACCGTTTAACTCCAAGATCTCCTCTGAGCCTATGCCTCGCAACGTGCTCTTGCCTCCCATGGAGAGATGCAATGAGATAACAGACCTTCGAGATCATATGACACATTTTATAACGATAATGATCTCCAGGTACATGCCCAATGCAGCCATGTGCAAGTACTTTCCCACTACTCTCTCAAGAAATACACTTACTTGGTTCAATTCTCTTCCACCGTCGAGTATAAAGACATTCTCTCAGTTACGCGAACAGTTCGAGTCACATTTTGTGATAAGCAGGAGAGTCAAGAGGAAGTCCACCGTCTTGTTATCGCTACACCAAGGTAAAGAGGAATCCCTAAGGAATTTCTTGGAAAGGTTCAAGGAGGAGATGATAAGGGTCGCTTCTTTAAATCATTCAATTGCATTGGCTGCGCTATTAATGGGCCTGCGGCCCTCCGATATGAAGGTGTTTATCATAAAGAAACCCCCTACTACCATCTAAGAATTTTACGTTCGAGCTGAAAAGTACATTGCTGTCGAGGATGCCGAAGCATTCGATCGTAGAAGAGATCGGACTACCCATAAAGAACGGAACCAATCACCCCGGAGGTCTCCGCCCAGGATAAACCAGACAAAACCTCCTCCTCCAAGGAGATACAACAACTACACCCTGCGGAGTGAAACCCCTGGCCGGGTCTTGGCCTTTATCAGAGACAAGCCATACGTTCGATGGCCCCCACGATCAACCAAGGATGATTCCAGCAAGGACAGAACGAAATACTGTTACTTTTATCGTGATTACGGTTACACGACCGATGATTGCAAGCAACTAAAAGACGAATTGGAATTCCTAGTACGTGAAGGAAGACTATGGGAGTTTGTCGCCGAGAGGGAAAGAGGTCCTCCCGTCGGTTACCAGCATGAACCGCCACAACGCAACCAAAAGGAAGAACGCCAAGCTGCTCGACCTCCGACGGACCGAAGGGATAGGGTGATTCTTTAGGTCCGCAATGGACCAACAGAAAATGAGGCCAGACGCCTAATTATACCAATTTTCTATTGCCTGAAGGTAATTCCCCCTGCACCACAAGAAATCCTAGCTGCGAGCACAATAAATAATAAGGTGAAAAAAGACCAGTCATTGGTTTTACCAACGAAAATCTCATTGGGATCGACCCCTTGTGATAATCGCCAAAATTGGACAATTTGAGGTTCAAAGGATCTTTGTTGATCAAGGAGTCGGCTGTAATCTCCTATATCGGGATGCTTTTGGACGAATGAGATTCACTCCTGCCGATCTTCAGCCCACGCAGGGCTAGTTAAAGGGCTCTCGGGTGAGTGGATATATCCCGAGGGTATTATCTCTCTCCCGATCACCCTTGGAACACCACCTAATCATACGACGGCTCCCGTCATATTTAATGTGGTAAACCTCCCTTTGCTTTACAACGTCATCTTGGGCAGATCAGGTCTAAACACCTTGGAGGTTTTGCCTAGCACTAAACATATGAAGATCAAGTTCAGAACATCGTCAGGGATTGAGACTCTATCATATGAGCTGGAGCCTTCTACTTCCGCTCCTAAATAGCTATCGGATTTTATTGCTGGTATTTTTTTAAGCTGCAAGGATATTTCCCACGTTCTTGAAGTTACTTGTTAACGGACCTTTTACATCTTCATGTCCTGATCCTGTTGCTCGGAGGGTCTCAGTCCCCCAGGATTTATTGTTCGTACGCGTCGTCAATAGGGGATGTAACTCTCCAGACGGGTGGACGTGGCCCAACCATTTAAAAATTTCCTATCGCTCGGAGGGCCTCAGTCGCCCAGGATCTATCGTTCGTACGCGTCGTCAATAGGGGATGTAACTTCCCGGACGGGTGGACGCGGCCCAACCATTTAAAAATTTTCTATCGCTCGGAAGGTCTCAGTCATCCAGGATCTATCGTTCGTACGCATCGTCAATAGGAGATATAACTCTCCGGACGAGTGGACGTGGCCCAACCATTTAAAAATTTCCTTTCGCTCGGAGGGTCTCAGTCGCCCAGAATCCATCGTTCATTTTCGTCGTTAATAGGGGATGTAACTCCCCATACGGGTGGACGCGGTTCAACTATTTAAAAATTTCCTATCACTCGGAGAGTCTCAGTCGCCCAGGATCTATCATTCGTACGCATCATCAATAGGGGATGTAACTCTCCGGACAGGTGAACGCGACCCAACCATTTAAAAATTTCCTATTTCTCAGAGGGTCTTAGTCGCCTAGGATCTATCGTTCGTATGCGTCGTCAATAGGGGATGTAACTCCCTGGACGGGTGAACGCGGCCCAACCATTTAAAAATTTCCTATCACTCAGAGGGCCTCAGTCGCCCAGAATCTATCATTCGTACTCATCGTCAATAGGGAATGTAACTCCCCGGATGGGCGAACACGGCCCGACTATTTGAAGATTCCTTATCATACAAAAGGTCTCAGCCGCTCGGCCCTTGTTGATCATGTACTTCACTGACGAGTGGTACAGCCTTTCGAACCAACGAGCATGATCATCCCGTGTAAGAGTTCTGAGTCAGGAGAAAGATCTAAGTCCCCTTAATTCTAGTGAGACAATGCAGTGAGAAACAAAAAAGATGACTTCTATCGGAAAAATACAAGAATTTCTTATTAAACGAAAGGAGGCCACTTAGTACAGAATCTCGAGTTGAAATTATACAGTTGGATTTTGAGTATCAATCTCTTCTTCAATTAATGGCAGGGCATCACTTAGACCCATACTACAGACTATCTCTTCAGCGCATTTTAATCTCTCGGCTAGTCTACGATGGGAATCTTTGTAGATGATAGCTTCCCTTGCGCGGGACTCCTCAAGCTCCGCTATATTACGTTCCGTCGTTCGAAGAGATTCCTCACAAAGCTGAGCTAACTTCTTGTACACCAGAGCCTTTGACTTCAGCTTTTCGCATTGCCCTTGGCATTGGACCAATTCCGATCGAAAGGATCTCAACTCTTCTTCCTTCTGACTGAGTAGGGCACCGGGTGTGTTTTCAGTGGCCAAGGACTCTCCTTCCCAAAGGGAGACTGATTCCCACGGACGGGTCAACTCAGAGAGCCGTCTCTCTAAGTGGCTTATTACCTGCCTCCCCTGCTGTCCCAGAAATCGAGCAAGGGCCATGGTCTGTGAAGAAAACCAAATTAACAAATAATAAAAGAGGTAGAAGAACTCGAAAGACACGATGAGAATATTATCATCAAACCTAAGGACTCAAGAGCTCCGCCGACCTGTTCATAAGACATTCTATGCATATCAAGCTCACAGCGATGGAAGTCAAATTGCCCAGCAATACGCTCCGCTTCTGCTAGATCTATGTAGCTATACTGCATGTCCCCAACACAAACGACAACGGTTCCGTGCTCTTTTGAGCCTTTCTTACCATCGAAAGACCAAACAGGAATAGAAGATAAAGAAGATGCTCGCTCAAGAACTTTACGTTTTCCCTTGCGCATAGGCCAGACCGGAACAGCGAAAGAAGGCCCCGCCATTTTGTCCCCTGTAGCTCGAGAAATATTCGTTCTCGCTCCAGTATCGATTGAAGGAAGATCCCTGGCTCCTCCTAACTCGTCCACGTTAACACTTGCTTCACCCGATGGATTGCCTTCACCCGGGGTGGCTCTCTCTATCGGTATAGCAGCTATCGAGTCCGGGCACTTGGACGAAGCCCCCAGTGCAGACGGGAGCAAGGAAGTCCCCCTCATTTTCACCAAAAAGGGTGGCGACCAGCAAAGGGTCTCAGTCACCCTTGAAGAAGACTTAAGCAGGGCCTCAGACACCTCGGGATCCTCCTGAAGAGGTCTTTTTGTGTTATGATGAGTCAACTTGTCAATAATGACATTCTCTAACAAGACGTCGTCAAGATGACTCAAAGAATCGACTAGTTCGATTTTCGCTCTCCCCAACAGAAGGGGCCGATCAATTTTTCTCTTTTCCCTGAGCAATAAACTAGTCTGGGATAACATTTGGTCGTCCAGTAAGGACTCAACCCATATGCTCTGACCGGTGGACTTGCAATAGCCACTAATTGATTGAACAAAACGACAGTGCTTCGAAGCGGTCAGAGGTTTCAGCTCCACAGAGGGCACCCCATCAGCTTTGGGAAGCCAGGGCATGCGATCTCTGTCCAAGAACTCAACAAAAAAGAACTTTTACATCTAGCTTTTATCGATAGACTAATTACAGAAAAACCTCCCACAGGACTCGGGCCGGGTCTGTAGTTTGTACCATCCCTTGGTCGTCCCGTTACTCCCACACCTCATCAGAATAAAAATTGAGGACAAGATGTCAAAATCAAAATGAAGACGACAAAACCCTAATAGGGAAGCCACCACGACTATTAACCGCCAAGCACTGAGAATTAAGAGAGTCGGGAATATGTTCCACTGACGTAGAACCTCAGAAAAAGGACTCGTATATGGAACCTTCAAACCGTACTTGACCGATTGAAGATACATTAGCACACAGTTTTCTGGTGCCCTATTAGCCCTATCAACCTCTGTAGCAGACAACAAAGAATAATCGTCCCCCAACAACATCTCAGTTTGTACTTCTTGGAGTTCTTGTGCTGACATGATGCTCGTAATATCACCAATGTTCGGAAAAGTCTGAGTAATAGACATCTTTGTCATCAGTTTTGACTATTTGACAAGGAGAGAGAAAAAGGTGGAAAATATGGAGAAAGCTGTAATAAGAAAAGTCCTTATGGGATGTGCAAGAAATGGTTTACGAAGATCAAAGTGATAGCGGCCGTATTAAAAGGCCTTCGAACTTCCGATTTAAAATCATGACTCATGGTGCCTCTTTCTAAGAAAACCATGAGTCAGGGGCAAATGAAGGGACGTAGTCCAAGACCCAGACCAAAAGAGTCAATTCTTCAAAGGCGCCTTTTGATCAATATCAAAAGCCCACCACAATAATCGACCGAGGGACCATACCCACCCCGATCAATCTACCCAAGGGCCTTAGTCGCCCGGGTCTACCGAATGATAGGGTCTCAGCTGCCCCGTTAACCGATTGTGACTCATCAAGCAGAGACAGTCACCTCGATCAATTAAACAAATGTCAGCCCTCTAATCGGTCGAGCGATCGATTGGTACGCAGCACTCCAAGCGATTCTAAAGAAAGGTCAGAATTTCCTTTAGTTCAGTTTTCTATTTCATAACGGTAAATCTTGGATCTTCCAGATAAGGTAGGCATCCCTCCCGAAGATGGAAGTTTTCCCGATAAATAAGGATCGTGATCAAATCAGAATATTAACCCCCTAGATTCTCGGATCAGCTCTATAAGGAAGGTAGGGTAAAAGTCCCTCAGCGGCGCCTGACTCTCATAGGTATAAGAGATCTCAAATCCCACGACATCAGGTATACTCTCTAAGCCTAACACAGGGGGCACATTGATCACAGAGAATAATTTTCCCATAACTCTCAGTCTGTTTTCTTCTAATCAAAAACCACTATTTACTGAGTTGAGCGTCGGAGTCTCCCCACCGGAGCACCCTTCGGCGGTTCTTACAGGTAAATCTGCCCATCGACGGCTACTGTTCAAGTCAAGAAGGAGCTGGTATCTGTGGAGTCATAACCCACCTCCATCAACAATTTTAGAGAGACTATTAAAGCAAAAACCTATGAGGTTGGCTTCTGAAAATGGATTAACACAGAATAAACTCTTGTTATGGGCAAATTCTTTTCATGTGTTATGAACTAGGCCCCTGATCTGGACTTCATGTATGCTTGTCTGATCTTGCGCTGCAACTCATATGCCGACCCACGTGTTGCCCCAACTTAGTCAACCCGCGTAATCTGAGTCACCTGGTTCTACCTCATTTTGATTCCATTTCAACTGCTTGAACTGGCTCGAACATTTTCCTACCTGGTTCAATAGTCTACGGGTTGGTTCTCTGGCATCTGACTCTGGATCCTAACTATTTTCGGGCAATTCTTTTTTATTCTGGCCTCTAGTTTATGCAATGAGCATTTCTTGTTGAAGATGAGTTCTCACACTATTATTGTTACCAAACCAACTTTAGAACATGTGCCCTTAGCAGACAAGGTCATTTATCAACTTCTTGCTATCATCCAACAAGCCATTGCCGAATCTAACGATCTTGGTAAACCCTCTTCTGTTTTTTTAACAACTTGAGGTAAAATTTCTTGGTACTTTAACTCTATTTACTAGATTCATATGACATCCAATTCTACTCTTTTCTCTTTTCATATACCTGTTTCCAACGTATCACCTATGCACAGTGTCGATGGTTTCAACATATATTGAACTCCCGAGATTTTCATATCGGTTCGATAAGGAAAGTAGAGTTGAAGCATTCTGATCGCGCACGATTCTTGCAGGTATAAGATATCTTAAAACCCTCAAAGCCAGCTACGTTCCTTCAACCTCACACATTGAGTACACTTATCACAGGGAGCCTCTCCCTTCCTAAGCTCTCAGACTGTTTCTTTACATTTGAAAATCGTTTTTTCAGACTTGAGCGTCGGACTCTCCCCCATCGGAGCACTATCCGATGGTTTTTGCAAGTCCTATATTCTTTTGATAGTAGCCGTTCGAGTCAATAAGGAGTTTGTATCTGTAGAGTCATAACCCACCTCCAACAAATTGGCGTCGTCTGTGGGAAACAGACTAGAGTAACTTCTGTAATTTTGATAACCATGTCTCCGAGAGCCAGAGCATATTCAAAAATCGCCCCTATTGCAAAAGGGCGCACTGCAACGCCTTTCAAGGCTGCCCTTTCTATGGCGCCCGATCACTCTACTCATGACCATGTGGCCTATCCTTGCCTGCCTCATTAGGAACAGGCCCTGCGGCCCGCGATCTCTCCAGAGTGAGTCAGCTGCCCCCAGATAGAGAGGCTGGATTCAAACATTTAGGATATGAGCAAATAATTGGAGGGCCTTAGCCACGCCCTTGGGCTTGAGGGCCAGTCTTCTGTAAGGGGTCCAGGTGTCCCTAGCAACGACCGTCGCCCCCATGCTATGAAGTGTCCGAAAATTCCAGATTAGATCGCTACGATCTTCGAAAGCAAGTCGAACAATTCTTTGCTAAAGAACTCAGGCGGGTTAATTCTCAGGGAAACCAACCTTCCCTCTATTCTCATGCTTCACCTTTCGATCTGAAGGTCTCTTCGAAGCCTATACCTCGCAACGTACTCCTGCCCCCATGGAAAGATACGATGGGGCAACAGACCCCCGGAATTATGTGGCCTATTTCGTGACTGTGATGATTTCAAGAGACATGTTCGATACGGCCATGTGTAAACATTTTCCCATTATTCTCATGGGGAACGCATTAACTTGGTTCAACTCTCTTCCTCTGTTGAGTATAAAGACTTTCTCTTTACTACGGGAACAGTTCGAGTCACATTTCATGATAAGTAGAGGGATAAAAAGAAAGTTCACTTCTTTACTATCATTATATCAGAAGGAGAATGAGTCCCTAAGGGACTTCCTGGAGAGATTCAAGGCAGAAATGATGAGGATCCCATCTTTGAATCATTCCATCGCGCTAGCCGTGCTACTAACAGAATTACGTCCTTCTGGCATGAAAGTATCGATCTCAAAGAACCATCCTGCTAATATCTAAGAATTTTATTCCAGAGCCGAAAAGTATACCGCCATTGAGGATGCTGAGGCATTTGACCATAGAATAGACCGATCCTTTCTAATGGAACATAACCGATCACCCAGAAGGTCTCCATTAAGGAAGAGCCAAGTGAATCCCCCTCATTTACGGAGGTATCACAATTACACCCTACTGAACGAGACCCCTGGTTGGGTCTTAGCCTTAATTAAAAACAAGCCATACATCCGATGGCATCCACAGTCGATTGAGGATGACTCCAGCAAGGACAGAACCAAATACTGTAACTTCCACCGCTATTACGGCCACAAAACAGATGATTGCAAGAAACTAAAGGATGAACTAGAATTTCTGGTGTGCAATGGGAGACTACAAGAGTTTATCGACAGGAGGGAAGGAGATCCCCCAGCCGACCATCAGCAAGAATAGTCGCGACGTGACCGGGCGGAGGATCGACAAGCCGCTCGGCCCCCAACAGATAGAAGAGATGGAGTAATACTCCAAATCTAGAATGAACAAGTCCTCCAGAAACTTCCCCATCCTTCCGATGATTTGTCAGAAAATGAAACAAGACGCTTAATCACACTGATTTTCTATTTCCCAAAGACACTTCCATTTGCACCACAAGAAGTTCTAGTGATAGACGCCAATAAACGACAATAGGGGAAGAGGCTCATCATTGGTTTCATGGACGAACACTTAGTCGGGGTAGACCCAAGTCGATAAGATCCCCTTGTGATGACCTCTAGGATTGGGAAACATGAAGTTAGAAGGATCTTTGTCAATCAGGGCGCAGGTTGTAACCTTCTATACCGAGATGCGTTCAGACGAATGGGGTTTATTTCTGCCCATCTCCAACTCCACACAGGCTCGGTTAAAGGGCTTTTTGGCGAATGGATATACCCTGAAAGTATTATCTCACTACCGGTTACTATCAGAACGCCTCCTAACCACGCGACGGCTTCTGTCATATTCAACGTGGTGGATCTTCCTTCGCTCTATAATGTCATGAACGCCCTGGAAGCTCTACCCAGTACTAAGCATATGAAAATCAAGTTTAGGACGCTGTTAGGGATCGGGACACTGTCATGCGATCTGAAGCCCTCGACTTCTGCTCCTAAATGATCATCAGGCTCTACTACTAATGGTTCCCCCTCCAGACTACGGAGGTATTTTTCAATTTAGTAAGCATTGACTTAATGGACTTTTTGCAAGCAAGTTCCCTGATTCTATTGAGCGACGGGTCTAAATCGCCCAGATTCTATCATTCGTACATATCGTCAATAAGGGATGGAACACCCTGAATGGGTGGATACGACCCCTCTATCTAACGTCTCTACCGAATGGCGGGCTTAAGTCATCTAAATCCTATCATTCGTATATGTCGTCAATAAGGGATGGAACTTCACGAACGGATGGACACGCCTCTCTATCTAACGTCTCTACCGAACGGTGGGTCTAAGTCGCTCAGATCCTATCGTTCATACGTGTCATCAATAAGAGATGGAATTCCCCGAACGGGTGGACATGGCCCCTTTATCTAACATCTCTATCAAACGGCGGGCCTAAATCGCCTAGATCTTATCGTTCGTACGTGTCGTCAATAAGGGATGAAACTTTCCGAACGGGTGGACACGACTCCTTTATCTAGCGTCTCTACCGAACGACAGGATTATAAAAAAATGGATTCAAGGAGACATAATTGACTAAGGAGGGATTATAAAAAAAAATTGGCAATTCTTGTGTAGCAACTCAAATTATGGGTTACTATTTTAGTAGTATCTGATGTTTTTTTTGGAAGGGGGATATTGAATACTTAAATTCTTCTTTTTAATTAAATTTGAGTGTTGCGATTCAAGTAGTGCTGATAAGGGTGGCTCATCTGAATCGTCCGTTGATAGTATGACTTTGTGGATAGAGGCATCTGGCGGGGTAAAAAAAGAAAGAATACTTGGGATCAGATCATTGAGAGGATGTACACATCTAGCCCATCTTCCTTCATCGCGGTTGCTTTAGGACACCAACAGAACTGAATGAAGAATTATGTAGTCTCAAAGAGCAACTTGCACAAAGAGACAAAGAAATCAAACAATCACTTGAGGCAACACAACGACTCATCTTGTAGCACCTCAACTTGTATTCGAGTTATTTTTCCCCATCACAGAGTCAGATTCCCCCTTCTATGCCTCCTACTATGATCCCGATAATGATAAGCATGACAAAGATTGATAGATGTTATTATTATTGATACTATATATTTATTGTTGGATATTGGACATTCATGTTGGATGTTAAAGTATATTTGTTACACACTCGATTGATATTTGTTTGATTTTGTTCCTATTGACATTTTGTTGGATACTCTTACATTTATGGAGAAGTTTATGGACAATATCAAGTTTATTGGTTTCGAAAAGATGTTTGAAATCTAATTATTTTGTCAGTTGGATTGGAGAAATTTTTAAGTTTATTGGAAGGATATGACATTTCTTTTTGATTCATGGCTAAATTTGATGTCTATGTTAGTTGGATAGGACATTTCTTTTTGAATAGGGGAAAATTTGAAAAATAATAAAAATTCTTTTCTAAATTTCCAGATCCATCACTAAATTTGTCACTAAATTTCTAAATTCGTCGCCAAATCACACTACTTTCATGGCTAAATTCCCAAATTTGTTACTAAATTTATGTAAAAAAAAAATTATTACTAAGTTCGTCGCAAAAGTTTAACTCATATTATGGCTGAATTTAGTTATGAACAATGGTCTCCGTCACTAAATTTAGCAACAAAGAACATTTCAATCGCTGAATTTAGCGATAGATTTAAAGATCCATCGCTAAATTTTGTGACGGATTTCCATATCCATCACAAAATTTAGTGACGGTAGCAACGGACTCTTGGATCTATCACTAAATTTAGCGATGAATCTATGGATCCATTGCTAAATTTAGTGACAGATATAGTGTCTGTCGCTAAATTATGTGACGGATTCACTTACTTGTCATTAAATTTTGCGACAAATTCCAGTATTTGTTGCTAAATTTAACCATAGAACTTTGTATTCGTCGTTAATATTAGTGATGAATTTAGTGACAAATTTTTTTTCGTCACTAATTTTGCCACGAATTTATATATTTTGTCGCTAAATTTTTTGTAATGTACTATTAGCGAAAAAAAATTTTTCATCACTAAATCTGTCGATATAAAATTTAGCGATAAATTTTTCTAGAAATTCCGTCATTAAAACCGTGTTTTTTTTATAGTGTTTATCTATCATGTTCAATAATAAATAAAAGCAACGAAAGTAAACAATAATATGATGATGAAAAGTAGATAGAAATAAGCATGAATATATTTTATTTTGTAGAAATAAGCAAGAATCTGCACTGCCATGATTGTAGTCTCCATGAACCTGAAATTAACTCCATGTCTAAATCTTGTTCCCTGAACCCTAACTTTGATCTCTCAAATATTCAATTTGAGTCTGATGATACATGATCAAAACTGCCCACATTGTATTGGGCTCAAGACCACTCCACAACACCATGAATGATTCTTAACGGCCCAATTGTTCAATCAATTGGTATCTTCCAGATCGGTTGGCCATCTGACTTGTTAATATCATGAGGCTCTAGACCCTCTGAACCCCCCGGTCTGTGGGGGATATCAACCGAAACGTATTATCAATACAGGATCTATCTCCCAAACGAGTAGACACGGCCCACAATTTCTCTTAGCATGTATCGATCATGTCCTGATTGGTAAACTATTGGCTGGTCACAACGCTCACTTAGTGATCAGTGATCGTCACCCAACTTACTAAGGTAAATATTTATTTCTCTTACGAACGCGGAAGGAATCTCCCATAATAGAAAGGAAACCTCCAATATATGGAAGGGAACCCACATAACTACTTGGACTTTCCAAATTGAAGGTCATTGAGATCTTTTGGAATCTTTTCACACTATTATTGTGATTTCGGGATATTTCCGTAAGGAAATTAGGGTTTTAACGTCTCGGTAACACATGTCTCTTACACCAGATAATTATATATTCATCATGAGGACTACCAACTAAGTATGTCTCCCTTTCCTCTGAGCTTACATATGACATTACAAAACTTCTCTTTCAGTTTGTTCTTTCCTTTCAAAAATCGCTCTTTAACTTGAGTGTCGGAACCTCCCTCGCCAGACCACTCTCTGGTGTTCTTTTGTTGGTCTCATCCTTCAAGGTCGATAGAAGGTCATGTCCATTCATTTGAGTTAGCAGAGCCATCATCTGTGGAGCTAGACCTACTTCCAATAGATTGGCACTGTCTATGGGAACAAATTAGAAAGAAACCTATTTTTCCACTGCTTTGCTTTGTCGAGATGCCTCCCCTAAGAGTGACCAAGGCCACTTCCAAGGTAGCGTCCCTGATGGAAGGGCACATCGCCTCTCCAACGAACACCGCACAACATCCCACCATTGCTAATCTACTAGAGCTGTAGCCTCCGACCAACTACTATAGCCACCTCGTACTACCTAACGCTCCTGTCATCGGCCTTAAGTAGAAAGGATAGAATCAAAAATACAAAGTATGAGCAAATAGCTAGAAAAACTATGCTGTACTCTTCAACTAGGAGCCCTATCTTCCTCCCACGAATCAGGCCATATGCACACAAGGAGGCTTAAGCCCAGAGAACACCGAGAGCCCTCGGTGACATCACGGCACGATCTTGATGACCTAAGAAAATAGGTCGAGGAGCTCGTAGCTAATGAGCTAAAATGAGCAAACATGAATAGAGATGAGCCTGTCCAATACCCCACTAGCCTCTCACCTTTTTACCCTAAGATTTCTTCAGAATCAATGCCTCGTGATGTGCTTCTCCCTTCTCTAGAGAGATACGATGGCACCAATGACCCCAGGATCATGCTGCCCATTTCACCACTGTGATGGTCTTGAGGGACATGTTAGATGCTGCCATGTGCAAACACTTCCTGACAACCTTGAAAGGTAACGCATTGACTTGGTTTAACTCACTCCCCTTATTTAATGTCAAGAGCTTTTCCCAATTGCGGCAACAGTTCGAAGCTTATTTCGTCATTAGCAAGGGGCCGAAAGAAAATCTATATTTCTCTTCTCATTGCGACAGAGAGATGACAAACCATTAAGGGACTTTCTCAAGAAGTTCATTGTTGAAATGATGAAGGTCTCTAGGCTAGACCACTCAATCGCGCTGACTGCGCTACTTATAGGATTATGACCTTTTGAAATGAAGACATCTATCACTAAGAACCCCCTATCATCTATTTAAGCGTTTAACGCTCATGCAAAGAAATATATTGCTACAGAAGACGTCGAGGCCTTCAACAGGTGGCACAATCAACTAGCTCCAAAGGAGTGTAGCCATTCACCCCAATGGTCCTCCCCTAAGAGGGCTCTTCAGGGGCAACCACCACAATGAAAGTTTACCAGTAACACGCCTCTAAATGAGGCCCCCAGCCAAGTGTCCCTCCAGATTCAAAACAAGTTGTATGTCAGGTGGCCTCCTCATCCCACAGAGGATATCCTAAAAAGTACAAAACTCAGTATAACATTTTCATTGAGATTATGGACATTTCACTAACGAATGCAAGAAACTAAGGGATAAGCTTGAGTTCTTCATCTGAAGGGGTCGACTCCAAAGATTCATTAGTACAAAGAGAGAGGGTATTTCTTCTGAGGGCCCCCACAATCCAAAATGAGAGAACGAACGAGTTAACCAACTTGTTCCAGGAGACACCCTCGATCAACCTGATTGAGTAATCCTCTAGGTATAGGGCGGATACGACCCTCACGACCTTACCTCTCGACTCATATCCTATAAGCACTGCATCAGTGCAATTGAGCTGATGCTTGAACAAATGAGGAGGGGCACCTAGTAGCCCCAATCTTTTAAAAGACCAAAATGCCCGGCTCCTCATCCAACGAGGTCATTACCACCCGTGCAGGGAAGCCACCCAAAAGAAAGAGGCTCATGATTATCTTCAATGATGATAACTTAGCAGGGGTTGACCCCGATCAACATGACTCCCTTATCATTATGGCTAAGTTTGGGCAATACGAAGTTAGAAGAATTTTTGTTGATCAGGGAATCAGATGCAATCTCCTATACTGGAATGCTTTTCAACAGATAGGTTATACCCTAGGACACTTACATTCTCATACTGGACCTATTAAGGGGCTCTCAGGTAAATGGATATACCCAAAAGGCATCATCTCCTTACCCGCAATTCTCGGAACCCCACCTGACCACACGACAGCTTCGACCACCTTCAATGTGGTTAAGCTCCCCTCTCTCTACAATATAATCCTAAGATGCCCTGGCCTGAATGCCCTAGAAGCACTACTAAGCACGAAGCACATGAAGGTCAAATTCAGGACCCCCAATAGTATCGGGACCCTATCTTATAATTCGGAGCCCTTAGTGCTCCCATGTAAACTAGTCTTTCTTTTTTACAATCGTTTCTGCAATGCCCTTGGTGGGTGATATCTGACATTTAGTCTTAGCACTCGATTTGCTTACTATCGATTTTTTATTAACAACGTGTTTCGTCCCTTTTTATAAGCTAATTAAGTTAACCCTGTTCGCTGAAGCGGAGCCTATCATGGGGATCTATCTCATCGAACGGGCCTATGTCGCCCTGTCCTATCATTAAGAATCTATTTTCCTAAATGGGCCTATGTCGCCTTGTCCCATTATTCGGGATCTATCTCCCCAAACAGGCCAATGTTGCCCTGACCTATCATTGGGGATCTATCTCTCCAACAGACCAATGTTGTCCTAACTTATCATTAGGGATCTATCTTTCCAAATAGAACAATGCACCCTATCCAATCGTTAAGGATCTATCTCCCTGAATGGGACAATATCGTCCTGACCTATTATTAGGGATCTATCTCCCCAAATGGGCCAACGTCACCCTATCCTATCATTAGGAATCTATCTCCCCGAATGGGCTAATGTCACCCAATCCAATCGTTAGGAATTTATCTCCTCGAATGAGCCAATATTGCCCTGTCCTATTAATAAAGATTAATTATCTCGATTAAGCAACCATCACCTAGCCCTTCCGAATGAGACTCGTGGATAGGGACTTGACTCCCCAGATGAACAAACAGTGCCTAATTTACTCGATGTGCATAGCCTGTTGAACAGAGCTTACCAAGCACTCATGACCGCTCTTATTGACTAACTCAATAAGGGAAACAACTCCCCGATAACACTACCCATCAAGGAATGATCTAGCTGACATGGAGCACTAGGCAAAATGAAAACAAAGATGTATTTCATTTGCACACTTATAAAAGAATACTAGAAAAAGTCACAAAAGAAAAGTAAAGATCCCAATCAGGGGATAGGAGGATCATCAGACTCCACAGGAGCAACAGGCTCGGGCTGAACAACAAGGTCCTCAATGCTTGGGGGCATAGCATTCGCTAACCCCGCTTGTTGAATGATCTCTATAGCACACTAGAACTTCTCAGAAAGCTCATGTAGAGTGCACATATCCCTTATGACAGTAGCCCTCAGTTTGGCTAACTCTCGCTTAGCAACTTGGAGGGATCGACCACTCATGTCGACCAATTTCCTTGTAACCTAAAGGGTTGCCTCGCGCACCCTAGCCTCTGCTTCTAGTACCTCACACTGTTGAAGGGTCGCATCCCGCTCGGCATGCAACTACTCCACCTCCTCAGCATAGGCACTCATAGCAGTCGTCGAGGACCTCGCCATTGCAAGCTCCCTTTCCTTCTATGAAAGGGCCTTCCCCAACTGAGAGATATCTTTCAATGTCTGATCAGACCGATACCTCATGTGACTTCTAATCTGCTCCTTACATCGCTTCTAGAACTCTGCTAGAGCTATAGTCTACATAATCGAACACTAGTCAATGGGTTGAAAAAGGAAAAGCCAATAAGAGTAGATTAAAGAAGATTATCGTTATAGCTGCCGAAAACAAGGTCTCATTGCCTTGCTTAAGCGAGAGCTTATTCAGCTCCAAATCAAAACAATAGAAATCTAAGTGATCGGTTACTCGCCTCCCCTCGATGATGTCTACATAACAATGTCGATGATCCCCAGCATTGATCATCACATACCATGCTCCTTTAAGACCCTGCACCCATCAAAAGACCGAACGGGAATGGGACGAGGGAGTACTTCATCTTCGAGCATTTTCTGTTTGCCCTTGTTTGACTGCAATAACGAAATAGCTGTGGACGGTCCTGTACTAGGCCCCTACTTTGAATCGCAACCAGCATCTTCGGAACATTCTGAGGAAAGTTCCCCTGCCTCTGCTGAAGCCTCAAAGACATAGCCCTCTTCCCTCATTGGGATACCCTCACCAATCCCATCACTGGAACGCCCGACTGCGCTAGCCTCCACTGGCTTGTCGACAACCGATCAAGCAGACTCATGTCTTTCTGGACTCTCGCTAGACTCTTCCTCGAGAGACTTTTGCAACTGTACTCGCCTTCTTTTAGCTCTCAATGAGGTGAGTGAGGTCGAATTGGGCGAACGGGCCCTCGATGTACTTTCAGTCCCTTTTGGGGCCCCTACCAATCTCTCCCTCATCCATCAATCAATGGTAACCTCTTTTAAATCCTCCTCCGTGGGGAAACACAAGCAATCCACGAGCTTTTTCTTTGCCTTCTCAAGCAACGGGGGCCTATCAATTCCCTTTTTTTCACCAAACAAAAGACCCGCTAGTGATAGCATCTTATTGTTTAGAAGACGATCAATCCAGATGCTCCTCCATAAAGTCTTAAGTATTTTTTTACAAATTGGACAAAGCTCGAATTATGGCAATCTTTACAGGCTTTAATCCAGTGAACGAGTCTACATCGGGCACTGGAAGTTTCGGCATCGAACCCTTTCTCCATGAATTCAACGAAAAAGTAATTGTATATTCAGTTTTTATCGATAGTCTCACTATAAACAAACTTCCAGTTTGACTCTGTTCGAGTCTGCAAACAGAACTAGCCTCTAGTAGAACCTTTCTTCTCACATTTCTTCAATGTGAATATAGATACTAGGACTTTGAAATTAAAGCGTAATCGGCAAAAACTCATCAGAGAAATAAGTGCTACCATCAAATGCCAAGCATTGGAAATCAAAAAAGTGGGAAATATGTTCCAATGTAATAGGACCCTCACAATAGAGTCGGTGTAGGGCACTTTTAAATAGTATTTCACCAATTGTTTATACAATGGGACTCAATTCCCCAAGGCTATATTGGCTCTGTTAGCATCAATCGCCGATATGATCTCAAGGTCGTCACCCAACTGCATAATGCTTTTAATTTCATGCAGTTCCTTCTGCAACATGGTGCTCCTGATATCTCTTATGCCCGGAGAAGAACCAGACGATGAACCCTTAGCCATTTCTCTCAGAAGATCCTCATAGAAAGCTAAATCGTTGAAAAGCTCAACTGCCAAAAAGGTTAAGAAGATAACGGGGAACCGATCGACGAACATGCAAAATAAAAAGCGTGTTGGAAATGGTTCGCAGTAACCGAAGCAGCACGTCCTGTATTTAATGCATTGATTAGCAAGATCCAAAAAGTCTCATCTAGACTATACTTTTGATGTTCCTCCTCTGAAGCAACAACAAAAGCAGGGACAAATGATAATACATGATCAAAACGGCCCAAACTAAATTGGGCTCAAGACCAGTCACAATGCCATGAATGACTCTTGACGTGGCCCAGTTGTTTAATCAATCGGCATCCTCCCGATCGGTTGGCTATCTAACTTGTTACTGTCATGAGGCTCCAGACTCTCTGAACCCCTACCCATAGGTGATATCGACCAAAACGTATCAACAATACGGGACCTATCTCCAAGAAGGGTAGACATAGCCCACACTTTCTTTCTCTTGGCATGTATCGATCACGTCCTAATCGGTAAACTATTGATTGATCGCAATACTCATTTAGTGATCGGTGATCGTCACCCAGCTCACTAAGGTAAATATTTATTTCTCCTACGAACGCGGAAGGAATCTTCTATGAACAGAAAGGAAACCTCCAACACATGGAAGGGAACCCGTATAATCTTTTGGACTTTCTAAATTGAAGGCCATTGAGATCTTTTGGAATCTTTTTGCCACTATCCCCATGATCTCGAGACATTTTCGTAAGGAAACTAGGATTTTAACACATCGCTAACACACGTCTCTTACACCAGATAATTATATATTCATTATGAGGATAACCAACCAGGTACGCCTCCCCACATGACATTATGAGATTTCTCTTTCAGTCTATTCTTTTCTTTCGAAACCGCTCTCTAACTTGAGTACCGGAGCTTTCTCGGTGGAGCACCCTCAAGCGGTCTTTTTACAGGTCTTATCTTTCAACATTGACAAAAGGCCAAGTCTCTTCATTTGAGTTAGTAGAGTCATCATCTGTGGAGTCAGACCTGCCTCCAATAGAGTCGAAAGATTAATTTAGAAATTAACTCATATAGAGAAATCTATAATCATAATTCTCTGTACTTATGTTTTATGTTTTAATTTGAATTAAAGAATAATATGACTCTAGAGAGAGTAGTAATTAACTTAAAGTCAAATAATAGTATTTAAAATAAAATCTAACATTTAGAGTTTGCTACTCTCAAAATTATAAAACCAGTTATAAAGTTTCAAAAATTATAAAACAACCTGAATATTGTTGAAATTATAAAACCAGATTAATAATTTCTAAAATTATAAAATGGAAAAAAATGGTTTTTGAAATTCAAAATCAGGAGAGTAAGTTTTTGGAATGACAAATTAGGGAACAAAAATTTCTAAAATTATAATTTTCTAAAAATTGAAATCCACCTTAAATTTCACTTTCTACCTAATTTTTCATTTCTAATTAATATAACAAAATATAATATCACATCCGGAACATAATCAATTCTGAGGTAGCATTTGATTTGCGCTCAAGAATTGAAATTAGAATTGGAATCAAAGACCTTAAGAATAAAATGAAGAAATTAATTCTGATATCAACTATTTGGTTTAAATTCTGGAATAGATATGATTATCATTGTTGATATTTGGTTTGTATATTTTTTAGAATAAAAATCATATAATTGTTAATTTTGCTCGTGATAAAAATGTTTTAAAATTAATATTTTTAAAATTTTATTTTATTATCTAAAATTAAAATTAAAATTATCATCTATTTTATTTTTTTAATTTAATTTAATTTTCTAAAATTAAAACTAAATTTAAAATATTTTTAAAATTAATATTTTATTTCATTTTCTAAAATATTTTAAAATCAATTTTACCCTTGATGATGAGATGATGCTCTTCTGGACTAGGATTCATTGATAACTACTTTAGGTGACAGGGATTAGGTGAGGGGGGTTCATGATCGGATGGTGGTTGATGAACTACAAGCGCAGTCAAAGTATGACAAAGGCAAAATCAAAGGATCGTGACTGAGAACTATAAACTACGAATATGAAGGATCGTCACTAAGAACTATGAATATGTTTTTGTGTGAGAAAATTACACAAGACACACAAGCTCACACCAATCCAAGTAACTAACATGACTGTTAGTTCGTGCTCGTGAAGCTTCCTCAGCTTTCCCCACCATTACCAAACTTCACCCACACCTTCTAAATCAACCAGACGAAGCAAAACAAACAACAGAAATCCTCAAATCCTTTCTCTTTCTCTCTGTAACTCCAAATGACAGTCCCATCGACACCACCAAACACCCAATACATCCAACAATTCCTCTTACCCTTCTCTTCACCCAAAAATCGGCCCTTCCATAAACAAAAGACATCAAGTGGCTAATCTAGTAACACCTCATTGCCCTCTCCTCCTCTTACCCTTCTCTCCACCCAAAAATCGGCCTCTACACCCACAATGATGGCCGCTCCTCCAATCTCCTCTAAGCTGATGCCACCATCCCTATCTTCTTCCACGATGTCACCTACAAAATCCCCATCGTCATCTGGTTAATGGAATCCTACCCTTGTCATCCTCCTCTTGTTTATGTTAATCCCAATCGCGACATGACCATTAAGCGTCCCCACCCCTATGTTAATCCTTCTGGTGTTGTTTCAATCCATTATTTGCATAATTGGATCTACCCGGGTTTGAATTTGGCCGATTTAGCAAGGAATTTGAGTGATTTGTTTATTCACGATGCAACCGATGGAGAACTTGAATAGACGATGATGAAAACTATGAATATGTCGGCGATGGTGAAAACTGGAGACGACGCACTCAAAGGCAAACTAACTTTGATGGTGGACGAGATGACTTCATCAATCAAAGGTGGTGGAATTGGAAGTCGATGATGAAGAATTGCAAGTGATGGCTATAATGGAGATGGAATCGAAATCAATGACGAAACCGGAATGGAAGGGCAAGTGGTCGTAGTCAGCTAAATAGAAGTTGTCGTCAGTTGAATAGAAGGGCCAAAAGTGGCAAAGAATTTTTCTTCAGTTTGAAACATGGGTTTCGATCAAAACTCATCATTAGGTTTTGCAAAACTATATTTTGAGAGTTTATTTCTAAACCTTCATTTTCATTCCATTAATCAAAACAACTGGTATGGATTTTATTCTCAATCTTGATTTTCATACCCTTTAATCAAACATAGTTTTAGGGAGATAATGGATCAAAAATATATTCATTTTGAATTCGAAATAATTATAAAGTAATTTACTAATTCTGTAGTTATAGTAAATTTTTTTAATTCTAATTAATTCCACTAAATAACTAGACTTGCACTAGAAAATAAATATCGTATTATTTACAAAAATCAGTAAAAATATTTATTATTTTGTCTTTGATATATATATTTCTACATTCTACCCCACTATGTAATACCCATAATAGAGGCCTTGAAAATTAAATTTACTATCATCTTCTCAATTATTTAATACCAGTGAGTCTCACATTCAAAAAGAGGATATCATAAAATACAACTTTTATTCCATTGACCGATGTTACTAGACAAGTATTAAAAATATATGACATAATACGAAATCATATCACTAAATTTAGTTTATAGATATTTAACTAAGACAATACAAGGGAATGATTTCTGACACAGTCGATCTATATTATATATATAGGTCTTAACAAACTAATATTATATTTCTAATATGCGAAACTCTTGACTTATAAAAAATATTTTACTCATCATAAATCAAAAGATCTAACACTGATTTCACAAACTTATTAACGTATACTCAAGAATAAATGCACATGAGCTGCATATAATTGTGGAGAACTAACTTTTATTTTAGAATACGTTTAAGGAAATTACTTTATGTCATATTTGGTACAAACCACGTGTCCCAACGTCCAATGAGGCTGAACCCTGTCCAATGGTCAAGGTAAATCATCCCTATTAACAGAAGACTCACAAGGTATATCCTATACATAATATACTTTCCGATTTTATCAATCTGCTATAAACATTTATTTTAATACAATGTATCCATGATTAATAGCTACTGCATGCACTATCAATTTGATCATATACATAAATTATTTAAAGTGAACCAAAACATCTTATGCACACATAAATAATATGAATAATTATTTATCTACCTGAATAATTAAATCAAACATTAACCTAACACGTAAGTCAACACATAATCTTTTGACCATACAAAATAATAAAAGTTGGTGAAAAATTAGCATCTAATCGTAAGTTGGTTAATAAGGCCCAACAATGGTAAGTGCACAGAATCACATTTATAGGGGTGCTACCACTTTGTTGGTATTTTTTGAATTCTAAGGGTGAAAACTACAAAACTGAATTGCACATTGGGCTCGTTGTGTCTATTGAACTTCAACTTACCACAAAAGCGGTAAAATCATCACCTAATAGCAATCTAGTTCTAATAGCGATGAAGTATGAAAACGGTCCAAGAGTGATAAAACTATGTTATCATTGGTAAAGACTCCCCAACAGTGGCAACATAGATCCAAGTCTCCTAAAATATGGGAGAACAAGCTCCTAGATGACAAAAGAAGCCCATAGGTGGTACTTGCCGCCTATTGATGGTAAACGACCTTGACCTATGGTAGATTTTCCCATTCTATGGTAAATATGTGATTTATCAAATCTAAGTCCTAATAGTGTAAAGATCTACCTTTTGGTGGCAAGTCCATTCCCTTGGGTGGAACCTTGCCACCTAGTGGCGTACCCATGTAAGAGTGAGGGTGGACAATTGCACTCCTCAATTTTCTTAAAATTAATTATTATTTATATCTAACATTTTTTTTGTACTCACTTAATTATAATTTTACCCCTATTTATCTTTTTTAAAACTTATAAATTCTATATAAATCTTTTTTAAAAAGCCTATTAGATAACAAAATAAAATATAATATCAACACTTATTTAAATCAATAAAAATATATTTTATAATTTTTAAAATCAAGTCAAGAAAGAAAACATAAATAAAATTATAAACCCAAGAAATATTAATTTTGTATTGACAAACCAACTTTTAAAACTTTTTCTCTTCCCCCCTTCTTTCGTGGAACTTTCCTTCTTCTCTCCCTCTCCCTTTCCCTCTCAGCCTCTCTCCCCAAGTTTCCATCTATTTTGTTTTTCCTCTCTCCATTCTTCAATTTTCTTGAAGAAAAATCCAGTCTTCACCCCATGAAAATGGTACATGTTGATTTGAATCGAAATCTCAATTATTTTTTTTAATTAAACAATTAGTGTTAAGGTCTAATATAATTTTTTTTAATTAATTTTGTTATTTTTTCCTATTATACTTCCTGTTCTTGGA